>QEPC01007052.1:226994-260504 GCA_003113815.1 Sphenodon punctatus
GGGCCAAGGACAGAGCCTTGGGGAACACCAACTGAGAGTGGAAGGAAGGAGGAGGTGGAGTTGGCAAGAGACACATTGAAGGAGCAGGCAGAGAGGTAGGAGGAGATCCAGTCGAGGATGGAGCCACTGAAGCCAAGGGAATGAAGTGAATCCAGCAAGAGTGAGTGGTCAGCAGTATCGAAGGCAGCAGAGAGGTCAAGGACGACAAGAATGGAATAGGGGCGATTAGATTTAGCCACAAGAAGATCATTGGTGATCTTAGCGAGAGCAGTTTCAGTAGAGTGAAGGGGGCGAAAGTCAGATTGGAGGGGGTCAAGGGAGGAGTTGGTTGAGAGGAAGTCAAGGCAGCGGGAGTAGACAACATGTTCAAGAAGCTTGGAAGCAAAAGGAAGGAGTGAGACAGGACGGTAGCTAGAAGGGTCAGAGAGGTCAAGAGTGGACTTTTTGAGGATAGGAGAGAGTGGCATGCTTGAAGGCGGATGGGAAGGAGCCAGTAGAGAGGGAGAGGTTAATGATGTGCAGACGGGAAGGGGCGACAGTGGGAACAATGGAGGTCAGGAGACGGGAGTGGATGGGGGCAAGTGGAAGGGTTGGAGAAGAGCAGCAATGAGATTTCCTCAAAGGAGGTGGGAGGACAGGACGACAGGCGAGAAGGAGTGGGGAGGAGTGTCACAAAGAGATACTGGACTATAGGTCTAACAAATATGCAAACCTAAAGGTAAAACATGAATGTAATGTTAAAGCTGAGAACTGTAAACTCACTTCATGTAATCGTGTAATGTAAAACTGAGAACTGGAAACACACGTCATTTAATGGAGAGAGACAAAGATATGCCAATATGTATTCCGGAATCCTGGTGCCTCAACCAAAACCAGTCATACACTTTTGAGTTGCAAATGAAGCTTTTGCAGACGTGACTAGAGGCGGATAGCTCTCCAGGCTTCTTCAAGCGGGAAAATTGAGCAAAGAGATTGCAAAGGTATTTAAGGGGAGATCTTTGCTATCAAGAGACAATTGGAATTCAATTCAACCTCAAAGTCACAGATCACAGCTGGGGGGCAGTAGCCTGCAACCCAGTCTGTGGAAGAGATGCATAGAGAGAAGAACTTTGATTCTAACCAACTTAAGATTGGTGCCCAGCAGCCTTACATAACTGGCTGAGAAAGGGACTTTTATAGGGTAAGACTTTAACTAGGAATGCACGCAGTACAGATTAGGAATGTTTACTCTGTGTCAAACTATCTTTGCTTATGTAATCAATAAACTTCCTTCTTTACTAAGAAGTGTCTGTTGTCTAGCATTGGGGACAGAATCGAAGTACTCGTGCCCTCAAGCACATGCGAACCCAGAGAGAGACAGTGTAAACGGGAAGTTCTGAGAGTTTGGGAGACAACAGTACTGTCCCTTTTGCAGAACAATCCGCCAGAGAGAGAACTGGTTCAGGTGGGCTGCAAGTGAGGGAAATTGAGTCACCCAACGCAGAAAGGTGGGGTAGTGGACCCCAAACCCTGTGACAGTGGTGCCCAATGAGAAGGGTTACGCTCAGACTTGTGTACCAATGTGTAGAAAAGCATAGGAGGATAGCCAAGAGTGGGATCCTCTGAGGGGAATAAATCCCAAATCTGAAGAGAGTGAGTTGCCAGCACTTTCTAGAACTCAACTCAGAGTGGAATAAGCAAATCTTTGAACAGTGTGTGCAGTGTTTGTTTTAATTTTGATTTCGGGTGCCAGGGCCAGTGATCAAAATAGGGCTGCCAAAGAGGTTGACTGCCAAAGAGGCCAAACTCACGAAGGCAGAATTAGAAAAAGGAGGCACAAAACAGATGCGGCCACACAGAGGGGAAAACTAAACAGCAGCTGTGGGAAGCGTGGAAGCCCCCAGGAGAAGCTTTACTACGAGGCTAGATGGAGCCTGGTGTTGGAGGCAGCATCTACTGGCGACTCACGGCGTTTCTGGGGATTGCTGAATTCTGGCAAAAGGGTGGGCATTTATCGCCTATCCCTTCTCCGGTTTGGGCTAGGTATTTTCTGGACATATACACCCCTACAGTGATATCAGTTGAGAATGACTTGCCAGCTCCCTGCTTAAGTGATTTCCCGCCCTGGCCGGAGGTTGGCCAGTTGGAGGTCGGTGATCTTTTTAGATGCTTGTGCCAATAATAAGGCCCCCAGCCAAGACCTACTACCTGCTGAATTTTTGAAGCAGTATAGGGACTGGTGGGTGCCTATTCTTGTGGCCCTATTTTCTGCAATCAACCAATCGGGTTGTGTACCCTCTATTTGGACTCGAGCTTTGGTGGTCCCTATCCATAAAAAGGGCTCCTGTACTGACCCTGCTAATTATCGGCCGATCAGTTTGCTCTCTCTAATCAGTAAATTGTATGCCAAATTCCTTTTGAGGAGGTTGGATGCCTGGGTAGTTAAAGCTAATATTATATACCCCGAGCAAGCAGGGTTTCAGAGGGCCAGATCTGTTACTGATCATTGTTTTGTGCTCTCTCCCCTTCTGGAGAAATATATGAACCTCAACCATCTGTTCTATGCAGCCTTCTTGGACCTCAGGATGACCTTTTACTCTGTCAATAGGGCCATCCTGTGGTCCAAATTGGCTTCCTTGCTTGAGGATAGGAGACTGTTGGCACTTATCCAATCTTTATATGCCGACTCTATCCTGGTGGCTAAATTGGGAGCAGTAGACTATATTTCCGAGGAGGTTCCAGCGGGCAGAGGTATAAGGCAGGGATGCGTCCTCGCCCCCATCCTCTTCAATAGTCTTTTCAATGACGTGGTCCCCTGTATGACCCAGCCCCAATTTTTCCCCCCACAGTTAGCTTCTTGTTCTATAGGTTGCCTTTTATTCGCAGACAACCTTGTCTTAGTTTCCCAGACTAAGGTCGGTCTACAGCGCCAACCAGAGGCTTTTGCGGGGCACTGCAGGGGGAATGATCTGGTTCTCAATGTAGCTAAATCTAAGGTGATAGTGTTTGCCAAATCCCTTAAGCGGAATTGGCACACTTGGTGTGTTGAGGGTGCGCAAATCGAACAGGGTACAAGCCTTTAGGTACTTGGGTGTTACCTTTCATTATTCAGGCGACTGGAAGGCCCATCTGGAAGCCGCCGCTTTGGCAGCTAAAAGTTCTGCACTTGCTATACTGAAATTTTTCCACTGCTCTGGAAGTACTGCCTATAAGATGGCCACTTGGCATTCAGTGCCAAAATTATCTTTGGAGCTGGGCTCCATTTGGCACCTTGGAGGTCGACACGGTCCAATTAGTGTTTTTGAGGGCACTTCTTAGGGCCCCGGGAGAAACTCCGACAGCTGCAATTCATATCAAATTGGGGCAGCATATGTGGTCCTCTGGAGCATGGAGTCTGGCCTATAAGTTGTGGTGTAAGGTTTTGGACCCCAGCTCTAAGGGCCTTTTCGGGTACCTTTTGGCTGATTCTTTTCAGGGCAAGTGGTTTGTCAAGGTGGAGGCCCAGTTGGCTGCTATGGGGTTATCCAAGGAGATTTGCTCCTAACCAGGGCCGAAATTAAATAGCGCTGTGGGTCCTCTATGCACATGAGAGATTGAGGTTGGCCCCTCTTACTGTTAGGCCAGCAGTCTTTCTTAATAATGATTATTCGCCCAGGGGCAAGTGGCTTTACATGGCGGCTTGCTTTAATGCCTTACCCATCCAGGTTTGGGTGGGGTGTCTTGCTGGGGTACCCATGCATTCTAGACTTTGTCCTTTTGACCTTTTGGAGCCTGAAACTAATGTCCATGTTTTGATGCGTTGCCATCTGTATGGTGCTCTTCGTCTTCATTACCTCCTGCCTATTTCTGATAAATACTCAGGGAGGTCAGATGTTGTTTACACTGATTATCTTCTTGCAGACTTTCAGTAGGAAACCACTCGGGCCGTGGTTCAATTCCTAATTTTTGCAATAGGAAGTTGTAATCAGTTTTGGGGTTTTAAGTTGTTTGATTGAAGATTGTTCGGTAGTCCTCCTGCAGTTCCTGAACTATTTATTTATTTATTTATTTTTATTTCATTGTATGTTTGTCTACGGCTATGACCTTGGGTCTGCCTTAATAAACTACTACTACTACTTAACAGCAACTTAAGCAGCTGATACAAGTATTTGAGAGGATGAACACGGATGGGACGAATGGGACTGGAGCAGGTTTGCAAAAAAAACCTCCACCTAACCCACAACCAGGAGCTGGAGGACCTGCAGATGGCCAGGGACATGGCTCCAAACCCAGACATTGAGCTTGCCAGACTGAGAATGGATCACCGTGACAAGGAGGGAGAGGGGAAGGAGTGGGAAGTGATTTCGAGGCGGATCTTGTCTACCTTGGAAGTGAAGGAGGAGGCAAGATTCTGAGCAGAAAGGGAGGAGGAGGACAGGGGCTTGAGGAGGGAGTCAAAGGTGGAGAACAGGCGGCAAGAGTCCCGAGAATAGGACTCAATGCGCGAGGCATAGTAATTCTGTCTAGCGAGGGAGACAGCAGAAGGGAGGAGAGACCGAATTTGAAGTGAAATGCTACTGCTGTACTTTTTCTCCCTACAGAAATTAAGTCAAATGTGATCATATTATTATTGCTATTGCCTAGTGGCTCCGCCACAGTTACTCCTTGCACCAAGTCTTGTGTGCCAGTCAGGACTACATCTAGAATAGCTCTTCCTCTTGTTGGTTCCAGAACCAGCTGTTCTAGGAAGCAGTCATTTAGGACCTCCAGAAAATTGACCTCCACGTCCCGCCCTGAGGAAACATTCCCCCAATGAATATTAGGGTAATTGAAGTCATGCATTATTATGTTGCTGACTTTAATAGCCTGTCTAATCTCTTTTTAGCATTGCTTTATCAGTCTCTCCGTCCTCGTCAGGAGGACGATAGTATAGCCCTACTGCAATACTCTTATCCTTCATACCTGGAATTTCTGTCCATAGAGATTCTAGGGAACAGTTTGCATCCTTTAAAATTTTAATTGTACTTGACTCAATGTTGTCTCTTACGTATAGAGCCACCCCACCACCAACTCTTGTTTACTGTCATTCCGATATATTTTGTACCCTGGTATTAGTGTCCCATTAGTTATCCTCGTTCCACCATGTCTCTGTGATGCCTAGAATGTCTAGATCTTCATTTAGTGCCATACACTCTAATTCTCCCGTCTTACTTTTTAGGCTTCTAGCATTTGCATAAAGACATTTATGTGTATTCTTTTTATTCTTCTTACTGTGCACATTATAGGGGACTGCATCAGGCACCCTGGAATTATTTATCTGTTCTCCAACAAATTCAACCTGAAGTCCCTTAATTTTTATCCCTTCCTCAGTCTTAAGCAACTCTAAATCCCCTAAATTAACATCATCCTGCATAGATGCCACAGTCCGAACTGTGCACTCAACAGTGCGTGTCGGCTTTCCCCCAGGTTCTAGTTTAAAAACTGCTCTGTCACATCTTTGATTTTAGTGCCAGCAGCTGGGTCTCATTCTGGCTAAGGTGGAGCCCATCCCCTCTGTATAGCGTGCCCCCCCCCCCCTCCACAGAAGGCTGCCCAGTTCCTGATAAATCTAAAGGCTTCCTCACTGCACCATTGTCTCATCCACGCATTGAGACATTGGAGCTCCACCTGCCTCGGAGGTCCTGCATGTGGAACAGGCAGCACTTCCAAGAAGGCTACCCTGGAGCCTTGTCTAGCAGTTGCTGTAACAGGAATAGAAATTCTACTCACAGCTGTTGTTTGTTTCAGCTTGGAAGTTTTAAGTGGTACAGTGGATTAATTCACTAGTCTGGTCACCCAGAGGAATTAGAACTTGATTCCTAGAAGTCTGTGGTAGTACCTCACTGCTTCCTGTTGCTTGCGTATATAATGGGAACTGATGTTTTACTTCAGAAGGCACTTTAAGCACATAAGTGCCATAGTGGGTCAGACCAGTGGTCTGTTGAGCCCAGTGTCCTAACTCCCAACAGTTGTCATTCTCAGTCACTTCAGAGAAGTATCAGCAGGTCAATCTTATCCCCCCTCGGTCATTTCTTCTCCAAGCTGAAGAGCCTAACCCATCAAGCCTCTCTTTGTATGGGAGCTGTTCCGTACCCTTGATCTTTTTTGTCGCCTTTCTCTGTACCTTTTCTAGTTCTACTATGTCTTTGAGATGAGACAACCATAACTGCACACGTTATTCATTTTATTATGTGTCAGCAAAAGTATCACGATAGAAGCAAGTACAAAAGAAAAGGAGGAAAAAATAAATAATATATACACTAAAACATAATAAAAATTCCAATTCCACAAACACAAAAAAGTTGAAACAAGCCCAGGAAGTTGAGTTATTTACAGTCACTTTCCTGGCCTTAAAGATAGCATAACAAAATTTAGCCCAATTGTGCATACGCTATTCAAGGTGAAGTCACACCATAGACTTGCATAGAGGCATTATGATATTTTCTGTTTTATTCTCTGTCCCTTTCCGAATAATTCCTAACATTGTTTACCTTTTTGACCGCCACCACACGCTGAACTGAGGATTTAAATGTATTGTCTACCATGACTGCAAGATCCTTTTCCCAAGTTGCAACTCGTAATTTAGAACTCAGGATCGAGTAGGTATAGATATATATCTCACTTCCTTATCTTATTAAGAAGTGAAGGATTATGTTAAGCAAGCATTGATGGCATAGGTAGGGAGTTCATAATGGACTGCAGTTGGGCCTGGGAATGGCAAGGGTGAACTTACATATGCTTAGTTTTGAGCGGTTTGGAGGGGTAATTCTGTAACTGCTATTTAAAATAGCTATTCTGCCTAAAAGCACTCATTCTTGGCTTGTGTAGGCTCTAGTACATTTGACACCCTTGAAATACTTCTAGCATTTCAGATCTTGGTGTCTTGAAATAAAGTGAATGGGTATTCTAAATGTAGGAAAAATTAGACACAGACACAATGCTACTTGCACAGTCCCTAAAACATTTGGGAGAATAATAGAAGCAAGCCCCTAGTCTCCTGACTAGACAGCTAAACTAACTTCCCTTGTTCCTGAGTGTCCGTTTCAAATGAAGAAAGAGAGACTGCCTTAGAAATATTCCTTTCTCTGTCCCTGCAGAAGATTCTGGCAGTGATGAAGACTTCCTTGTAGAAGATGACGACGACAGTGATTATGGCAGTTCAAAAAAGAAGAATAAAAAAGTGGCTAAGAAATCCAAACCAGAGAGAAAAGAGAAGAAAATGCCTAAGCCCAGACTAAAGGCTACAGGTGAGCCCACCATTTGTTTTTGTTTTTATATGCTGCCCTCTCCCAAAAGCTTAGGGTGGCGCACAAGTCATAAAAACATTAAAACTAATGCAAAAAAAACCACACCCCTTCACCAAAACAACCCCTATCCCCACCTGTTAAATGCCTTTTCAAACAGAAAAGTTTTACACTGCCTCCAGAAGATGCCCGGGCCTGAACTCAAACAAACCTCTGGCAGAAGGTAGTTCCATAGCAACAGGGCAGCAACCAAGAGCACCTCCCTGCAAACCTTGTTGTATGAACAAGGCTTACAGACAGTACCTACAGGGAGGCGCTTGCAGCTGATTTGCAGGGGTCGCAATGGGGCATGGAAGGACAGGTAGTCTTTCAGGTATGTGGGGCCCTCACCATTTAGGGCTTTAAAGGATCAAAATCAGCACCTTGAATTGTGCCCGGAAAGCTATAGGAAGCTAGTGCAAACTTCGGAGCACCATTGTAACTTGTTCGGCCCTCATGGGACACCTAGAACAACTTCAGTTTTAAGGACATCTGCCACCCTACACTCCTGAAGGGAGGCATTGACAACCCTACCTAGCAGCAGCCCCAACGTATCCCGGCTGACTTTCATCAGCCAGGATGGGCTAGGATCTAATTCACAACTGGTTGCCCTCATGGCCCCAAGCAACTCCCCCGTATTGGTGGGCGATACCACTTGAAATAGATCCAAATAAACAGAACAAGATAGCTTCCAGAACCCCAAACTCTGATTCTGGAGATGGCGGCACCCAAATAGCGTGCATGTGACACACCCTAGGTGGTATTTGTGATGCATCTACCACTACTTGCCTAACCTGTGTTAGAGCTGTTTAGATCTCACAAATAGTGTCACCATAGGTAAAACACAGGCAAGCTTTTGGTGCTGTCATAGGAGTTCATTGGGGGTGGGGGGAGAGAATGTGACACCTTCCCTTTCTTAGTTATTCCACTATTGACTGACTTAAGGGTATTGACAAAAATTTTCATCATTAACTACTAACCTAAGTAGGTAAACATTAACTCCGTTTTACTGACAAGGAAGTTGTTAATTTCTTGAACTTCCAGAATTCATGAGGGTGAGTGATTAAATTGGGGAGAGAACCCATAAGTTAATAACTTCCAGTGTTGTGTTCAGACCATTTGCCACTTCTGCTAGTATTTGTGCCTGTCAATCTCAAAAAGTGGTGCCTTTATTTCAACATACAGATCTTCAAATATCCGCCTTCACCTGTCGCTTTGACCATGTGCAGCCCTCCTCTCCAATATTCACTGACTCCCCTTCCTGAACAAATCCTGCACAAGCTCCTAATCACCTATAAAGCTCTTCACAACCTTTCTCCCCCCTACCTCTCTGCGCTAATTTCCCTCCGTACTCCAGTCCGTGAACTCCGCTCCTCCCCTGTCCCCTCTCTCGCCCTCCCCTGCTCCCCTAACTGCCTTTAAGGTACAAAGGAAGGGGGCAAGGCGGACATGGGCAGGGAAGGGAGTTCAGGCGTGGGGGGCAGCTAGGGAGAAGTGACAAAGGCAGTTAGGGGAGCAGGGGCAAAATAAGGAGTTCAGTTTTAGCCATGTTGAGTTTGAGTTGACGTTGAGACATCCAGGTGGAGATGTCAGAGAGGCAGCTGGTGAGGCGAGCTTGAAGAGAGAGAGAGTGGAGTGTCCATAACGTAGAGGTGATATTAGAAGCCATAGGAGGCAATGATATTGCCTAGGGACAGGGTATAGGTAGAGGAGAGGGCCAAGGACAGCCTTGGGGATCACCAACCGAGAGTGGAAGGGAGGTGGAGTTGGCAAGAGACACATTGAAGGAGTGGTCAGAGTTAGGAGGAGAACCAGTTTAGGATGGAGCCAAGGGAGTGGTGAGTCCAGCAAGAGTGAGTGGTCAGCATTATTGAAGGTAGCAGAGAAGTCAAGGAGGACAAGAATGGAGTAGAGGCAATTCGATTTAGCCACAAGAAGATAGTTGGCGATCTTAGTGAGAGCAGTTTCAATAGAGTGAAGGGGGCGGAAGCCAGATTCAAGGGGGTCGAGGGAGGAGTTGGCAGAGATGAAGTCAAGGCAGCGGGAGTAGAGAACACGTTCAAGCAGCTTGGAAGCAAAAGAAAAGAGTGAGACAGGACGGTAGCTAGAAGGGTCAG
Organism: Sphenodon punctatus; assembly: GCA_003113815.1. Classification (NCBI taxonomy): domain Eukaryota; kingdom Metazoa; phylum Chordata; class Lepidosauria; order Sphenodontia; family Sphenodontidae; genus Sphenodon; species Sphenodon punctatus. The sequence goes on from QEPC01007052.1 coordinate 236,392, forward strand.
AGGTCAAGAGTGGACTTTTTGAGGATAGGAGAGACAGTGGCGTGCTTGAAGGCAGAGAGGAAGAAGCCAATAGAGAGGGAGAGGTTGATCATGTACAGGAGGGAAGGGGCGACAGTGGAAACAATGGAGGTCAGGAGGCAGGAGGGGATGGGGTCAAGGGGACAAGTGGAAGGGTTGAAGGAGGAGAGCAGGGAGACTTCCTCAAGGGAGGTAGGAGGGGATGGAGTAGGGAGAGGAGTGGGAAGCAATGTCGAGGCGGATCTTGTCTGTCTTGGAGGTGAAGAAGGAAGCAAGATCCTGAGCAAAGAGGGAGGAGGAGGACGGGGGTTTGAGGAGGGAGTCAAAGGTGGAGAACAGTTGTCGAGGGTCACGAGAACAGGACTCAATGCGGGAGGCATAGTAATGCTGTCTAGCGAAGGCGATAGCAGAAGTAAGGCAGGAGAGACAGAATTTGAAGCGAAGAAAGTCAGCATGAGAGTGATTTTAGCCTTTTTCACGCATGGAGCAGTCTGGATTTTTCTCCAATGCTCCATGAGCAGCCATGTGCGGGTGGTTTGTGGAAGTGTGTGTACACACACACACACACACACACCCGCCTTCAGACGGGTGTTTGGATTCGTGTGGGATGGGTGGACCTACATGTTTGTATGTCATTTAAAAATTGCCTTTGTCTTTGGGACAGGGGATGGTTGTCTCTAGCACTTAGTTCGTGTTGCCAATTTTCCAAGCATTCTGAAACAATGGCTTGAGGAACTTCTTGGTTCATTTCATGTGGCAGTTCATAGGCTCATTGTGTCTGTAGCTACTAGACTTGCCGCTTGCCCCCAAAAGTGCCGTAGAGTGCTGCATGTTTGTCAAAGTCATTTTGTTGCATACGGTCTCAAACTTATTTATTTATTTGCATCCTTGCTGCGGCCTGTCTGCAGGTGATTATTGCCTACAAGCTTTTCCCTGTGTGGATTAGCTAATTAATTGAATTGTACTGTGCTCTCTGCCTTTCTTCAAGAGCAAGACAGCAGTGGAGTCAAGGAACTGAAGTCTGAGTCTATCTAGGATTTAGAAGTATAGGCTGACAAGCAGGGCTGCCAAAAAGCCAGAAGCTGAGACCATGGGGATCCAATATGAAATACAGAAGCTTGCTAGAAGCTGCTGCATTCCCCTGTCTTTCTGTTTTTAGTATTGTCAGCACATATTAAAGCAGCTCATTGCTCCTATGGTATTAGAATTACACTCATGCTTTAACAGCCCTTTTATGACTATTGTCAGCCTGAAAACAATCGCTGAGGTTGGGCACTGGGAGTAGGCATCTACAGAAACTACTTGGATTTCGTTTCCTCTTCTCCCCCCCCTTTCTGACTGTAGAGCAGGGGTGGGGAACCTTTTCCTTCCTGGGCGCCACTTTGAAAGCTTGCACAAGCTCCGAGGGCTGCACAGAAGTTGGGGTGGGGGTGCTTAAGAGATGGGCTCAAGGAATAGAGGGCCCAAATCATGGATCTGTCCCCCATCCTTGTTTGCATGTCCTCCTCTCTGCTCCCTTTCCTGGAGCTCAGTTTTCAGTGATTGGAGGTAAGAACTGGATCATGGGGCCAGATCCAGGAAGTGGAAAGGGGCCACATAAAACCTTGCCGCGGGCTGTCTCCACCCCTGCTGTAGAGGCTAGCATTAAATTGTACTTTTCTTCCTGCAGTGACACCCAGTCCCGTGAAAGGCAAAGGAAAGGGAGGCCGTCCCACAGCTTCAAAAGCATCAAAAGAAAAGACCCCTTCCCCAAAAGAAGAGGATGAAGAGCCTGAAAGTCCTCCAGAAAAGAAGAAATCTGCTAGTCCTCTGCCAGAGAAGTCAGGGGATGAAGGGTCTGAGGATGAAGCCCCGTCTGGTGAAGATTAAATGGTGGCTTCAGGAAATCTTGTTTTTACACACACAAAAAAAGAGAGGGTGAAAGAAAACATTCTTAGGGGTAGAACATGGTTTTGGCTGCAGCTTGACTCATGGGCTTTGAATGCTGTCTTTACTTTCAGCTGTTTTAATAATACGGTATCCTTTAAGAGAGAGAACCCTTAAACAGAATTCTTGAAGTCACCATTTTCTCTATTGGCCATTCTGTTCTTCCCCCCCTGCCCCCCCCCCAAAAAAAAAACTGAAGGCTGTTTAGAATTAGTGAACAGCTTACTAAAGATATATATCTATATAAAATTTGAAGGGTTCCTGTGGTTGTGAAGCAATAAGATTTGAGGCTGGCATGTGGAAATCCTACTAAAAACAAGTAGAAGGTTTCAGAGACTGGGAAAGGTCCTTGAAAGCAACGGTTCCTTATTTCAGTCTGAACATGTGACTGAAAAGTTCTCTGGACACATTCTTTCTCTTGGTGGAAAGGGAATTGTGCAACTCCAACAGAACCTGGTATTTCTTAATTGTTTAGTTTATGGACCTATTTTTGAATAACCAATGTCTTGTAATGGGTGGCTAGTCAACTTTTGTGTTTCAGCCTTTAGAAAAGACCCACCTGATTAGGCCATGCTTTGCCTCTTACTGGTTAGAGTAGCATTACACTTTATGCAAATGATTTGGTTTCTTCAGTTTTCAAACTTGCAGCCTACCAGCTGCTCACATTCCTGTTTTTCATGGTTGGATACAGCTATTCAGAGCTTGGAAGAGAAGCTTAAAACAGAAGTTTAAAGCCTGGCTTCCATGTATTTTTTTCCCCTCAAAAAAGTTCTCTTTTAAGGGTACCAGACATCTAAAACTCAACCATATGGTTCTTTTGGGGGGTGGGGGTGAAGGGTGTCCTTTTTTTATAAATGTGAAGCAGTGGATTTCTGTAATGGCATAGTCAGTCTCGGATCCCATGAGTCATGCTTGAGTGTTTCTCTTACCTCCTCCCTGTATGTCTCTTCTCAGAAATATGGTGTAGAAATACCCCTCCGCCTTCCAGCTATGAGGCTGGATGGCAGACACCATCATAGAGAATAACTTCTCCCTGCCCACCATATTCATAATTCCCCATACTTTATCCTCCCCTCCTTTCCATAGTGCGTGGAATGATACTCGCACTGCTCCAACATCACCAGTTCTGCCCCTGTCTTCTGGTTAGCATCAAACAAAAAACAAGCTGAGAAGGAACTGGAGTTCTTGGGGGGGGAGTTGGAGAAATACAGCAGGAAGAAGGTATATGTCGAAAGTAGCGTGTTCCACCAAATGCAGGACACTTGAGAGGGGTGTGGTGACATTTTAATATGCTTTTATCAGTGCAGTTGTATCTTAAATTAGGAATAGAAGTACACAGATTTTTGTCCTTCAAGCCTCGATTCAGGGCTGTTGTATTGGTGGAAATGAAAAGCGGTGTATGTTCCATTTTTTACTTTATTTGCATTCTACATCTTGCACACTGAACAGACTTGACAGTCACTTGAGGCTGATTAATATTCTCAAACAGGCCCTTGTAGGTAACACTTTAGGTTTAGAGCTGTGAATGGTTGGAAACTTGCTTTGCTTCGACTTATGCAAATAGAGTTTTCCAACACTATTATAACAGTGTCATAACAAAGACTGCGTTTCCTCCTCTCCAAATCTTTTTTTTAATGGTATAATTAGGCAGTACAATTTCAATCGCAATTTAGATGTGAATGTATGTACTTTGCTTTCCCAGTATGTGGAAGGCAAAAAGTCTCTTGCAGTCCTCTTTTTTTTTTTTTTTTTTTTTTTTTTTTTTTTTTTTCCTCCAAGCTTCTTGGATTGTAATCTTGAGTCCAATAACCCAAATTAACATAATAGAAAACTGGCCATGTTTAAAAGCCCTGCTGTCTGGCTACTGTATATGTGAAGTTTCTGTAACTTATTCTTCTGAGTATTTGATCCATAGTTTCCCCACAACACAAACTACAGATTTACATACTTTAAACTACTTGGGGTATTTGAATTGTATACTTACATGAGTTGAATACCTCAGCTGTATTTTAGCATCTGATTACATTTCTTCTGCTGGGTTGCACTCGTTCTGACGGAGATGTTATCTTCTAGCTTCCAACTGGAAAATCATTGATCATTCTTAGTTCAGACCTTTGACCAGTAGTTTGTTCTTTTACCTGGTAATTATGACCCAATGTCTTGTAAAATTGTTCTACTGATATGTACATGTGTAATGCCCTACATGACAGGGAGTGTGAGATGCTTACTTTGGAATCTGGCACAGCCTGAGCACTATTTAAATGCTTTGTTTCCTTGGTTTTATAATCCTTCCTCTATATGTAAACGTTTTGGAAGCCCTCGCAAATGCTAAATCTTAGTGGTGTAAAACCACATGTGGTCGGTCTCCAGGTTATTCACTCTCTTTGAGAAATACTGCAGCTAGAAGGAAGACTGTAATGGCTACCTTTATTTTCCTTTTAATCCAACAGCAGCAGTAGTGTTTGGGAATTTTAAAAAATGTCCTTTTTAATCAATATGCTTTCAAGCAGCTTAATTCCATAAAGGAAACATGTAGATTTTCTCTAACAGAAATGATTTCATTTTTGTGAAATGAATTTGTTTTCAAAGAACAAAACCGGTTGGTGTGGGAGGAAGCCATGTTCAATACCTAGAATAGATTATGATCTTTGTTGCATGGGTGTAACTGAAGTAAATCCATTAGCTTCTCTGGAAATGCTTCGGAGTTGCACTAATCTGGTATTTTGTGCTCCATTCTCTTCTCTTAAAACGGCAGCTTATTGAGATACTAACTTCCATTAGTTACCTTTTCCACACTTGCTTCTGGATTCCTGGTAGAGCCTCTTGAGTTTGCAGTTATGTCCAAGTAATAGCTTGGCAGACAGTTTAGATATGGTCAGCAGAAGTTGGGAAATCACATGCTGAATATTCCTTTCAAGCAAGTAACATTGCTGTAATGGAGTTTATTTAAAGATCCTAAAACGCATCTTAAATAGTGGATTTTACTTTTCAGTATAAGTTTCAAACTAGGTGAGATGTTTTTTAGGGTCGACTAAGGGCAAGAGCAGAATTATTATTTTTTTAAGTAGTAGGGGCAGTTGGAAAGCTTTGAACTAATTGGAGCAAACTATCATGTTACAGCAGAAAAACGTGTGAGAGGAAAGATGACATATTTCAAAGTGTTACTGCTATCCTGGACTGATTGGAAGGGCAGAGGTAATTATTTCACGTGTGTGCTCAGTATCTGCGCCACCATGTGGCTGCACCCAAGGAAGTAAAGTTTGTGCCATGATGGGGCAGAAGATTTATTTTACTGACTCTTCATTAGCTATGAGCCCAAATGTTCAACAGACAGCTAAACTGAGGAGCCTGAGTTGGGGTTGGAGGGGAAGAAACTATAACATGCTGGAAGCTTTTGAGCTGTAGAAATTGGTGCTTTGCTTTCATGTAACTGGTCTGTGGAGTGTTTATTTTTATAACAAATCATAGTGTTGGATATGGGTGGTTTAAAAAACCCACAAAATTGATCAATAAATCTGAGTATCTGAGAAGTAGATGTTCGTACTTCAGTGAGGCTGGGGGGGCAGGGAGGGCTTTGAATTTTAGAGATTGTGAAGCAGCCACTGTGTCAGAGAATAAATCGCATGTGTGGGTTTGGGCTTTGCTATTTTACAATAATCAAATAGATGTTTTTCCCCATGAATTTTGATTCCTATATTTGAACAATTTCCTGAAGTTGGGGGTCTAGACAGAAGTCCTAAAAGAGGGAAGCAGGTCCCTCCCTGTTCCGTTTCATTGTCAAAACATGAATGAAATGTAAACAGTGAAAATTATTTAAATGTTCTTTTTTAATGTAATATGCTTTGAACAATGTTTGGTAGGAGGGGTCTCTAATTTTTTTTTAACTGGCAGTGTCCTTTGAATGGGCCTTCCTACATTCTCCATTTTCTAAATGAGATGTTCCACTTCAGTAAATGACATGCATTTTTATGTTTTACCATTAAAATTCCTTCTAAAAATCCATTTTTCTCTCCAAGTCTGGTAAAGTTCTATGTGCTGACTTGATGATCATCAACCACTATTGGAAACACCTCAGTAAGCTACCTGCCCCCATACAACTGCAGTGAATTGGAATGGTTTCATCAGTCTGAGTATGCTCAGTGTGACTGCAAAACACTATTGTGCATATGCTTTGTATATCGGGGGCATGGGTTTTATATATATATTGGGGGGTAGGGGGTTGGGGGCAGAGAAATACTCAATCAGCTAAGCCACAATAACGTGTGTAAACGCCCCTGAAGTATTGTGTGTGTGTGTGTGTGTGTGTGCGCGCGTGCGTGTGTATGCATGAGAGAGCGTCGGTCTGACAACTTAAATCCCTCTGTGTTCTCGGAATTTGTGAATTTTACCTTTTCCTGCAGAAGCAATTGTTACAAAATTGTAAATAAGAGAGCTACATAATTTGTTTACCATGAACATGTCATCACATACCCTGAATACCTACTCGGAAATAATGAAGTAGAAACTCCAGGTGGGGCGAAGGACCCTTTACATCAGCAAGGTGTCTCTAATGATATGCAGTGAATTTGTCTTGAGTGTCCACAACCCTGTTGGGCTCTCTCAGCCCCTCAGTTTCTTCACCCCTTTCCCATGAGTGCCAGGAAAGGCTGCAAAAAAAACACACATAAAAACGCGCTCGGCTTCTACCAGCCCTAATTAGACAAAAGAAAATGTTCCTTAACAAGGCTGTGTGGTCACTGGGCATGACCAAAGCCCATAGGGTTGGCAGTCCCTTGACAACAGTGAGATCTGCAGCATGGTACTAGGAGTTCAGTTTGAATGTAACATTAATGCTTTATTTAAAAAAACACATTTTTTTTAAAAGGGGTTGAAGTGAACATGACTTCGTTGACCATGTTCGTGAATTATAGATGCAACATGCATTGGTAGAATTGTGTGATGGTCTTTTGTGCTACTTAATTTTACATATTCCAGTCTCTGTATGTACCTGCAAAGAAAAGATTAACAAAGAACCCTGCTTTGCTTTTATTGAAGGGTTACCAGGACTGCATACCTGCTCCTGAGCTCTGTTTTAAGTATGTGTATCCTTCGCTTGTATTTTGTATTAAAAGAAAACAAGAAAAAGAACCCTTTATTGTTCAGCATGTTGGAATTGTGTCCCCTCTTTTTTTTTTTTTTTTTTCTTTTTTTTTTTTTGGAATATATTAAGCAACTTATTCTTCTGTATCTTATTTTCTTTTGTAAACTTTTTGGTTTTGTTTAAAAACAGCTTTATAAAAGGGCTTTTATAACCCATAAACATGTCTCATGTAATTTTTGTACTCTCCCAATACCGTGTCTCAATTGTTCTCCGACGATAGCTCTTCTGTAACTGCTTTGTTTTGAGATCAGTAATAGAGCTTGAAACAGAATTGGTGTAAGAGGAACAAATGGCAGATTTGGGGAGGCAGAAAGAATTTGCCATATGGCAGTGTACAGAACTCAAAGTGTAGAGTTGGTCTTATGAAAGACTGGTTGGAGGGCCATCAAATCCAGTCAAAATTATTAGAAATGAGAAGAGAGAGATGCATGTCTAGCTGTGCCTTTCTGGTCCTCCCATCAATAAGTTTGTGTTTCTTCGTTGTCCTGGGATTTTCTGGTAGTGACACCACATGCTTCAAAGGAAGCCAGATTCAACAGACACCTATTTACCGAGAAAATGTAGAGTCTTGTCAAACTGTAGACTAAGGAAATTCAGGAAGGGGCTTGTGTGGCCTGAAAGTGTGCATACTCGGCAGTATTTGGTCCAGTAAAAGATAGCATTTGAACTTTGTCTCCCATCTCTTTTATATTTGGGACAAACACCACAACCCTCGATCTCTTCATGTGTAAAAGAATCAATCTTCCATCATACTTCAGCTTGAGGTGAGCATGTGCCTAAAACAATGTACTGTTAGAAAACCAGTTCTATCAATAAAGTACATTCTCTTATCCACACCTGCAGTACCATCTACATTGGAGGTTTTTCTTAACAAAATTTACCTGTACAATAGAAATAAAATATGCTGTGTAAAAACAAGTTACCAATTCTTTTAAACTTAACTCCATTCATCTTTTAACTACGTGCACACCTAGTAGTGTACACTGCTTATGCAATGCCCACATATCAACAAAGAAGGAAGACGTTGCAAGGTCACCTTGACTTCCTGCCATGCATATATTCTTCTTAAGCAGCAGAGGGCGTAGTTCAGACTTGATTACATTTTGCTCTTACGGATAGAAATAAGGCTGCTTTTAAATGACCACACTATACCATCACAAGCTAGTTCTTACCAAAGTATCATTATCAGTCCAGTTTCTATGGCTAAATGACCACTGTTGTGGCTTTCTAAGAGTACTGAGTTCCCAGATTTAAAGGATTAGAACATTCTGCCTATGGAGATGGTAAAATGACTCTTGTATAACGACAAAACCTTTAAAAAGGGGTTTTTACAGAAATGTACCAAAACCTGAAAGCAAGAGGTTTGCAACTTTTAACCTTCCAACAATCTAGACAATATACTTCAGAACAACATTGAATAAAATGTATCATTTTTTAAATCGCCTAAGTTGCACATTTTACATGGTGTTGCATTATGAGCTATTGTTTAACTTGTCTGATATACTGGCAAATACTTCAGCACTTGTTTCAAAGTGGTTTCAAACAGGCCTGGAGTGAGATTTGAATGGTTCTAGATCTTTGCTTGTATGTGGCTACAGTTTTGGTTGGTTGAGCACGTGTATCTGCAAATGGCTTTGGCCAATCGGGATATAAACCAATAATGGATATCAAACATGTTTTCCTTCCTCACCAACGCTAGGAGCAAACCTCCCTTACACCATCTAAATTGCTCATTGTAGTCCTGATTGAAATAAGTACATCCCTTTTTTTCAAAGCATTTAACCAAGACGTTTATTGGGATGAATGTAGGGGTTAAGTTCCAGTAGTAGGTTGGACAGGAGATAAAAGACTAATAGTCCATTGGTCTGATCTATTGTGATACTGATAGCACAATGTACAGAGGGTTGTGTACCTGCTTTCAAACATTCTTAATGCAATGTAAGCAATATCTCAATGTTAATAGAAATCTCCTATCCAAATGCCAGTTGAATTCACCTAATTGTGTTTTAGTGATTTCCCTGGCAATTATGCAGTATAATAGTCTTCCAAAAGAGTCCTATGGGCAGGACTTGAGTCCCTGGGTGCAAGAGAACCATAGACCAAAGATGCCACACCAGCTTTCTGTCTTCTGGGGTAGGACTTCAGGAGTTCTAACACCTATCCCCACCCACTGAGCTTCATATCTGGGTTTATACCTGCAAGGATTTGGTGACTGGAAATAGCATTATGTGCATAGCAAAAGGTTGAGTTTATTGAGCAAGTTACATACTTCATTGAGAACCTATAATAAAAATTTAAATTAAAAAAAATAATTTCTGCTCAGGCATTTTGCCAGTCCAGCTCGTGGGTGACACCGCTTGTCCAGTAGAAGGCAGGAATAAAAGAAACTGACTAATTTGAAAAATCATTTTTTTTGCATGTTTTCACCATCCAGTTTCATCCATAACTCTCAGCAGTGTACTGTGACCATATAGTTTTATTGGGCTCTCACCTCCTTGGAAATTCCTCTCACTTCTCATGTACATGTGCCTCTTGTACCCCCTCTCTAGCATCTTCTGTATTACCATGCAATTGGGGTGGGAAACATCCTGACTCGCCAGGGCACTCTGCACTTCTCCGCTTGTCCAAACCTTGTATAAGGCTACCTGCTCTCCTATCAGTTCACTTCCCTGTGCACCAAGTCACTTGTTACGCCACAGAATTGAAGGCTTTCAGCAAGGAGGGGTTCCCAAACTGTAGGAATGATTTGATGGGATTTGCCATCCTCTGCCCACCCTATAGCGAGGACAAGTACTTGAATCAGATGGCATTTTTCTCCATGGTTCAACAAGCTGTAGTGGACCACTGTGCCTGTTTTATAGATGCCCTGATGATGTGTTGGGGGAAGAACCATGATGGGGTCTTGGTTTCCAGTGTATATGTGGCTGAAGAAGGGGCTGGCCCACTGAAGCCCTGGCTCATGAAAGCATGCAGTGTTTTCCACACCCCGGAGCAACAGTACTTTAACCAGCAGCTCAGCACTACCCAGTGTGTTGTGGAGAGAGCTTTTGGGTATTAAAGCAGTGCTGACAATCAATTCCAGCCAGATTTTATTTCCAGCTAGAGATTGTGCCACTTCTAACCTGCTGCCTGTGTTATCTGCAAGACCATTGGGGCTGTGCTGGAGAACCACCTGCTAGTTAGCGCTGGTGAGCCAGTACCCTTCTGGGAGCAGCTGAAGCAAGCAGAGCAGTGCATAGCTGGAGAAATCCAGGATGCCTTTGCCAACATACTAACCACAATGCTAGCCAAAAGACCCACCATCAGTGTCAGTTTAATGGGAATTGGTGAACTGTTTCAATGTGTTATCAATAAAGCCTTTACAAATATTTCCTCTGTGTCACTGTATTTTCCTCAGGCCCATCCGGCTCCCCTCCCGTACTGGAATGGCATACTTTCCCTCCTAGCACCAAGCACCTTTGCCTGTGGCTTTCCCACAGTAGGTACCTTTTAACACCCTGGCTTTTCCTTGCTGGGCTACTATGGGCCCCCCTCAAGTGCAAATGTGTGGCCAGAGAACTCGCCACCCATTTTCAGTGCACCTGTCCTCTCTCATCCCTTCCAACACCCAGCTCCCAACGCAGCTTATCCCTATACCATGCTGCCATTCTCCACAGTCTCTCCCTCCCCAAAACTACTCTTTCCCAGCAATTTTCCTCCTGCTTCTCTGCGTTCTCCAGGCCACCTGTCAACACAGGAAACCATAAAAAACAACAAGAAGCAGAAGCCTTTATCATGCAGCTGTGCAATCACATGCAATCCCCCCCCCCCCCCCCCCCCGCTGCATTAATGGTCTCCTTCACCTCCACCAATTCCTCTATGAAGGTGGCATCCTGGTCCCCCGTGTCCTCCATCAGAACCTCAAGTGACTTCTTGAACAAGGCCTATGGCTCGTGCTTGAGGGGATACACCATGAGAGTAACTGCCTGTCTGAGCTGACCCATGCTCTGGGGTGAGGATGGGCATGGAAGAATGTCCACCGGTAGTTGTAGCTTCTGTGGTGAATTGGGCATGGTTACAGAGGAAGAGCCCTATCCACCTGCTTCTGGGCCCTCACAAAGATGCAGCCATCCAGGCAGGATGCAACAATGGCTCCACCCACACAGAGGAACCAATCAAGGAACTACTAATAATAGGATGATGTTTTCCTCCCAGAGACAAAGTTGTTGCCTCTGGTCTCTTTGTATCCATGCCTCAAGTCCTTGACCCACTGCCAGCACTAGTTTATGTCCTGGGTGTAGACATGCTGTGCCATTTGGCCTGAGATCTCTTGGAACACCGTCTCATTCCTGTAGAATTTCACCAGAGCATATTGGACCTCCTCCTCCCCCATAGTGTGGTGAAGGCTTTGGGCTTTTTCTTGGTCCAAGGAATGCAGTGTTGGCAGGCAGAGCAGTAGACAGAGAACGACTGTGATAGTGCGGTGGTGGTAGTGATGCTGGTTGTTGTCTGGCTGTCAGTTTGAGCCATGGCCCCGGCTATGCTAATCTTCTGCAAGTCATTATAGAGAATGCAAGGGCTCAGAATGAGAAAGCGTCGGGCATGTACTACCAACCAGGAAGCGTTATGAGAATGCATGTTTGAAAATGATGCGGTGGACTTCAAGATGGACATTATGTGCATGCCAGTGAGCTTGGAGCGAGGAACCAGAAGTGGTCACTCCTTGGAACACTCTAGACCCTTTCGCCGCGACTCTCTGCTGCTGGTGGACCTGTATGCCTGGAGGCTGCACGTAACCTAATGATGGGACACAAACACGTGGGTGCACTGTAATCTGTACTAGCCCGCTCAGCAGGCTGGGCAGGCTCTAGGATGCTGCTGTGAGTGGGAGCTGTGTGGCTGGTGGGCGTGAACAGCTAATAAATGGGCAGGTGGACACTCACCTGGTGTGGGCTACCGTCTCATTTGTTAACACTTTATCTAGCATGCAGCTTAAGTTGACAAACTTGATTTCTTATTGGGTGCAGTTTTGTATGTGCATTAAATACGCTGGTTAGACCTCATCTGGTGTACTGTGTCCAGTTCTGGGCACTGCACTTTAAGAAGGACATCAACAAACTGGAATGGGTTCAGAGGAGGGCAATAAAGATGGTCAGGGGTCTGGAAACCAGCTCCTATAAGGAAAAGTTGGAGTGAGCATGTTTTGCCTAGAGAAGACTAAGGGAAGATATGATAGTGGTCTTCCATTAACTGAAGGGCTGACACAGAGAGGATGGCAAAGATTTGTTCTGCCCCAGGAGGCAAGGCTAGAAATAATGGGCTAAAATTACAAGAAAGCAGATTTCAGTTAACGTTACATCCTAACATTGAGCTGTTCAACAGAAATTGCCTAGGGCGGTGGTGGGCTCCTTAGCTGGAGGTTTTTAAACAGAGGCTGGATGGCCATCTGTCAGGGATGCTGTAGCTGTGAATTTCCTGCACTGAGCAGGGGCGTGGGCTAGACTACCTCCAAGATACCTTCTAACCCTATGATTGTAAATGGTTGACCTGCTTTTAATTAAACCGGTACCTGGTAGCTGATGAAACAAAGGAGAGCACAGTATTGTTTTGTTTACTCTTCATAGTGAAAATTGTTTTTGGCAAACGGAGTACCGGAGAGGCAGTGAGTAAACACTGAAATCAATCTCTGCTGTTGGCTCAGGCTGCTCTCTGCCAGTGCCCTTCCCAAGAGTGTCAGGGTGTTAATCTCCCACTATTTAAACTAAAACTATCAATCCCTTTAGCCTTGAAGAGCATCTTGTTCTGGGTTGCAGCAGTGCACCTGTTAATGTGTCAACAGGGGTGTTGAGGCAGGATGCCCTTTGTAGCAAGGGGAATCTTAGCTAGGTAGTGGCACAATGCAGATGTCTGCACAAAGCACCCTGATATCGAGAATGCTAATGGCCTGTACCAGAATGTCACCTGGCTGGTGTTATCTCTGATTGCCAAAATACTTGTGAAGGCTATGTACCCTTGAGCTTTCAGTCGTAAGCTGAATGGTCTTGGGGTAAAGCTGTACATTCAGTATCTCAAATCTGCTACTGAGTGCATTCAGTCTTCCTTGATTATACTTTTTCCCATATTGATCCTACCAACACATGTAACTCATTTACCAAGCATACTCCCAGCTAACTAGAGCCTTGTCTTACGCAACCAGTGCTGTAGAGGGCTATAAAAATACAATGCTTTATGAAGCTATCAAGGGGTGAGAGGAAGGAAATGCTGTTTTATGGATGGGTTAGGTGTCCTAATAAAGGTCATATTGCTTGCCGTTGTAAAGAATCAAACAGGTGAGCATTGTTCAAGCAAGATAACAGTGCCTCATGAATTAAGGTACAATGATGCTCTGTAATGCCAAACCCTGGTTTATAGAAGATGCAGAGACAGCATTCTGTCACTCTTGCTGTGGATGACGGGGCACTGGCTATCCAGTTTGGAGTGCAAGACTTCTGAAAATTAGGCATTGGGAGCAGCTTATAGATAATTTTTGGATACATTTAATTAAATCAAAGTAGTAACTTTGATTTACCTCCATTCCTTGGCATATGGCCAAAATATATTTGCTTAGCAGGACTTGATTAAAGTGTACATAATTAGAAATTCTCTTATTTACTATGATTTGGGGTGGGGTGAGAAAGGGGACTCGGTTATGCTAAGGACTGCAAAGGGTCAGGAGCAGGGGAAGACAAAGTAGTAAGTTAGACAGGGAAGAGGAGAAAAGGAAGGTTGGGTAGACTAAGGCTGAGCAAGGGACAGCTGCGGCCAGGGGCGGCTGGTGGGTTTTGATGTTGGAGGGGCACTGGGGCAGTAAGGCCGGCGGGCCTAGGGGCGGAGCCAGGGGGACAGTAGGCCAGTGGCACGGCATAACCCAGCAGCAAGGAGTTCCCAGGGTTAACATCGGAGGGAAGAAAACAGTCTGCATGCACATCCAGCTTAAAATAAATAATTTATAAACCCAAAACACAGGGACCCATCCTTGTAACGCACCCCAGTCACAGCCTGAGTCCAATTTTACCACACACATCCCATTTCCAGTATTTTGAACACATCTTAAATTTCATGACTTGCAGTGACATCTCTCTCAGGATTTCCAAACCTCCATTTTACCACATACAGTTCCCCCTGCACTAACCCACTAGCCCCCATTTCCCTCCCTAAGAACCCAGGAACCCTGGCTCCCAGCACCCCCTGCTCTAACCCATTAGCCCCCCCTCCCCTCCCAGTAAACCCAGGAGCCCTGGCTCCCAGCAACCCCGGGCCCCTGCTCTAACCCACTGGCCCCCCCACTCCTTTCCCAGGGAACCCAGGAGTCCTGGCTCCCACCCACCCATCTCCCTGCTCTAACCCACTAGCCCCCCACTCCCCTCCCAGAAAACCCAGGAGCCCTGGCTCCCATCACACACACACACACCCACTAGCCACCCACTCCCCTCCCAGTGAACCCTTGAGCCCTGACTCCCATCTCCGCAATTTACTCACCGGTGACGGCTCGGCTCCGACGTCCTCTCCATCCCATCCTCTAATGGCTGCGCAGGAACTCCCAGACCTGAACTGTTCAGTCGAGCCTAGTAGCTGCCACGCAGCCGGGCTTTCCCAAGTTCCCCTCCTCCCTCCCAGAATCAAGTCAATTTGACTTGACAGGGAGGGAGGAAGGGACTGGGGGGGGGCTGGGAGCTGTGCACATGGCAGGAGCTCCCAGCCCCCGCACAGGCGGGACACTGCAGCTCATACCAGGGCGCCTGTATGCAGCGCCCTGGTCTGGACTTTCCCCCTGCCCAGTCCCTGCAATGGAATAGTGTCCCCTGCGGCATCATTCCGTTGCAGGGTCCCTTTATGCGGAATGGAGGGCGCTTCTAGCCGCCCATTCCTCATAAAGGGAGAAAACGTCTCCCTTTTGTTCCTGAAAGGCTTCCTTAGGAAGCCTTTCCGAGAGATGGGGGGGGTGAGTCATCGGTTGTGTGCGCATCCGCGCACACAACCGGTGAGAATGTTCGGAGCCACCTCAAAGAACCTGGTTTAGAGCAGCAACCTTCTGAAGGTTGCTGCTCTAAACCAGGTTCTTTGAGGTGGCTCCGAACATTCACTGCGGCGTGCGCAGCCGCTTTTTTTTTTTCCTCTGGGGGCAGCCGGCTGGGGGAGTCCTGGGGCCAGGAGGGGCATTGCCCCTCCTCCCCTAGGCGGCCCATTACTACTGGTTGGGGCACAGTATTAGCTGGCTCAGGAGAGATAATGTCTATGAAGCATTCAGACATGAGTGTGATCCCCTTATTGGCTTAGTAATAGTCGTAGCCTGAGTTACTAAACATCTATGTCATTTGAGCCAGGGGCCTGGATTGATTATGTTTTTCCCATGGCTGCAGTGGGGGAAATGCAGTGAACATGAGCCCGTGATCTGAGCCTGTGTAGCTCAGGATGCCATTAAAAGGCTTAATGGTTCAGCGCTTTGAGACCTGATTTGCTTTCAAACAAACTACTTGGTACTGCAAGAAAAGCAGGAACGGTCCAGGACAGGAGTGGGGATCTTTTTCCTCCTACAGCCCACATTGAAAGTTACTGGAAACCCCATGGTTTATACAGGAATTAGAGTCAGGGATGTTCTCAGGATGGAAAAAGGAAGGGGAAGGTCCAGATCATGGATCTTTGCCATAAAACCATCCCATTTATTTATTTTATTTATTTTTTTAAAATATACCCCACCCCTCCTGCCAGGCAGCCTGGGGTGGCTAACAAATCAATCAATAAAATACAATAAAAATACAATAATATATATATAAAACATTCAATTAAAAAAATTAAAATGGCAAGAAAAAAACCCATATCCTTGAGTGTATGCCTTCATATCTGCTTTCTCCCTCTGAGTTCAGTCTTCCAGTGCTTGCGGGTAGAGACTGGATCCATGGGCCTGATCCAAGCATTGGACAGGGGAACAAACAGAAAACAGCCACAGGACAGATTTGGCCCTCAGGACAGAAGTTTCCTCAAGGAATAAGGAAGGGAGGATGAGCTTGCTTTGACAAATAAATAAACTACTCCACCTTTTAAGTTCTAAAGAGTTTGAGGTGTGGGGTCCAAAGCAAATGCTGTATCCAAGCACACCTGAACTGGGATTAAATCAAATCTGAGTTTTTGATTGTTACATTCCCAATCAAAACACCAAACCTGCCCAAGCCCAACCTTGGAAGCTCAGATCCAGTTTAAAATGTTGCGTTTTGGGCCCTTTCTTCCTCAGTTGTACCAAATGCTTCCATCTCGTGTATCCACCTCTCTGTTTGACCCCATGACTCCCATAGGTCAAAATGGGGGTCTCAAGGTCAAACTGTGAAAAGAGGTAACCCTACTTCCATTTTCCTTTTGGAACAGCATAATGGGCCTGCTTGAATGGTAGTGGCTGTGTTTGTCAGGGGCTGCTGCATGCATGGGCTCTAGGGAGGCAATCTAGTTAAGACTGCATAGTGATTGCTCTGATTAGATCCAGTTTGCAAGTTGTGGAGTCCCATTAAGGGGACTCAGTCTTAAAGCTTATCCTTGCATTTTACCATCCAAATGTCCATTTTAGGGTTCCTCAGCACTCTTGATCATTGAAAACTCAATGATAAAATGCAAGGCTTAGCTTTAAGAATGAGTTCCTTTAATAGGACTCCATAACTTGAAAACTGAGCCTGTTTTGAGCAACCAGAGAGAATTGGGATTTCCTGTGGATTTCTGATGCTATTGGATGAGTTGGCTAGTCCAAGTTTAGACACAAGCTGGAAATACTGGATTATGGTTTCCACTCTATGGATGTAGGTCACTGTACTAGTTCTGCTTATCCCTCCTTGAGTTCAGCCTTTGGGGCCTGCTCCCCATTGGGAATATCAATCACTTAGAGCATAAAGGATCAATAAACTGCAATTTCTTTAAATTCCCCAGTGAGTAAATGCAAGGCTAAATTCTACCCTGGGCATAAATTTGTGCAATTTCCTACTGCGTTCAGTCTGCTCCATTTATTTATTTTTGCAGAGGATGTCAGTGCCCTGAACTAAAATTTGGGAGCAAACCTATACACCAGAGGTGGGGAACATGTTTTTGGCTGGGGTCTGTCAGCCAGCCATTTAAAAATGGCCAGTGGACCAGACCAAAAAATAGAGAGAGAAGCTGACTAACCTCGTCCCAAACTCTCAGATGATTCATGCCTCATCCAGAGTCCGTGTTTATTTCAGAGCCAGAATAGAAGCATTCAGAGGAATGTGCAGGGTGTGGTGAAGGGGCTGCAGAAAGATGGACGTGACAAAGGCATGCAGGAAAGGCATCATGCTGAGACTATGCAGGGTTGGGTGGGCGCTCAGGACTAGGGAACGGAGAGGCGAGACCAGCTCCTGGATCTGCCCTGTAGATCTGGCACATGCCGCCTTCTCCACGCCTTTCCCCCAAACTCATTCTGTCAGTGCTTGAGGGTAGGGGCTGGGTCCAGGAACTGGAGAGGGACCAAATCAAAAGCCAGCTGCAGGGTAGATTTGGTTCCCAGGCCAAGGAATTCCCCACTCCTGCCATACAAACAGACGAGAGCTTCGTATAATTATCATATTGCGTACACTCCACAGCTACAACTCTTGCATCGCTTCAAAGTTTTGTTTAACCACACTTCCTTTTATGAAGGGAAGCTGGTATTTTATTTTAAATAATCCCCTTGTCTTTCAGGTTGAAGAACATTATTTGTGTTTTGAGTAGATAAGATGCGGTTCCCAGGAGTGATTAATTTCTTTGTCTCTCTCACACACACACACACACACACACACACACACACACACACTCTCACTCTCTCCCCCCCCCCTTAAGCGGCTGCAACTAGATGCTGGGCCTTAGCTGGAGGTATTTGGGGTTGGGGTGGTTTTTTTTTTTAGAGTTCTCTCAATTATGAATTCTCTTAACACTGGAGGTCTGTTAACTGTTGAGTGTGCCTAACATTTTTCCTTCCAAACATTTTTCTGATGAATGAGAGAGTTGTGGGTCATGAGAACTGCTCTGGCCATTGGTGTGGGGTGTGAGCTTCGTTCTGATTGCTCTGCCCTTTCCAGTCTCCCAACCAAAGTTTCCCTAAACACTGGATGAAAAGAAATTATCTCATTAGCCCTGGGAGATTAGGATAGGATGCAGTTTACAGCCGGGGTGCAGTGCTGGATCCGGAGAAGTTGGGCCCTGCCTGTTGAAAAATGTGGTGTCCCTTCGTAACATAACATAGGAATGTTTAACAGTAATTGTTGAAGTAAAGGCAACATCATCTGCTGCTTCCCACCAGTCTCCCACCATTGCGTGGGGCTGACATCTACTTATTTATCCAAATGTATTTATATTCCCCACCCCATCCCTAGGGCTCAGGCTGGGCTACAACATATACAAATATATACAATACATATCCATAAATAAAACCATTTAAAATATTCTACATCCAACCTCTCCAGGCCCTATCCCTCCCCCCAATATTTGGCCAAATAAGAAAGTCTTACATTGCCTCCAGATAATGCTCAGATCAGATTCTCTTTGTGTGAACCTTCAGGGGAAGGGAGTTCCATAAATGTGGAGCAGCCACTGAGGCCACACCTCTCTGCGTGCCTTTGCTGTATGGATGCAAGGGCACGCAGTGCAGTGGATGCATGGGACATGCTCACGGGACATGCAAGAAGGTGCTTCTGCGTCCTGCCTGATGACCACGGTGGCTATGACGGAACATATGGGAGAAGGCGGTCTTTCAGATAGGTGGGACCCAAGCCATTTAGGGCTTTATAGGTCAAAACCAGTACCTTAGTGTTGTGCTGCGAAAGCTATTGGGAGCCACAGCCCGCTCTGGAACACTGATGTAATGTGATCTTTGGCACCCACTCCCATCAGAAGGTGGGCAGCTGTGTTTTGCACTAGTTGCAGCTTCTGAACAGTCATCAAGGACAGCCTCAGCCTGACCTGATCAGTCTGACTCACCATCTTGGGCCCCAGAAGGGAGGGGCCCAACACTCTGTCCCCAAACACCCTTCCATCACACAAACAAAATGAATATCTGACAGCTTGGGGCCTGTCCCAACAGAGGGAGGGGAGGAAACCCCCTGCTCCACTCCCACTGCCCCACAGCGACCTGTGGTCACGACATTTTCCCCGTTGGCAGCAATGGGGAAAACAGTGAACACGGGTCCCTGCCCTCTGATCGACACTCACGGCTGTTCCTGGTCTCACCAACACCAGAAATGGCTGCTGTGCTTTGCCCGTGGCATCCTCGCCACAGAGACCGTGGGTTGTAGCACAGTCTGTGCTTGCCTGGATCCAGCCCTGGATGGGGGTAAACTGAGCAAAGTTTGGAGTGACTTGCCCAATTTTCCTAAGGTGCTTTTTGTGTTCCTCATTAGTAGTGTTCAATCATCTCCTGGTATTTAAGGTAGTAGTCACCATCAGAAGGAGGGAAGTGATGTGCTCCCTGGGAGAACGGAGGCATCCAGGCATTAAGGCCTTATTCACACACAACCTCTCCTCCTTGGACACTCTCCACTTATTGTTTAATCTGTACTTGCCTTGCCCTGTAGCAGTGCATTCATACAGCTGCTAATTTCCCTACAGCTCCCTTGCATCAGGTGGCAGAGGACACAGGATCATCATGAAGCACAGGGGGTAGTATAGGTTTCACACAACAATCCAAATGTGGGTTTGAGCCACTACCCACTCTCAAAGAGTGTTGTGTGGATGTGCTCTGAGTGGCCAGTAGGTGTATATCTGATATGCTGCTCTTTGGAAAATTCAGCCCTATATGTCTAAGGCTAGGGGGCTGTAGACCAGGGACCTGTTTCCATCTCTGCCATTGGCATGTTCTGAAATTTGATGAGTCCTTCCCCCGTCTGTTTCCCCATATGCTTCTTGAGATTCAGGGATGGGACAAGTTAAGTATTATTATCTAGATGCTTGACAAAAGCAGAACCACACTTTGTGTGTCAGGGCTAGTATCTTTTAACCAAACAATCCCTTTTGCCTCACTGGGGTGTATTGCAACTTGCCACCTCAACCAGTCTTAAGCAAATCCCTTCTCAATGCTCTTATCTGTACTGGCGCCAGCTGGGGAAAGTTGGGGGAAATGTAGCCTCAAGTGATACAGAGATTCTTTAGGCAGGGATAACACTAGTTATCTGATTCCCCAGATGACCTTGCAATAGTCAAGGTGAGGATGATTATGAGAAACCATGCCCACGTGTGCACATACGTTTAAGTATTTTAGCTTTCTCTGAAGTATTAAAAGACAAAAAATAAATAAAATAAATTCCAATAAGATATGGGGTGAGTCAATTATCTTTACCTCAGTTTCTCCTTCTGCAAAACAGGGCTGATGCAGCTTAATGTGCAGAGGTGATGTGAGAATGGATGAAAACAGACATGACGCTAACCACCCTTTAACCACCCTTGGTGGTTATTTAGGCATGTTGCAGGACTGTACTGGTGCCCTATGCAGCCCTGAAACATGCATAAATTACCACCAAGGGTGGTTAGCGTCATGTCTGTTTTCACCCAATAACTCATTTAAGAGATGGACCATATTATGAGAAGCATCCAAAGATGGAAGGCGGTTAAGTTTTTATGTTAATGCATTGTCTGCAGGCATTACTCTGTACCTACCCCACTGGCTACTATCACATGCCAAAGCATTCAGCCACTTGTTGGTAATTCAATAGCTCCTATCAGTTCTGTACACATATATTACAAATCGTGTACAGAGAAGCTTATTCTTTGGCAGGCAGTGCATAAAAGAGTTGTGCACCTAAGACAGAAACAGATTTAGCGAAGTCTGACACCAAAAACTAAACAAGGACAATAGTAATACCCATCGACATAGGATGTAAACAAATGAGATTATTGCCCCACTGGAGTCCAGGTTCACTCTGTGCAATACCGCACTCACGCACATTTAATGTGTCGAGCCTAATAAATGGGCAGCCCCCTGTGTGTATTTCTTTTGCATGAGGGCAGCCCCCAGGTTTAGTGTGAAAAACCTAATACACAGGCAGGTGTTCTTCCCTGCCATGCTCTGCCCACCAACACACACACACACACACACACAATATCCCGCCCCGTCATGACTCACAGCCATAGCACACCATGGGAACAAGAAGCTCGCCCCAGTTGTTTCTTTCTTCTGGGCTATTATGACTCCGGCAAGCATTTCAGTGCTCGCTAGCCCCACCCACCCATCGAGGTTCATACCTACCAGTACTTGGGGGCTGCACAGAATGCTGAGTTTATTAAACAAATCTCTTCATTGAACATCTATAGTGAAAATTGAAAGCAAAAGTAAAAATTACAAAAGCAATCAGTATCAGTCTTTGCATGATGTGCCCTTAATCTCATGATGATCCCCCTTGATGTTCATGGTTGTTAGTGCATCAAAATGTCTGCCTGTCATCCTTTGAAACAGAGTTTACAACAGACACTGGTACCATAGTCCTTCCCCAGACTACCCAGCACATGTGGCAATGACCCTGCCAGCAGTCTACCAGTCCTTGAAGAACGATGGAGAAGAGTTTCTGCCTCCTGATGTACTGAAATGTACTGTGGGTGGCTAAATATGAAAATGTGCATTTCATCAGTCATCCCAGTGGGGAAGCTCATGGCCTCACCTATCCGTGTTCACCTGTGTGTTCCCAAGATGTATTATCTGCTCTAATACATCATGGATAGATTGACACATCTCTGTGTTTATCTCTGAAACACAGAGCAAGCCAATGTTGAGCTAGTTCACTGGTGCTCTGTAAACAATCAAGATTGATGAGCTTCTGGAGAGTGATAATGACTTGCTTCTATGTCACTTTGGCCCAAGTGTTGCCTGTATGACCTCAATTTGAGACTTAATCCCATGACACCAGACAACAACAAAGATATACAAAGTATACCAAGTGTCAATAGAATCATGACCCCATCCACAAAAGGCATGACCTACCAGTGGTTTTGGCAACCTAATGGAGATAAAATAGTTCAGCTGGTCTCTGACTGGACCAACTTCTTTGGTGAGAGCATGCAAGCTTTGGCGCATGAGGGAGGAGGCAAGGCGAAGTCTCCCAGTGGCGTTGTCATGGACAGCAGGTCTTGGCGCTCCCCAGCAACACTCAGCATCAGGGGCTGCCCCTGTCGGGATGAGGCTGCATTGCCCCTGGGATGAGCCATTTCAGATAATACCATGAAGTGTGTCACTTTTTTAAATTAAGCTTTCTGGAGAGAAGAAAATAAGCACATGGGCAGTGTAAATATTTATAAGTAATGTCAGTTACCTTGCCTTTAGAAACATACCTGCACTTTCTGATTACCACTAGGAGCCTTTGGGGGAAACAAAGAAACAGGCAGTTGTACTACTTGTGTAGACCTAAACTGTACTGAAGCATAAGTCGTACTATTCCACTAAGGGTTTTTCATACAAGTAAAACTCAGTGTAAATGGACCAGAAGCAAAACAGTAGGGCTTAATAAGCATCTTTATAGGGTTTCTAAAATTAACACTTCTCTCAAGGGACTGACAAAGTGAACAATCATATGTCCCGAATTAAGAACACTTTAGAATCTGTTTCAAAAGCTGTTTCTGGCACTCAAATTGAACTGGTTTCACATGTAGCTCAATTCAGACCACATTTTGGTATATTGAGCAAATCAACTGGAAATAATGAGCAGGAAGACAATTGCCAGATGAACTTAGAAAATGATAAATGCACCAAAACTCAGGAAGATTACAGTGATGATCTAGTTCTGAAGAAACCTGTTTATGCAAATAGAAACACAGAAGCTCCACTGATAAGTAAAAGTGATGCTAATCAAGATAGTCCAAAAGATACTGCCAATCTCAGAAATCTCTTTTCCATGTTAGCTACTTCATTACAAACTTCAGAGAGACATAACTGTCACAAGGAGATACTGGACTACAGGTCTAACAAATATGTAAAAGTAAAGGCCAAACATGTATGTAATGTAAAAGTCGAGAACTGGAAACTCACTTCATGCAACGGAGAGAGACCGAGCTAGGCCGAATGTGTATTCAGAAAAGCCTAACGACACCTCTTCAGAAACCAGACAGGGACCATTCAGTTGCAAATGGATTTCTTCCTGCCTACGTGACTAGAAGAACAGAGTTCTCCAGGCGGGAAAGTAAAACAAGAAACTTGAAAAGATATTTAAAGGGAGGAGATTTATGTCCCTTAGAGCAGTTGGGAGAAGAAACTTCGCTGGCTAACCAGCTTAAAGACAAAGAGCCCAGCCTTACTACATCTGGCTGAGAAATTGACTTTCTGTAGGGTAAGATCTTAACTAGTGACTTACTCAAGTACAGACTAAGATTGCGTTATTTACTTTTGTTTTATTTGTCACTCTGCGTTCAAACTATCTTTGTTTATGTAATCAATAAACTTTCTTCTTTACCAAGAAGTGCTTTCTGTTGTCTCACATTGGGGAACACAGTCTGAGATCTTGTGCCCTCAAGCACTTGTGAACCTAGAGAAAAGAGTCTGGGAACAGGAAGTCTCTGGAGCTTGCATGACAGAAGTGTTGTCCCCCTTTGCAGGACTGAATCAGCTAGAGAGAGAACTGATTCAGGCAGGCTGCAAGTGAGGGAAACTGAGTCACCTAACCCAGAAACGTGGGGTAGTGGACCCTAATCCTGTGACAATAATGTTTTAGTCAGTAACGTTAACTGGTACTTTGGTAATACCGATATGGATCAAGAAAAAATGGAAAATACTTTCCTGCAGGACTCAAAGAATAAAGTGAAACACAAACCTGATGCAATGGAAACTGATATATTAAGTAATGAAAATAGGGTGAGTTCAGTATCTGCTTTAGTTCCTGTAGCAGAGTCTCATGAGTCTGAAAAGCAGGGGCATAGCTACTGTGGTGCGGGGGGGCTCAGTTGCACCCGGGCCCATGCCTGTGGGGGCCCATGGCCGGCTGGAGCATCATGGCCCTGCAGCGAGGGGGCCCACCCACCGCCGCCGGCCACCCTTGCAGTTGCTGCCTGCCGCTTTCCCCCC
>QEPC01007054.1:0-18761 GCA_003113815.1 Sphenodon punctatus
AGATACTCCTCTCAGTCTTGGAGATATCTTATGAATAATACTATCTGTCATTTAGACAGGTCACAGATAAGATTCCAGACACCTAGTCTGAGAAAACCTAGGTTGACCAGAGGGAGAGCTAGAGATAGGCCTCTTTATGGCCCATCCATTTGGTTGTTTCCTTGGCAAAGTCAAAAGTTCATTTGGGAAGCTTGGAAAAAACTCAATGGAATGTGGCTGAAAAAAACTTCAGCTTGTGTCATTATAATTACAGAAGTTGATTTTAGAGATCAATACTTCAAAACACAATTCCAATACATTAAAACAAAAAGTTAACATATAGAAACTCAAAGTTAATACATTACAAACACAGATGGCCAAAATTGAATGCTTATAATAGGAAATACATGACACCACAACCATTGGCCTGGCAACCGGGGAACCCCCCCACCCCCAAACCTGAAGGCACAACAGGTCAACACAAGCAAGCAAGTGGTCATGGCACAGCCAGCCACTTTTCTCCTCTCCCCCACTGGCTGAGCTTCAAAAAAGCCTAAGCCACCCACTCCACACATGCCACAACCATTGGCCTGGCAACTGAGGAACCCCCACCCCAAAACCTGAAGGCACAACAAGGCAGCACAAGCAAGCATCAAGTGGACATGGCACAGCCAGTCAGCTTTCCCCCCTCCCCCACTGGCTGAGCTTCAAAAAAGCCTCAACCACCCACTGCAAGTTCAAAGCAAGTTCAAAGAAGGAACACATCTTGCAGCAAAAAGCCCCAAATCACCCCAAAAATCATGCACCCCAATCTCCACAGAAAGAGACACAACAGTGCCAAAACTGTTACTCGCATGCCTTTATGGGACCCCCCAGTGCCACACACAAATAAGGTTGCAAGAGCCCAGCCCAGCACTCACCAGCACCATGTTTAGTCTAGCAAAGGGAAGAATGAGGGTAGAGACAGGATTGCAATCTTAAAATAGAACCCTCAGCCAGCCACCACAACTAAAGTAAAAGCTTCAGCCATCTACTCCACACATGCCACAACCATTGGCCTGGCAAATGGGGAACCCCCCCACCCCCAAACCTGAAGGCACAACAAGTCAACACAAGCAANCCCCCCCACCCCCAAACCTGAAGGCACAACAAGTCAACACAAGCAAGCGCCAAGTGGGCATGGCACAGCCAGCCACCTTTCTCCCCTCCCCCACCGGCTGAGCTTCAAAAAAGCCTCAGCCACCCACTCCACACATGCCACAACCATTGGCCTGGCAACCGGGGAACCCCCCACCCCCAAACCTAAAGGCATAACAAGTCAACACAAGCAAGCAAGTGGGCATGGCACAGCCAGTCACCTTTCTCCCCAACCCACACTGGCAGAGCTTCCAAAAAGCATCAGCCACCCACCACATCGAAGCACAAGCAGGGCACCCCTACACCCCAAAACAAGACAGGGCAAGAGTCAACAGAAAATCACACACAGTCACACACCATGGTGGCAAGGCCACCGTTCCCCACCCCCTGTGCCAATGGAAACTCATCGTCCCTGGACAATATCATCCTTCACTGCCCCCACTATGCTTTGCTGCGGAATAAATATGTGTACTCCCTACTTAATAATTTTTTCTGAGAGAGACCTGAATGTTCAAGTTAAATGTTTATTGGAAAACTGCTCCCTGGATGTGTCTAGTAAGACTGCAACATTTCTTTGGAAAATCTATGTGATTAAATTGAACTTGAAATTTGTATCTAATCCTATGGATGGGTAGAGGTTTATTCCTTTTACCCCACAGGTTGTAGTGGGATTAATGGTTTAAGTGCACCCTCCCTCCGGTTATTCTGAGGCACTTATATCAATTAGGCCGATTAAAAGTAAAACATCCGGTGCTAAATAGAAACCATTGTTATGATTATTTTGCTTTTGTGGATACTGATTTTACTCCCTTATGTATTTTATTTGACAAGTAGTTGTGTATGTGAACTGTATTTATGGGAGCATAGTATCCTTCAGAATGGTACGTCTGATTTAACTGTTTAATTATGAATTTATATTAGATTTTATATTAGGTCTGGATATTTTGCCTTGTTTAGTTCTTTTTATTTTTGAAGCGAGAATTTGGATAAGACAGTATCTTGTATGCTGTATGTTGTATTATATGGTTATATTATAATGTTTATATATGACTTTGTTTACTTATAACTGCGAGTTTTTAATTTTTTGCAACAACTTTATTGTCACGCAATAAACTATTATTGATTTATTGAAACTCATCATGGCATGCCCACCATGCTGCCCAGCCCCCACACCACATGTCCTGCAGGCTACCATCACCCCCCTCATGCTATCCCTATCCCAACACTGAGTATAGGGGTACCCACATACTACCCTCCCCATCCCCCTTACAAAACCCAGCTGTTTCGGTTCTTGGGAGAACCGAACTTCCCACCCCTAGTACTTGCAGCACAATTGAAAAATCCGGATGACAAAACAAAGTTGTTAATGGCAGTGGAGTGCTTGTAGAAATGCAACAAAGCTTTCAGACAGAAGTTAGTGGCTAAAATTCATTCAATAGAGGAATTAAATAAAACAGCAGATGACAGATGTGAGGAAATTAAGAGCTGAGCTGTGAGACAGAGATTCTGAGACTTAAGGAAAAGAATAAAGGGCTGAAGGAGCGCATAAGAGTTCTGATCCAATGTGGGATTGAGGCTAGACAGGATGTGAGATATTACAGGAAAAGATTTCATTCTGAATGGAAAAGGCATATAGTTTCCGACTATGTTCCTGGAAGCAAAAAGGCAAAGTGATAAGGTAATGAATAAGATCAAGTGTTTAATTTTTCAGAATAAACAGTTAAAGGAGATGATTGGAGCTGCTAATGTTAGCTTTCCTGAAGAGATTGGATTCAGATTTTACAGTTGAGCAAACTGAAGCTGAAATTTCTCAAGCGTTCAGGGAATTAGGTTTACCTGAGAGTCTAGATGATTCATGGATTTATCAGGAGGTACCAGGAGATGTTGATGATCAAGGAGAAGGGTCAGATTTCCAGGTTGCAGTGATTGACCCCTCTAAGGCATTTGAAAGGAAAAATCCCTCTCATGTGTAAAAGTGCAGTTCCGGCTGGTGCTGCCTCTAGCATGCCAAACGCAGCAGCTTGGAGAAGGCTGCACAGGAAGTGGCTGCTTCTGACACAGCCATCTCTCTAGATCTTCGCACTTGAAGTCAGTTATTTGAGGGCCTTACAGCTTGTGTTGGAGGAGCTAACCCAGAAACTGCCTACTAGTCAGGGAACATGACAAGTCTGGGCAGGGGTACTGAGAGAAATTCCACTAGCTCATTTAGACCTGGCAGCATCCTTTAGGCCTCTCTCGCAGGAATTTGAGGTTATCCCATGACGCAGAAATGAGGACTCTTTTCTCAGTCCTCCCCACCTACTATCTGTGTCTCTGCCAAGAGAGGACTTGGTGGGAGCAGAGGCTGCTACTAGGACAAGAGTAGAAGATGTGGGAACACAGGGAAGTGATAGTGACAGTGATGCATGAAGTGTAGAGGATTCCTCAGATGAAGAAGTAGCTGTACTCAGATAGCAGGATTTTAAGTAATTATGCTATGATAGTTGGTAAGATAGAAAAAGGAGCACCTGTAAATTTACATGCAGACAAGGTAGTCACATTCACGAGGTTGTAAAAAGCCAAAGAGGAAGATATTCTACCTGTTTTCCTTTATGCCTTGGACCCTATCTTGTTGCAGGAACTCCCTCAGGAATTCAAACAACCAGATTCCCAGAAAACCCTTGATGAGGTAATGAAGGAACTTGCTAAACTACAAACATGTGGTAGAGGGATTACCTCAGTTATCAAGTGTGTCCAAAAGGTAGATCAGACCCCAAGGGACTTCCATAATGAATTGTGCGCTAGATGGAAGGCTTTAAACCGAGGAACAGATCCAATGTATTTTCAATTGCTTGTTGAGAATTCCTTGCCTGATGTTGAAAATGCTGTTATCATGCATATTCCTGAAGTGCTAGAACTCATAACTAAAGCCTACACTAATCATTCTCCAAAATCACCTAAAACAAAGCTGAAGGCGAAACCATGTAATCAGGTGTCACCTCTTCAAGGAGCAACAGTAAATCCTGGGATCCCCAAAGTTACCCAAGTAGAGGGGCCACCTTTTCCTTTGCAGGGAACCCTGAGTAGTGGCAGCAATAGGAGTTTGAAACAAGAATGTATTCGCTTACGTGGCAAGGGATTTACTGACAGGACCGACATGGGAAATGCTTTAGGATAACATCACGGTGCATATTAATCATATCAGTCATTGCCTTTTCCAACTTATGTTTTGGAACCAACAACAAGATGGCACTGGGATCCATGTGGGAGTGCTTTTCCTACCTCTAGGTATAGGGGTGGAGTGCTCCTGGAGCACTCCAGATGCTCCTGGAGCTGCTGTGCCACAGCCTGTTCAATAACCTTCCCTAAAAGGGGAAGGTTATAGACAGGCTGGTTGGGCATTCAGGCAGGACGTGGAGCATCCCTCCCCATCCACTTACCGGGCAGCTGCGGCGGAGCAGAAGTGGGGCGGAGCTGGTAATCTGTGAAGGGGAAAAGACAAGTAGGTCTACGGCTGCGTCGTGCGCCGAAGGGCTGAGCACACAAGGGCGTGCCCTTTTGCGCGTTCTTCAGCGTGTCCTGGAGCAGGAGCCCAGGGATATTGTGTGTAGGAGAGCGGGGTTGTGTTATCTGGAGCTTCCGCCTGTGCCAAGTGCACTTAGGTGTTATTATCTGTTGGACCTGTTGCTGGAGTCTGCTGTGGGGCTACTTGATCGGGGACTTAAACGTGCGGTGGGTGCACCCTTAAGGGTGTGCCCTTGAATTGCTCTGGAGTTGCCTGATGACTAACAGCTGTTTCCCAAACACTTGACATCTTATACTGGTACGTTATCAGCTGTTTGTGACTTTCCTTGCTGGTTTTTTCATGCTTTTTGTACTCCTCCACCATGATCTGCTCGGCGAAACACTCTTGAGCAGATGCAGACTTTGTCTCTCCACCAGTCCTTAGGTCTCCTAAACAGAGAAGGATTGAAAGTTTTTGGGTTAATACTAACCCTCCAGGTGCCCTAGGGGTATTGTCTATGGCCCCTGGAGTACCTTCTCACAAACTCTCTTCGATTTATGCCCCTGTTCAGGATGATCCTGTAGTAATTTCTGATGAACTTAAACACTCCTCTCCGAAGCCATCTAATGTAAATCATCATCCTAAAGCTTTGACTGGGTGCTGCTCTGTGGACAATTCATCACCAAGCTGTATTTCTTTGTTAGCCCAAGATGTCTCTTTGACTTCTCAAACAGTTCGCCATGTATTCCTACAGCTTAATCAATTCAATTCAAAGTTTGAGGAACTCTTCCAGTATCTTTCTCTACCCCAGCCTGCCCCGGTGTTAGCTGAGCGTTCAGTGCCTAGACTTGTATCAAGCCCTACTTCGCATAGAGAGCTTGATGCTGTGAGGGACATGAATGTTCCTGTTCCTATTACTACTACTGTTACCTGCTGCTTAAGGGCACCATTAGATTCTGAGGGAAAATTTTTGAAACTGCCTCAAAATGTTATATGTACTATATTACCTCTTCCTTCGGGCCGTTTGCCCTACTGGAACTAGCCACTTGATGTAGCTGAACATTTGAGACTCCTGTTACGGGCTCCTATTGTCAGCAAAAACATCTGCGCTGTGGATCACCTTGTCCCCTCAAAGGGATGTTGGGCAGTAAATATCACATTTGATTCTATGGATCTAGTCTCTCTCATTTACCGAAATGAGATTCTCCTTAGGAAGAGTGCTATCTTTATATCAAGAGTCTATACTAAGGATGCTAGCCTCAGTTCCCTTGAAGTGTAGGCTCCTTCAGCTCCACCTATACTCCTGTCCCTTCCCCTTTCTTCCTGCAGCCCTGGAACTCTGTGTCTAGAGGATTTAGTAAACCCCTCTAGACAACCAGCAAATCCAGAGGAGAATTTGATTGAGTTAATCCCTGGTGAGAAAATGGAGGTGGCTCCTCCTGAGGCCATTTCCCAGGGATTTAATTCCTGTAGATCCCCCGCTATTCATGTACCTACAATTCCAGAAGATCAATTTGGCATCTTGAATCATATGGACCTCCTGTTTAATCAACTGGAGAGAATTAGTGAGGGGATTGGAATAAGGGCATTGGAATAAGACGTCTATTGCAGGTGGTCCTGGTTCCCCTCCCTATTTATATTATCCTAAGGTTATGCCCCTGTCTGATTCTATGATCCCTGGAGCGCATGCTCCTCCCACTCCTGTATCTCCTTTTTTTCAGGAGAGATTAGCAGGGGGCAGGGTCTATTTGGAGGGGACCTTGTTGGAAAGCTTCTCTAGTGAACTTATAGAAATTCGTCAGCCTGATAACCATTTTCTTATTGTATTAAAATCATCTGTATCCTGGGGAAACAGTTCCCACCCCATGAGGGACTCTGGAGGGCCAAATGTGACTTTGACTTCCACCCCACCCCTAGTATTCTGGTGTCCCAGGGCCTTGAACGGCTGGCAAGAGCCCCAAGTGCTCATTCCTCTGGGCCGGATCTGCCTTTGGCCTCCCAGCAGGCCTTGTACTGACTAGAGCCTTTGGACCCAGCGGCTGTTTCCCTCTTAAGCTGGAACGTGGCCGGTTGCAGGGCTAGACTCTCTGATCCTGCTTTCCTGGAGTTGTTAAATGCTTATGAAATTCTTTTTAATCCAAGAAACTTGGTTAGATGTTGACTGTTATTGCCAGGGTTTCTCTGTATTTTGCTTACCTGCTAGGTCTTTGACAAATAAAGGCAGACTTAGTGGGGGTTTGGCTATTCTTGTGACTAATCGCTTTGGTCCTAAGGTGCAGATAATCAGTACCTTTCAGTCATATTTCTTATTTTATCATTGTATTCTTTCTAGTGGTCTAGAACTACTAATTGCTAATGTTTATATTCCCCCACTGACCTCTCTGTACTACTCTGGCAAGATTTGAGCTACTCTTATAACCCAGTCCCTTGAGGCTTTTGATAATTTTCCTGGGTCTCTTTTTATAATGGGTGAGGACTTTAACACTCGTTTAGGGAGCCCTTCGCTAGTGCAGGTGGAGATTTCATCTGATATGACCCCAGTCCCCCCCCTTCAATACCACCCGCAGATCCCGGGATCTAGTGGTGGGGGCCACAGCCCCCTTGATGGAGAATTTTGTGGAAAAACTAGACTTAGCAATTCGTAATGGCCTGCTGCTTGGTGATTGCAAAGGAAACTTTACTTACCATTCCCTTTTGGGATCTAGTATGATCGATTATTTTTTGCTCCCAGTTAGCAGACTTTTTGAGGTCTTAGATTTTCGGGTGTTACCTAATCATTTTACCAACCATTTTGCTCTAAGCCTAACCATTTATGATTACACCAGCAATAATTTTTCCCCTTATAGGGACTGTGAACCCTTTGCCAGTTTGGACAACCCAGTCAATCTAAAGGGCCTCCTGGATTTAAAAAATCTCTTTCCTGCATTTACAAACCTAGCTTCTGTTATGGAGCTTGTTAAGAGTATTTATTCTGGTCAGCCTGATTTGATTGGCTATTATGAGTCCCTGTTAGACGTGGCCATTTCCTGTTTGAGTACAGTTAAATCATTACATTCTCGCGATATTCAAACTTCGTCTTGGTTTGATAGAGAATGTCAGAGGGCAAGGAGCTATCTCAGTAGACTTGCTAGGACAGTCTATCACTTCCCTTCCAATAGAAACCGGGCTCTTTTAACTACTACTAGGAAAACCTACAGAAAGCTACTTGTAGGGAAGAGATTGGAGCATATGAGGTCAAAATGGTCCCAGCTCCTGCAAGCAGCCCAATCAAATGATACTAAAAGATTCTGGGTACTCATTAAACAAACCATGAGAAGACCCGTAGAAAATGTCTCCACTCTCTCTTCCCAATGATTGGTGGTCCCATTTTTCCGACCTATTCACAAACTTAAATACTTCTGCTCATGATTTAAGTCTCTTAGATTCACCTATAGAAAATTGTCCACAGTGGCAACCAGTTTCTCCTGATGAAATCAAGGACTCAATCCTTCAGCTGAAAGCAGGGAAAGCCCTCAGTTGTGCCTGATCACCCCAGATTTACTTAAATTAGACCCAGATTGGTGGGCGGACATTTTGGCACCCTTATTCACATATATAGATGCGCATGTAGGCGCAAGGATGCCTACTAGCCCCAGCTATATTCAATTTCTATCTTAATGGGTTGGTTTCTTTCATGGCTGAAATAGATACTCATCCACCTAAATTGGCCAATCGCAGAATTCCACTCTTGCTATACACTGATGACATTGTATTAATTTCGCAAACACCTACTGGCCTGAAGAGAAGTATGAATAGGCTTTTGCTATTCTGCCATAAAGAGAACCTGTCAGTCAACTTTTGCAAGACCAAAACCATGGTAGTGGAAAGTAAGTTTTCCCACTCCTGGTTTATGGGAAACTCAAATATCGAGCAGGTCCAGCACTACAAGTATCTGGGAGTTGTTTTCTCAGCCACAAGGAGCTGGCAGTCCCAATACAAACTTGCCCTTGACCAGGCTTACAAGACCTCGCACACGATCCAAAGTTACTACTACTCTCATGGTGATAGATTAATTAAACCAGCACTGTGTTTATTATGGCTAAAGTTGTGCCCCAATTCCTGTATGCCTTTCCCATCTGGGGATTTTCTTTTCTGAATGCTCTTGAACCCATCCAGAACAAGTTTTTCCGCACAATCCTTGGGGTTTCAACAGCTGTTCCCCAGGTATTACTAAGGGCAGAGACTGCCTCACAGATCATTAAAACCTTAGCTCTGCTAGCCATTATTAAGTATTGGCTTAAAGTGATCTTGTTCCCCTTAGGCACTGATTGCCTTGCCATTTTCATCTCAATTGAAGTGAGAACCTATTCTTGGTCTCTCACAGTTGAAAGGGAGATAAAAAAACTTGGCTTTTGTAAGGATTTTTTGCTTCCGTTAGGCTTGAAAGGTGCATTTTTACTACTCAAGAAAAGAGTTTTTGACCTAGAAGTACAGACTGAGTTTTCATTAATAAATGCACAAAAGGTAGCTCCACTATATTCTAGTTTTAAATTGCAATCTGTGGAGCCCAGTTATTTGTTTCTCTGGACTGACTATTACCTAAGGCGCGCGCTGACACTGTTCAGAGTCAATGGGTTTCCATCTGCTGTAATGCAAGGATGTTATGCTGGTATCCCATGGGCTCTTAGACTCTGTTCGAATTGCTCCCTGGCCCAGACTGAATCTCTCCACCATGTCATTTTTGACTGCCCAGCCTACTCACAACCCAGAATGAGGTTTCTATCCTCTCATATAGCTGAATGCCTGGCTTGGCGCCTTGATCTGTGGTTGGTTAAAATGCTTAGCGGCAAAGATACTGTTTACACCAGATCTATGGCATCTTACTGTGTCCAGGTGTTAAAAATTAAACAATCAATGACCCGAGTTGTTATGTCCTAATGGCTGTTTTGTACTTACGCTTTGTGGGCTGTTCTGGCCTTGGTTCTATTCTGTAGCCATCCACCCACCTATGGTACTGATGAGCTGTTTACTTATCCTTATGATCCGTTTCCCTAGTTTTCACATGTTATTTTATTAAATTTTGTTAATTTGTCTAAGTTTTGTCTCTTTTAATTGTGTTTGTATTTAAAAAGACCCTTTTGGGTTACTCAAATAAATAAATACAATACATTGACACTAGACAGGCCGATAACTGGCAGGAGCATCAGCGTCAAGAGATGGTTTTTTGAGAAGGGGCCTAACCACAGCCTCCTTCAGGCAGTCAGGCACCCTGCCCTCCTGAAGGGAGGCACTAACCACCCCAGCCAGCAACAGTCGTAACATCTCCTGGTTGGCTTTCACCAGTCAGGATGGGCAAGGATCTTGTTCGCAAGTGGTGGCATGAACAGATCCCAACAAGGACTCCACATCAGCAGGCGACACCATCTGAAACTGATCCCACAAAACAGGACAGGACGGGGCATCCATAGTCCCAAGATGATCCTCTGCAATAACTGTGGTACCGAAATCATGGTGGTTGCAAGCGATATTATCTACAAAGTGCTCGATAAACTGGTCACAGAAGTCACTGGATTGCTCCAGGTCCAGGTGGAGGCAGGCAGAACTGACCAATACTTTCACCACCCGGAAAAGCTCCACTGGACGTGATTTTGCAGATACAATAAGGGCAGCAAAAAACTGCTTCTTTGCTGCCTGCACCACCACAGCATAGGCCTTTAAACTGCTCTTATGCTGTGATTGATCAGACTTGTCGTGAGTCCGGCACCACCATCGCTCCAACTGCCTGCTCTCCGGCTTCTAACACCGCAGGTCCTCAGTAAACAAAGGAGACCCGCGGGATACTCTGGAGGGCAGCGGATGCCTGAGAGCCACTCTGTAAATGGTCTCAGCCAACAAGATTTTCCACAAGGCTACGAGATCATCGACAGAGCAGGTGTCAAGGTCCAGGGAAAACTCCCCCAGAACATTCCGGAACCGATCTGGGTCCATACGTCTCCGGGGGCAGATAGATCTAATAGGTCCTGCACCCCATTGGGGGCTGACATGCGTCAGGATGCATGCCTAATCACCCGCCAGGTCCTTTTGAATTGGGTGAGAAATTGTACTCATACACTTTTTGCTGCCAGCAGGAACTTAATTAAAAGCACTATAGTTCGCATGTAAATGGGGACTGATTTGGTTTTTATATGCTTTTCGTTCCTGATGTTATGCCTGCATAGTACTGCCGTTGTTTCGTCTCCTAGGAAAAAAGAAGAGAACCATGAAATGAGAGTACAACTAAATGATTTTTGAGACATCCCTGAAGAAGCCAATTTTGTTGTGGCGAAACATTGGACTGATTTGGCTCTGATATGGTTCACTATTGGACTGATTTGGCTCTGATATGGTTCACTATTTCTAATGCTTTCTAATGCTTTGTCTGCATAGTATGATAATTACTTTGTTTTCCTAGGACTGTTCTTGACTATTTGTTGGATTACAACATATATAATTATTTTCATCATCTGGTTTTTGAGACTGTCTGTTTTATGACACTCCATAGGGAACCTATGTAGCAGTCTATCTGTTTGCTTGACTACCCCATTGCGGGCTGGCATGTGCCAGGATACATGCGTTAAGGATGCAAGTATGTCCCAAGAAGTAATGTCCCTTCTATGCCCACCTCAGGGCTGCCCCTTATGCTCATCTCAAAGCCACTACCGATTGGTCCTGTAAATCTGGAAGCATGCAGTAATTGGCCAGTGAATGTGTCTGTCAGTCTTTTGGGTTGCTCCACATCCTCCCTCTGTCTGTTGTTAGTCGCCCTGAGATGATTGTAGCAGGAGGGGGCGGCATATACATTTTATTAATAAATAATAATAATAATAAACTTCAATTGCTTATAAAATTGGGTCCCTTTATCAAATTGTCCTGTCATTTAGCAGAGATGACAGGGATGTATGATACATTCCTCCATGTATATGATACATTCCTGCCAAATGTCCTGTAAACAGGAAGGAATATAAACATGTTACAGCTGGAAATGTATTTTAAAGTTAATGTCTTATACCATCCAATCTTTCTGAAAATTGGCAGAAGTGTTAAGCTTGTGGAGGGACATAATATTCACAGGTTTCATGCAAATTTGATGGACGATAAAGACGTTGTAGCCATGAATGTGTATGGAGCTTTTCTTAAAATCACAACATTGAATTGCTTCTAAAATTGGTTTCCTTTATATAATCATTTCAAAAATTTGTACACATAATGTACTCCATTGGGTGTATATCCTCCCTAAGTTTCATCAGAATTTCTTATGGAACAAAAATGTTATAGCCAGAAACAGATTTTTCAGGTTTTTCTATTTATTTTTTTAAAAAATGTCATTTTCGTTTCTCTTTTCATTATTATTATTTGTTGTTTTGGTTATTGTAATAATGAAAATGATAATTTTCATTATTACTATTGTTATTAGCGATATTATCGTTAACGATAATATTGTTATCACTAAGGATGCATAGTAACTCCATTGGAACATGGAGTTTCAGTAGGACTCAGCATCTTCCATTTCTGCAGTGCTGCTGGTATTTCTCCCCTCCTACCACTTTTGGGAGAGCTGCTTTCTCCTTTTTGGCAGATCGGATTCCCAGAACTTGAGAAAGAAGGCAGGTATGGCAAAATAAAATGAGCATTAGGCTTCCACCTCACAAAGGATGGGGAGGCTGACTGGCTGGCTGGGTGGCTGCCTGCAGAGGAATGATGTTGGACTTTGGCCATATTCAAAGTGTTCTTTGGCAGCAGAATACGAAGAAAAACACTGCAATCCCAAGATCTACATATACATTCTCAGAAGAGACAGTACTTCAGGAAAAGAAAACAAAGCTTGAACAGATACTTTCTTAGTCTAGCTGTAATTTGACTGCTGAATTTGGCACACAGGAGAATGGCTGTCCTGTGGAGAGGGTTTCCTCTCTCAAGGTGTTCACAGAATGAGTCTGAAATCAGTCGAGCATTTTCAGCAGTTCCTTCAAGTGAATAATGTCCCAAACTAACTATTGCCCTGAAAAGAGGATTTGTTCTAGCTTCTCACATCTTGGGTGAAAACATACATGACGCTAACCACCCTTTAACCACCCTTGGTGGTCATTTATGCATGTTTCAGGGCTGCATAGGGCACCAATACAGCCCTGCAACCTGTTCCAACAGGTTCCTCTACACTCCATCCTTGCTATCCAGCTCTTGTGCTAAGGGAGAAGTTTGCAACCCGACTGGGTCATTCTCGCTATTCTGCCTGCCCAGATCACAAGACTGTGGCTGATGATCAACATCGCTACTTGTCTCTTCTGTCCGGTAGGAATATCTGAAAATAATACAAGCAAGAGGTCAATTATAAACACAAGATGAACATAAGATAAAAAGCATCCAACTGCTATTTATTTATTTATTTATTTATTTATTTATTTTCAACATTTTTGTCCCACCTCTCCTGTCTAAGCAGCTCGAGGTGGCTTACAAAAATCAAAATATTTTAAAATATACATAAAATATATAAAATATATAAAAGGGAGGCATAAAAGAGAAAAAAACTTAGTTATACAACCCAATCTCTGCTGCGATTGTACCCTCCTCAATGAAAGGAGTGAGATGCCTAGTTCAAAAATGAGGGAAATACATGCTCAAAGAGTCCCCACCCTTCCCGTGTGTCACTGATGCCACCTGAGGATTACTCCACCAATATGCCCAGCAATGTCTGGTGATGAGGGGGAGAGCAGACTCATAGGTATCCCTCAGGACTCTTAAGCCTGTCTGAGTCACCAATTCTGGTTTGCCAGTCTGGAAAAGTGCGTAATTTGCCACTTGTGCCCTTCTTTGCATTGTAGTCTACACTGCTGAACCTTAAGACCTAACACTGGACCCTGCCATGAACATCCACAATGGTCAGAGCTCCCCATGATGGGGTATGCTCTGACTCAAATACAAACCCACTCAAACGTGTTTCAACCCCAAAGACCCATTTCAATGCCATGCTAAACAAACTAAAATCAAACCTCAGGAGGGGTCCTACAGATGCTGACTATGGCCTATTTACATGGATGGCTCCACCTATCCTGATGGGTGGCTAGATGGAGATGGGTGTGGATGGGAGGTGAGCACACCCAGTAAACACCTGGTGGTGCCTAGCAGGGAGACATTTACACAGACAGCGCCGCGGGGGGTTGTAGGAAGGAAAGGGAAGGGGCCCTAAAACACCCAGCACCCAAACACCCATCCCGGGAAACACCCGGCAAACACCCGTGCAAGTACACGGATGGCTGGGAATGGGAACGGCGGGGGAAGCCCAGCCCGGCACAGCAATAGCACAACATGGCTGACCGAGGGCAAATGAAGCCACACAATGCGGTCCCACCCCCCCAGCTGCCAGGACCCGTGCAGGCGGGGTGGGAGGGAGAGGGGAGGATGACAGCTGCTACAAAGGAGCCGGCTCCACACAGCCCCAGCACAGAGCCCAGACTGCCTGGCACCAGGTCTTCCCCCCCCGACACCCCCCCACAGTAGAGCTGCACACACACAGCAGGCAGCAGAAGCACACAGGAAAGGACCCACAGCCCATGGGGGCAAAGAAAGGGGGGGGAAGTATTCATACAACACAGGCAACACCCCCACACACATACCCAGAGGCACCCGCACAAGGGGAGAGGTCACATCAAAGCACAACACTGACACACCAGGAAAGGAACACACAAGCCTTTATAAAATGACGGGGAACCAGTAACAGGGGGAAACTACGAACAACAGAGCAGGGAGGGGGACAGGGAACAGAAGGAGGGGGAAAAGCACCAGCAGAGGCAGGCCTGGGCGGAACCCCGGTCAATATGGTCAGTGACCCCGCACCCAGCACCAGCCCTCGGCCTACGCTTGGTCCAGCCGGTGCAGCCACTCCAGGATGAGCAAGAGGAGCTCCACCAGCTCCCCCTTCTCCCGGGTCCACTCCGCGATCATGGATTGAACTGAAGGGGACAGAGGGAGAGGAGACAGGCATCAGAGTGGGCCGTGGGCACCCAGGAATAGGGATGGTAGAACAGAATGGAGTTCAGAAATTTGGTTCGGTTCGATTTGGTTTGAAATTCGAGTTCGGAAATTCAGTTCGGATTGGTTTAAAATTCGAGTTTGCTTTGGAAGTTCGGTTTGGTCGACTGAACCAAGTTCGGCCATTCAAAACCAGGTTTTTTGGTGTGTGTTGCCACTAGGGATGGGCGAACAGAACGGAGTTCAGAAATTCGGTTTGGTTTTAAATTCTAGTTCGGTTTGGAAGTTTGGTTTGGTCGACCGAACAGACCGAGTTCGGTCTGAACTCTGAACTTCCCAACTGCGTTCGCCCATCCCTACCCAGGAAGAGAACCCTCCCATGGAGGGACACAGGCACAGGGCACAGCAAAGCGTCAGCACACTCACAGATGCCATCTAACAGTCGCCCCGCCAGACGCATGTTCCAGGCCGCCCGCTCCAGCTGCAGGACCATAGCCCCCAGGCACAGGATTGCCAACAGCATGACAACAGTAGCTGCAGGAGAGAAGGGACAGGGCACTGTGGCAGTGACACCACCAGGGGAACACCTCCCCCACACAGAGTGCCACCACCCAGAAGACAACCCGCACCCCTGCAGCAAGTGGGATTGGAGGGGCCAAAGCCTGGGAACAGCACAACCCCTACTCATGCTCAGATGCCCAGTGTCCATGGTGCAGCCGCCCATCCATTGCCACCAACAATGATGGGCCGCACCAACAGGGGGCAACAGCAGAGGGGAGTGGAGTGGAGGGGCATGGCCACACCAACATACAGGCGAGGCCAGGGGGTGCCTGGACAACTGCCCACCACCAATTCTACCCCAGGAGCAACCCCAGGCAGCAGCACCCAGCAGGGAGGAAGCCTGGGGAACACACACCTCACAGCCAGTGCCCACCCCACAGGCCCGGAGCCCCCCCAGGAAACACCAAGCACACCCCATGACCACAACCACATGGTTGGGGGCAGGAGGGCCGCCAAATGGGAAGGGGCACCCAGCTGCCACAGCAGCAACAGAATCAAGGCAGGACAGGACATCACAGAACAGCATTCCCTTATTGGTGCTGGGGAAAGTGTCCCCCAAGCACAGAGAGGTAGAGCAGGGGGGCACTGGGGCACCCACAGCCAGGCACGAAAGGCACAACAGGAGGGCACAGGAGCACTAGTGCAGGGCAGGTGAGGGCTCCTGGGCAGCCCCATTGGGAAGGGGCATCGGTCACACAGAGGGGGCAATGGGGTCTAGGGACTCCAGGCGGCAGCCAGCAGCAAAGCAGAAGGAAGTGCACAGCCCACTTGGAGGCACGGGGGGGCTATGTACCATCCCGGGCACCAGGGTGGCAGCGAGGGAATGGTGGTGAGGGGCTGCTCATGGATGGTCTGGTGAGCGCTCCTGGGGTGGCGACCCTGGCTCCAGACTCTCCCAGGTGAACAGGCCCCTTTGGAAGCCTTGGGTGTGCATATGAGCATCTACCAGGTAGCGCAGAAGGAGAGGATCCGCACCTGCAGCCGCAGCCTGTACAGCTGAAAGGTCCCTCAATGATCGAAGGGTGGGGAGCTCCACAGCAGTGGGGTCCCTGGTCCGGAGCAGGCCCCAACCTCAGGGGACAGCAAGTCCAGGTCCAACAGGAGGGCCCCCACATCCGAGGGTGCATGCAGGATGCACCCTCGTGCATGCAGGAGGCTGCCGGTATACAGGGCAGAAATGGGGGGGGGAAGAAAGCAAGGCGAGGCTGTACCCGGGTAGCTCAATCAGCAGGAGAGTCGCCGTGATCTCCACAGTGGTCCACGGCACCACAATTATGGGTGGGTGCCCCCAAGGAAGCTGGCACAGGGGGCGAAGGCAAGCTTGAGGGAATGGGCCTGGGACACCGGGGCCCCGACCTGGTGACCCATCATCCACATGTACCATGACAGGAGCCAGAAACCATCCCCCGCTGACTAGGGGTCACCCACCAACAGCTGAACGTCAGGGCTCAGCCAGAGGGCCCCCAACAGCATGTCCGCACAGGGATACCACCCCTCCCCGACATCCCCAGCTGAGGGCCCGGCAGAAAGGATGGCCATGGCAGCAGTGGGGCTCGCTCTAGGGAAGCAACAGGCAGGAGATGGAGGGATACCATAAATGGGACGAGCACACACCGAGCAGATACCCTCGCCCACAGATGACCTTGCATGCCAGAGATAGGCAGGTCCGCTGTGGACAGGGCACCACAACTCACACACAAAACAGCAGGGATGCTGAACAGATTCCAAGATAAGAAAGGTGCTTCCAAGATAAGAATCCCCACAGGCCGTCTCCCTGCCAGGGGTGTGGCCTCCGATTGTAATTCTGCCGCCACTGTCAGCGACGGCAGTGGGGGCGTGTCCTGTGGGGCTAGGGCCTGCCCTACCTGGCTAGCTCCTCCTGGGGGCGTGGCTGCAGCCCCTGGCCCCGCCGCCGTGGTTTGTGGCAGCGGCAGCAGAACTTCTGACGGTGTCGGGGAAGGCCCTCGTTGGCGGTACCTGGCTGGGGGAGTGGCTCCCGAACAAGGTTCTGTTCTTGCAGCCGGCGGGGGACTATGAGGTGCTTTCTGCTCTTGCCACTCCGGGGATTGTGGGGAGTGCACGGGGGCACTGCGCTCCTGCCGGCGGCGTATGCTGCTGACACACACAGGCGCGTATTGTAGAGCACCTCCAATGGGTTCCTGGCTACTGGATATGCCTTCATCAGCCAGCAGGTAAGTGGGTAGGCTGGGTATCCCAGGATGCAGGGGGGCATCATCACCCCCTCAATCTGGGTCATCCCCATGTTTGCGAAGTCTCCGCGGTACATCCGGGAATAGAAGGGAGAGATGGTCATGATCCGGGCATCGTAACTGTGACCAAAGTGGCCCTTGAAAATGTCTATGAACTGACCCCAGTGGTGCATGACCGCCTGCAGCTGCAGGGAGAGGTACCCGTGTCTGCTGACATATTCCGAGGCCTCCCCAGCAGATGGGTGGAGGATTTCTATGTGGGTGCCATCCACGGCACCCATGCAGTTGGGGAACCCCCCAGCTGCAAAGCCAGCCATCATGGCCTCCTG
Source organism: Sphenodon punctatus (assembly GCA_003113815.1). Lineage (NCBI taxonomy): Eukaryota > Metazoa > Chordata > Lepidosauria > Sphenodontia > Sphenodontidae > Sphenodon > Sphenodon punctatus. The sequence continues at coordinate 17,685 of QEPC01007054.1, forward strand.
GTCTACCAGCTGGATCGCTTGGTCCAGGAGCATGCCCTCCATTGCCTCACAGATGTCCCGCAGGATCCCAGTGACGGTGCTCACCACGACGCATAAGTGCTGCGAGACGGAGCGGCAGGAGTCGGGTGTTGTGAGGGCACAGACCCTGATGGCCACCCACTGGATCAGAAGGCATGGGGGTGACCTGCTGCTCCAGCCAGGGAGTTAACAGCTCCGCGAGCTGCAGGAGGATGCGCATGTCCATCTGAAAGTGTGATCTCCAGGCGGCCTCATCCCATTGGGCAAGGGCCCTGGCCCACCTCCCCTGGGCCCACCTCCCCTGGGCCCACTCCATGACCCATACCCGCCAATCTATGGGCATTGCGAGGAGGGCTGCTTGCCCCATGGTCTCCCTCCACCACTTGAGCTGGTCGGCCGCCTCGCAGAGCGCCGAAGCTCAGCCCCGGGCACGGAGAAGGCCCAGTTGGACCACCTCAGACACCTGCTGGGCCCTGAGGTGGGCCATGGAGCAACTGCGCCCTTGGTGGGCTCTCCAGGCCCTTGCAGCACTCCTGGCCATGCACATGCACACGCCATGCACACACCATGCACACGCGTAGCCAGGCGTCCAGGTGCACCTCTATGGTCTGGATGCACAGAAGGTCTGTGTGGGAGCTAGGTGCATCCCACAGGCTCCCAACCAGCTGAGCTCCATAGTGACGGGGGACCCTGGTGGGTTGGGGCCGCACCTGTGGTAGGTTGGGACCGGTGTAACCCCGCCCCGCAGTCACATCCAGCCAACCGGCCTCAGGTTCTCGGGTTGCCCTGGACTCCCCCCAGACTGGCAGAGCCAGCGGGCCAGGGAGGCCATGGGTGGCCCACTGGACGCACATGCCTTCCCGGCAGGGGGCATAGTGCTTGGTTCTGGTATCGGGTGGGCATGTGCGGGCAGCAGCTGCATTCCTGCTGTCATCACCTCCCACCTCTCTGTGTCGGCTGCCTGCTGTGCAATTGCTTTTGAGCTGCCCGGACAGTCTCACAGGTGCCTACGAGAGTATGAGCTCTGGGCTGTGGTACTATAGCTGTGGTGAGCACCCA
>QEPC01007054.1:24660-35044 GCA_003113815.1 Sphenodon punctatus
GCAATTCCGCAATTTTCAGAATGCTGGCGGAATTAGTGGAATGTCTGAAGAAAAGCCGCGGTGTGGCGCGGGCAATTCCAAAATGGCGGAATGGAATCGCAGCACGGTAACAGCTGCTGCCACATCAGCCCTAGTGGGTAGGGAGGGAGTTCCAGGCATGAGGGGCAGCGAGGGAGAAGGGTCGAAGGCAGTTAGGTGAGCAGGAGAAACAAGGGAGAGTGAGGGAGGGGACAGAGGAAGAGAGGCGAGCGTGTGCAGGAGTGCGTAGGGAGATTACATCCAAGAGGTAAGGGGGAGCTTGGTTGTGGAGTGTTTTGAAGGTGAAAACCAAGAGTTTAAACAGGATACGTTCAGGAAGGGGGAGCCAGTGGAGAGAGAAGAGGAGAGGCTGCACATGTTCGAAGTGACGGGCAGAGTGAATGACCTTGGCAGCGGAGTTTGGGATTGCGATAAGGGGGGAGATGTGAGAGCGAGGGAGGCCAGCAAGGAGTAGGTTGCAGTAATCGAGATGAGAGATAACCATGGCATGAACAAGAGTTTTGGCTGAGGAGGTAGAGAGAAAGGGGCAGATCCGAGCAATGTTATGGAGGGCGAAATGGCAGGATTTGGCCACAGAGTCAATGTAAGGTTTAAAAGAGAGGAGCATATCAAAGAGGAAGCCCAAGATACGGGCTTGGAGAACAGGATGGATGGTGACTCAATTGATGCAGATGGGCATGTTAGAGGGAGAGGAAGGGGAAGGAGGAAAAATGAGGAGTTTGAGCTTGGCCATGTTGAGCTTGAGCTGACGTCGGGACATCCAGGCAGAGATATTAGAGAGGCAGTTGATGAGGCATGAGCGGACAGAGGAGGAGAGAGAGGCGGTAGAAAGATAGAGTTGGGTGTCATCAGCAAGAGAGTCAAGAGTTGAGGAGAGAGAGGTGTTGAGAGCAGAGATGGCAGAGTCAGGGGAGGAGGAGGAGAAAATGGAGGGGAGGATAAAGAGAAGGCAAACTCCATGGGGGTAATGTCCTGCATATTGTGGAAGGGGTGCGGAGAGGGGGAGGAGGGTTGGTGGGAGAGGCTGAAGGAGGCAAGGAAATGATCAGAATTAGGTCATGGATCAAAGGAGAGATCAGCAAGAGAGCAATTTCATGAGAAGATGAGGTTGAGGGAGTGGCCGTCGGTATGGGTAGGGGAGTCTGTCCAGAGTCGGAGATCAAAGGAGGAGTTCAGGGAGAGAAAGCGGGAGATAGAGGGTGTGGAAGGGGTGTCAACGTGAATGTTGAAATCACCCAGAATGAGAGTGGGGGTATCATCAGAGAGGAAGAAGGTGAGCCAGGATTCAAAGTCTGGGAGAAAAGAGGAGAGGGAACCCAGGGGGCAGTAGATGACAGCAACACGAAGGTTTAGGGGGAAGTATAAATGCACAGAATGGGCCTCAAAGGACAGGAAGGAGAGGGAGGGACGAGGGGAAAGGGTTTGGAATTGACAGGGCTTGGAAAGGAGGAAACCCACGTCACCTCCCTGGCCCTCAGGGCAGGGTCGGTGAGAGAACGAAAGGCCCCCGGAGCATAGAGTGGCTGGGGTAACAGAGTTGGAGGGTGAGATCCAGGTTTCTGTAAGAGCAAGGAGTTGAAAGGGGCGAGAGAAAAAGAGATCATGGATGAAGGGGGCTTTAGCCACGGAAGAGTGCCAGTTCCAGAGGGAGCAGGAGAAAGGGAATTGGTTTTGGGGAAAGCATGGGATGTAGATGCGATTGGGGGATGTGGAGCAGGCTGGTTTCCAGGGTTTGGGCGGGTATGCAGGGTTTGCAGGAATTGAGTTAGGTTCAGTCTGTTTGGGTTCGGTCGTCCGAGCAGGCCGAGTTCAGGCCGAACTCCGAACTTCCGAACCGCGTTTGCCCATCCCTAGTCTGCTGAACATCCAGAGGGTGCGGAGGGCCAGCATGCAGGTTCTCCTAGCAGCAGTTTGACTCTTAGAGATGGGCAAGCGTGGTTTGGAAGTTTGGAGTTCGGACCAAACTCGAGCAGTTCGATCGACTGAACCAAACTTCCGAACTGAACTCGATTTTTGAACCGAACCAAATTTCCGAACTTGGTTCTGTTCACCCATCCCTAAAAGATTCATTTATTTCAATGGGGTTTGAATTTCTGAACTCTGTTCAAAAGTTCTGAGTTCGGACCGAACTTGAATAGTTCGGTCGATCGAACCAAACCTCCGAACCAAACTCAATTTTTGAACCGAACCGAACCAAATTTCCAAACTCAGTTCTGTTCACCCATCCCTAATGACTCTGCTCCAATGTGTTGGCGGCCCATTGGGGCCCTCATGGGACTGTGACATATGGAGTAGCTCGCAGGGTAGGGAAGAGAGCCATCGCTATATGGTGCTTACACATCGCATGACGGAGACACCTAAAAGCCATGCTGAGGGGGGTGATACAGGCACTACAGGTCCTGATGACTGACGTGGCCAATAACATCTTTGGCATCCACCTGGCCATCCCCATGCATCCCCATGCAGGTGGATTCCCCTGGACCTGTTGGTCTGTTGTCAGTGCCCCCCATCCATCCCTGGTTCATCACTCTGTGGGCTGCCTGCGTGCTATACACTGTGGTCAGGGGATCATTGACTTCCCCCTGCAACCTTCCACTCCTTTGTCCATGACCCTGTCTCTGTACCCGACTATACTTTGAGGGGCATGTGTTCATTTCTTGTATGGTGGGGTGTCTAATGTTACTCTTCCATTGACTGTTTCCTTGGTCTCCCTGTATCAATCAATGCCTGTCTAGTGTTCCATTGCAGAGGCTGATTGAGGAGACAGGGGGTGAGGCAGTTCTGCAGGTAGACAGGACCCAAGCCGTATAGGGCTTTAAAGATTATAATCAACACCTTTAAGCGAACCCAGAAGCCTATAGGCAGCCAGTGCATAGAACGGAGCACCACTGTAATGTGCTCCCTGTGGCCTGTCCCAGTTAGGAGGTGGGCCACCGTACTCTGCACCAGCTGAAGTCTCTGGATTGTTATCAGGGGTATCCTCATGTAGAATGCATTGCAGTAGTCAAAACGCATGGATGATGGTGGTAAGATCAGAGTCTGAGATATATTGTCGAAGATGAAGGACCAGACGTAAATTATTAAAGAATTTCCTTGCTACAGCTGCCACCTGGGCATCCAGGTGGAGCTGCAAATCGAGGAGAACCCCCAGACTTTGATCTTGAGGGACAAGAGTTGGACGCACCCCATCAATGATGGGAGCCTCCACACACCAGCATCACCTCCATCTTGTTGGGATTCAGCTTAAGATGACTTGTCCTCATCCAGTCCTCTGACCTTGACAACTGTCTCATCTGTGACATCATTGTGTTATGGAATACCTTGCTGATAGGGGCCATCGATTAGACAGATCCTACATGTCTGCTTCCCAGGTGACAGCACCGCAGGCCTCCTTGTTTTTCTGAGGAACTGTGGTTGCTGAAGCGAGAAGGGCGGCAGTTGGAGAGACGGTGGCATCGTTCGCATGCTGAAGCCGATAGATTGCATCATAGAGCCAGTTTATGAGGCTATGCCATGGCTATGTGGGCAGCAAAAACTGAGCTTTTTACTACCCTGATAACATCAGCAAAAGTTCATCCAGTGGAGCTTTTCTATGTGGTGCGGGGGCTGGTCAGTTTGACCTCCCTCTACCTTGGAGTGGAGTCAGCTACTGCATGCTGTGACATGATTGTGGATTATTTTGTGGATAAAATCGCTCATATTTACCATGACTTCAACGCTGTATTATTACACCAGGGGAACCAGAGGTTATGGAAGCTCCACCGTGTTTGAATTTATGGGATCAATTCCAGGCAGTGACACTTACCGATGCGGTGGTTGTTCTTGAGGTGGTCAGGGCCACCTCTTGTGAATTAGATTCATGCCCGTCCTGGCTGGGTAAGGCCTGCCAGAAGACAATGCCTCCTCTTTTTAGGTTAGAATGGGTAGTTGCTTGACAGCTGCAGGGGCATCTTGATATCAGTTTTCTTGATCCCTCTCAGTCGGGATTTTGTCTGGGGGTTATGGCACCAAGACTTCACTTGTGGCATTGGTTGATGATCTACACTGGGAATTGGGTCATTTGACCCTGCTGATTCTATTAGATCTGTCGACTGTGTTTGATACCGTTGATCATGACATGTTGGTGACATGCCTGTGGAATTCTGATGCAGAGGAGGTGCTGGGAGCTGTGTGAGCCACAAGTTGTGAATTAGCAGGGATGGGCGTGTCATGTATTTTCAGTTATAAGCCTAAATATTTTGGCTATCTGTGTTTAAATGTATTAACTTCAAGTTTTTATATGTTAACTTTATGTTTCAATGTATTTGAATTGTGTTCACAGCATTGATTTTTAGAATCAGCTTTTGTGAATAGCCAGATTCAGGATGGGCCCCTCCAACCACATTCCAATAGAAGTTTTTTCTAAGCTTCCCAAATGACATTTGGCTGTTGCCAAGGAGACCACCAGATGGATAAGCAATAAAACAGGCTATCTCAAGCTCTCCCTCTGGTCTAAGCTAAAGTCATAAAGAGGCCCATTTCTATCCTGACTTCCTTTGATTTACTTAAGTTTTTGCAGACTAAAAGTCTAGAATCCTATCTTCCTGTCCAAATGAAGGATGATACCAACTTCAGATCATCTCAGACAAAGGAATGATTTAAGTTAGTTTTTTCTAGCTAACAGATCTGGTTATTTTCTCTTTTTTATCTGACAATTATCTCTGATAAAAAATATAAGGCTTCTATTCATTTTAAAGTTTGATAAACTTTGAGAGAAAGTCAAAACTCTGATTGGTTTCTTTAAGAGAGCCAATTAGAATCCAGCGTATCTCCTTACAGACTTACGCATATCTGATGTCAGAGTGACAGTCTAAAGAAGTAAACGTCCCCTTGCAAGAAAGCTTTATAAGGGGACACACAGAAATGATCTTCAGACTGAGATCCTAAATATTATTGGATTTCTTTCTCATTTAACATCCGACAAAGGCAGACTAAGGGAAGATCTGGTAATACATTGTATGTATAATTTCTTGATATCTTTGAGCCAATGAATTGTGCATATGTTAAGCTTTTACAAGCTTTTTCTTAAGATAGAAATGTTTTAAGATCATGTAACTTTGATTGGCTATCATACCATTCAATGTAAGATACTGATACTTTCTATTTATATTTAAGTAAACTTTGCATATATTTTTATAATCCAAAAGTCTCCTGTTCCCTTATTTATAAATTTATTGTCTTTTACAATACTTTCTTTGCTAGACGGACTTCAAAGTAAGTGTAAAACTCAATTTATATATTTAGGAGAAAAAGGTCCAATCCAGTATGTCTAGTTCAGCTGAGAAACCTAGCCTTTTCCCCTATTTATAAAAGAGTGACAGAAACGTGGCAGGCGAACACGGTTCGGATGTTCGGAGTTCAGACCGTACTCGGTCTGTTCGGCTGTCCGAACCGAACGTCCGAGCCGAATTTTTGAACAACCGAACAGTTGTGTCATGTTCAGATGAGTTCAGGGGCGGGAAAAACATCTTTCCAGGGCCAAAAATTAGGTTTCGGTTTTGCTATTTTTGAATGTTCGGCCAAGTTCAGCCAAACTGAACTCGGCTGAACCGAACCATCGAACCCGAACTCGGGTTTTAAACCGAACAACCGAACATCTGAACATCCAAACCATGTTCTGTTTGCCCGTCCCTATGAATTAGATCCATGCCCATCCTGGCTGGTGAAATCCAGCCAGGAGACATTGGGGCCATTCCTGGCTTGAGTGATCAATGCCTCCTTAGGGAGAGCAGAGTGCCAAGCTGCATTAAGGTGGCGATTGTTCAGCCTCTGCTTAAAAAGCCATCATTGGAGGTTAATTACCCATCCAGCTATCCGCCTATCTCTAACAGTTACATTTTAGAGAAGATTTTTGAGAGTTTCAGTGACTAAGTAGGGCTGAATTGAATATTCCTCTGAAGCACTGAATTTTATGAGTTCTGTATGTATATTCATATCAGTATTGTTAGGACATGAGGCACTGTTGGCTGTCTGCTTCATCTTTGGGGATCGTGGTAAAGATCAGGAAACCACCAACATACACGTTACATAAATGTTCACAAATTACTACTCTGTATTAGGATTGTATAGCCATGTTTGGTGTCAAATTATTCAATATTAAGAAAGGAATGTAACCATGATATGAAAGACTGTATGAAAGCCTTATGGTGTAGAAGCCAGAATGAAAGTTATAATAACAACTTAGAGACTGGAACAGGAAACTTGGTGAACTTTCCACAGGCAACATGGGGGAGGTCAGGATACCACAGATATTTGACTTTCCCATGGCATGTATGCAAAATGCATTGTATTGCCAGAGGGCAATATACTGTAGAGACAATTTGCTCTAGATAAATCTTAGGCAGACAAATTACATTTCAAAAGATCAGGATACAGTAGCTAAGTGAAGCTAATTAATTAACAACTAAAAGTAAGCAGACTGACAGAGTAAAAAGGCTTGCTTAGGACAGGAAAAAAGAGAGATCTTTTGACCACAGCATGTGAAGAGAAATTTCTGAGAAAACCTTTACAACCAAGCAAGACTCTAATGTTGAGCTCTGGTAACATCAAACCTGAGAAAAAAGATTTAAAGACTGAACTTGTAAGCATACAACTACATAGGGTAAGACTTACCTTAGAATTCACAGTTAGGTAGTCTTGTGTTATATTCTATGTTTAATTGATCTACTGTACTCTGAGCACAATCTTGCATTGTATATTAAACTTGTTTCTTATAAAAAACTTTAAAAAAACTAATCCTATGTGCTTAAGTGAATTCCTAACTTTGGGTGACACAGTTTGGGGAGATTCTGGGACAACATACTCAGACAAACTTGATGAAGTATTTTCTGTGCTTTTGGAAATTTTGAGGCAAGGATGACTAGAAGAGTCCACCCCTTACAGGCTGGAACAGTTTTGGGGAGAGATGATCCAGTAGGATCTGTAAGTGGGGAAACTGAGTCACAGCTAGCCCAGATTGGGGCAGAAAGATCCTAATCATGTCACAGGGACAAATATTCATTTTAGTTATTTTGCTTCCATAACATTTTTAATTTTATTTATTTGGATAACTTAGTTTGGGTATGGAATAACCAAAATACTGAAACATGTGTATTCTAATGCAAGCTGATGTTATCACTATTTATGAGTGGTTGTAAGGATCTCAGAGACTGACTGCTGTAAAGTTCTTCATTATAAATTGTGTGAATTGTTGTCCTTATCCTACTTTCAGAACACTTAATGGAAAGACCAGATTCTGTTTTAAAAAAGACTTGTTCTAAAGTATTTTTTTACATGCCCAGTACCCTAGGTGTGTAGATCTTTAATGTTCCCATTCATTACAATGGGGTCAAACTTACCCCCAATACTGTTTTAGTGATATTCTCAACTTTAAAATTACAACTGGGGGGTGAGAGGGGCATGAATCAACACAGGCCAATTTTCTGTTGGGTACCTAATCAATACTTGAGTATCAATCTGGGTATCCAATTACCTGAAAATACTAGGTATTACCATTACCAATTTACCTTTTACCAATTGGTATCAGAAGTCAGAGAAATCAGTAAATTGGATATCCCAGAAGGCACGAATCAATCATGTACCAAATAGTGCCTGATGTTACCAGGTTGGGTATCATAATTTCAATGGGTATATCTCTTTTTGAAGGTACTTGCTTCTGCTCTGCAATTGAAAATTCATCCTCGTTCCCCTTGCAAAACTTGCAGCATCATTTTGGTTATTTTGACATTTCAGTCAGTTGACACTCACTTGATATGAAATCCACACTTTGGGTATTTTTGTAGTTCTGGTCATCCCATCTCAGAAAGGGACACAGTAGAATATGGCAAAACTTCCCTACTGTGGGGGCTGGAGGGGGATTTGGGGGGAATAGAGAGGGTACACGGAGCATGAGCGGCCAGGAGGGTGGACACACACACACTTTATCTAGAAACGCAGCGAGGCACCGTGGGGAAAACACGCCCTCAGGGTGGAATAGGGCTAACAGGATAAGTAGTCCCCAGCCTGACTCATCATAGGGCATCTGGGTATCGCATGCCTCAATTGCTGCGTTCGCCACACATACACGGGGAGCAGGAGGGGACAGGGGAAGGGACTGGGAGAGGGGAGTGAGGTTGGTGGGGGACGGGGGTGCAGTAACCCTAGGGGGGCAGGAAGGTTGGATAGGGCTCGCGTTCCAAGGAGAGACCCAGGCGATAGTGCTCCCCTGACCCCAGAAGGACTGCAACCTTACCTCCAAGTTCTCCTTAACACACCACTCACCCACGCACACCGCACTCACTCTACTCAGCCACACTGCTTTCTCCGTTCAGTCACAAGATCCAGGCACTAGGCACAAAAGAGGGGGGGGCCAGTCTCACGGGCACAAGGCTCGATCACCAGCAGTGTGGCTAGCCCTGCATCGGGCTTTTATTTCCCTGCTGAGGGCGTTGCTGGAGCCGCGCTGAGCGGCGTAACGGCGGGGGCGGGGCCACTTCCGGCGGGGAGTTCTGTTTGGCCCCGCCCCCTGGGGCCTGGCCGAGGAGTGGCGGCGTTTCTTCCTGTGGCCTGACAGGCAGCGGCCTGTCAGGAGGCTCAGCTGAGAAGGCTGCAGGTTGGTCCCCGCATGAGTCTGTGGCGGGGTTGCTTGGAGGCGCGGCTGGCGGGGCGGGGGCCCCCGCCTGAACTGAGGGTTTCCGCGGGGTGCCTGGGGGCGGGGTTTCGGGGCCCTTAGTCCTTACACCTACAAGCAGAGAGGGCAGTTTCTGCGTTGGTCCTAAACGTAAGGGATGGAGATACAGTAATTAAAATTGATATCTATCATTACACCAACTTCAATTAACTAGAGTGTGCTGTTTACACTTATACCTGCTATTTACCCTCTCTGGGTGCAATCCTATGGCCCTCTTAAATTGCACCTATGCGAGGCGCAGGACCAGGACATCCCCGCTCTGGTGTATATGTGCATTGCGCATGCAGCAAGCTGCACAGGGCAAAGGCATGACCCACACTGCTGTGATCCCTGAGCCCCACACTCCCTGCTTGTCCAGGGGATGGAGCAGGACCTGTGCTTGCTCCATCCCCTGGGATGAGGTGTGTATAGTCTCAGGGGTAACAGCAGCGGAGGTTATGCCTTTGTCCCACATGACTTGCTGCACATGTGGGGCACATGTGGGCCTGAGTGCCTGCCATCCAGCTCCCCACTTTGCCTGCCGCTGGTGTAAGCTGGCAATAGGATTGCACCCATTGTATTTAAATATATATATTTTAAAATGCTAACTTATCTTTCCTCCTAACTGTCTTTTTCCTACAGCTCACTTTGTATTTATTTTATAAAAAATAAAATAAAATCATCAAATAAATGCAATTAAATTCAATTAAATTCAATTTTATTCAATGTTGTTAGCCCCATGGCTATCACAACAAAATAGTCAAATGTCTAACAACATTGAATAAAACTGAATTGAATTGAAATAAATGCTAGCCTGTATTTATTTATCATTTGACTATTACTTTCCTTGTATTTCAATGACTTGAAATGCTAATGACATTTTTCCCAACAGCCCCATGGACAGTTGTATACCTACATACCAAGCTTGTATTTGTTCACTCTGTAGTTGACTTTCTCCTGAAGAAAGAGATCTGTGTGGCCCAAAAGCTTGCATACTCTCACCAACTGAAGTTGGTCCAATAAAAGATAATTTTGACTCTATACAAGGAAAAGCTCAGTAGAGAAAGGTTCTTCAGCTTATAGAAGAGATAACTAAGGCAAACAAAAAGTACATTTTCAATTCAGTTGCCAGGAGATGCTGTTCCACTGTCTTTAAATGGACACCTGCTCTGCTCCTTCTACTCCCCACCCCTGGGTGGTCCATCAGTATAAAGGCAGGCCACTCTGGGGTGAGACGGATGTCCAAAACATCCTGGAGCATTTCAAGTGGAGTGGGCCACCCAAACCAGGAGCACTGCCTGGGGGCAGAGCAGTGGCTTGTCTACTTGCAGATTTTATTTATTTATTTATTTATTTATTTATTTTATAGATTTTTATCCCGCCCCCTCCTGCAATGCAGCTCGGGGCGGCTGACAACACTAATAAAAACAATTTAAAACAAATAAAATATAAATATAAAACACATCAATAAAACAGGGCTAAAAGACAGTAATAAATAAATACATGGGCGGGGGATTAAAATCACCCCCCTCCCTCCCTCCCAAAGGCCTGGGCAAACAGCCAGGTCTTACAGTTACGCCGAAATGTCAAAAGGCTTGGGGCCAGGCGAGCTTCCTCCGGAAGGGAGTTCCACAGCCGCGGCCCTACCACCGAGAATGC
>QEPC01007054.1:37189-50540 GCA_003113815.1 Sphenodon punctatus
CGCCCCAACAAGGCCGGCATCGGCATGGACGTTGAAGTCCCCCAGAACCAAAGTCCTGGGGGAGCCCAACACCACCTCCGAGGTCAGCTCTGCTAGAGTGGTAAGGGATGCCGCCGGGCATGAAGGGGCCTGGTACACCAGCAGCACCCCTAGCTTGCCCCCATCCAAATCGATCACCACGTGCAGAGCCTCTACACCCATAATCTCCGGCACTGGATACCTCCTAACAGGCCAGTCTTCCCTAAAAACAATAGCTACACCCCCAGATGGGCTGTTGTAGATCTGCCCCCGCAACAGCCACAGAGCTTCAGGCAGCAACATAGAGTGGCTGGCAATCCACTCACAGTTCTGGAGAGGGAGCGACACACAGACAGACTGTGGTCTATGGTGGCAGTCGCCTCCGTTTAAACCCACCAGAGCAGACCCAGGGGAGGCCACCCCCAGGTCCATCTAAAACATAGAGATGTGAGAACAGGTTGCGGTTCAGGTTTGGCCGTTCCATTTGGTTCGGTTTGGTTCGTGCGTTCGATTCGTTCGCCGAGTTCGGGTTCGGCTGTTCAGTTCGGTCGTGTTCGGTTCAGTTCGGGCATTCGGAAAAAGTATCGCAAGAGTGCGTGATCACACCGGAAACCGGAAATTCCAGTGCATGTGTAGCTGTGTTACGAGAGAGTGTGTTTGGCTGGGTGGCTGTTGGGTTCGTGTGTTTTGGCTGTTTGTGTTTGGTTTGGCTGTGTTGTTTGGCTGGTTGGTGAGTGTTTGTGTGTGGTGGGTGACTGACTGTGTGTTTTGGTTGGCTGCGTGTTTTTTTTTTAAAAATGAAGAAGGCTGTTGTGCTGATGGGGGCCAACGTGGTGCACTCAGAGGAGGAGGAGGAAGAGGTCGCTGCCCCTGGACCTTTGGTGGTGGTGGCTGGTAGGCCTGAAACGGTAGCTCCTTTTTCTGTTCCGGTGTTTCATTCCACTATTTCGGGATTAGTGCAATGTTTCCGCCATTTCCACGTGATATTCCGTTAATTCCACTCTTTGCCGTTTTGTGGAACCGCTAGTGGAAAATACCGGGATACTGTTGGAATTGTGAAATATCTGGTCTTATCATAGTGTCATTTTTTTGTGGAATGTCAACAACGAATGTCGATCAAACATTGGAATGGTTAACGAAGTGTGAAAGTGGGTGACTGATGGAAATTTGAGGCAAGAAAGGAAATTTACAGCAATGCTCATTTGCTGACTGCCAGCTAGACTATGTGGGGCAGGGCAGTCGGAATAAACGATGAAGTTTATTCCGAGTACCCACACTTGCCCCTGCCCGAGGAGGCAGGTTTAGCTTCTCTTGATTCATGTGCGCACTGCTTGAAGTTCAACTTGCAGTCAGTCTGCGCATGCACAGCGCCAGGTGTGCTCACACGCTGTAGCCTGTAGGGGACCATCCCATGCTGTACTGGAAGTAGTGGTAGTGCAGCAAATCTCTGGAAGGGAAAGTCAGTGAGCAGTCCCGGAAGTCACATGCAGTTGGGTAAGTAAAAACACCTTCCCGAGTCCTGTTACGGCCCAGGACTTCCTCCCGTTCTGGCCCAGGTGTTGTTTTGAAGTGCTGTCTGAAGTCCCAAGTCCGACTCCAGTCACGGCACGGGTTGATAATGATTCAGTCTGCAGCCTAGGGGCACTCGCTGCTGCCAAATGCCCCTAGGTCTCAGACCGAATCTGAGAGTATCTTCCCATCCCCATCCATCATCGGACTTCTCAAAACTAGTTGCTGCAAGCAATTTGCAAATTGTAATACAATGCACATTTCCTGCTTAATTAGGAAAGAGCTGCATCAAAATGTATTCATTTATATTCTGCATTCACATCTGCGCTGGTGGGGAGGGAGGAGGAGGAGGAGACCAGCTGCGAGGGAAGATGGTGGGGGGGGCGTGGGGGTCGGATGACAGAACAAGACCCGGTGCAAACGGGGATCTGCCAGCTGCCACAGCTTCCCTCTTGAGCATTTCAAGGCAGGATTCAAGGCGTTTAAAGGCATGGAGGAGGAGTAGGCTGAGATGGGATCTGCTGTGGCTTCCCTTATGTGTGAGAGAATTCTTGCCAGATCCCTGTTCACTTCACACCAGCTCTGACTTTTCCTGCCATTTGACACCCGTGCCCCCCCATCCCCATCTTTCCTCACAGCGGGTCTCCTCTTCCTCCTCCCTCCCCGCCGGCTCAGATGTGAATGCGAAATAATCTGTCTTCTTCTGGGCTCTGACTCCCTGGCCTGAATTGAACCACAATAGTCTCCCCCCCAAGGGCTCTGGCCAGGCATGGGGTGAAAACACATGACCCTAACCACCCTTGGTGGTTATTTATGCATGTTTCAGGACTGCATAGGGCACCAATATGGCCCTGCAACATGCATAAATAACCACCAAGGGTGGTAAAGGGTGTTTAGCGTCATGTCTATTTTCACCCATGGAGATGAGCCTGGGCATCTGAACTACATACTAGAAAATAAAATTGTACTACTAGTCTACTGCAACAGGTAATTTAACTTTACCTTTTCTCCGCCTATTAACATTAACAACCAGCTCAGTCCCTCCCACCAAGTCCAACTCCTTCCTTGCTTTAACAACGTCAAGCTATAGTTAAGCACCCAGCTCTTTTCTTTACACTGAATATTATTCTAAAAATGTATAAAGTCAGAGTCCTACCCCAAGCAGCACAGAGGCTACTACTAGTCTCTTCAGTTCTGCATGGTTGAACAGTACGTCTTCTTAATATTTTTAACAACTGTGAGTATGGTCAGGCCCAGCTAATGTAATTCTTTACTTGGCAATGGGATGCCAAGATTCATATTAGATTATTTCTCTTTTGCAAATGACTGGTTTTCCTTAATTTTTAGCGATTTTTTCTTCTAAAGGATCGGCCAATGGCCACCACAACTGAGCACGTGCCCTGCCTCAGGGAAACCAAAGCCGAACTATGTGTGCAGATGGTATGTACTTTCAGTCTTTAAAGTAAATAATTTGACAATATTATAATAACTCTTTTGTATAATATTGTATATATTTGAAAATATTATAATTACTCTTCTGTATGTTCTGTGTAACAATTTTCAAATGTCTATTATATTATTTTTGAACATGTCTGTTCTTAGAGCTGTCTGTTCTTAAGTAATTCTTAAACATTTATTTTTTCCTTATTTATTTGGGTATATTATTATTAGGGTATACATAAGGTATACATTGAGTATATATTTCTAACATCATTTTAAAAAATCTATTTTACATATAGATCACAGCACCTCTCCTGGCCTACTATGCGATGGCTACTAATGCAGGGGTAGAAGAACAACAACCGCAGATGATGCAGTGTGTTAAAGGGCATGGCCGTGGTGGGCGAAGAATGCACTATTCCCATGTCTGGGAATTTTTTACCCAGACACAAGAAATGCCCTCCAACCAAGCCAGGTGTATAAGCTGCAAGGCACTGGTGCCAAGGGGCCCTGACGCAGGAACTAGTTCATTACGCTATCATCTGGTACATGTGCACCACATCGATCTGCGTAGCTTGAGGCCCAGTGCTCCAACCTTCTCCCAGAAGCACACGACTGCAAAGTCTCTACGACAGCAGAAGAGGACACGTCAAATGCAGAACAATTCTTCCTCTGAATCTCCTACAACAGAGAGGCTGTGCAAATTACGGGTAGGCATGCAGAAGATTCTGCAGAAGGATTTGGATTCTTCCTCTGAATCTCCTTCAGAGACAGGAGGAAGAACAGAGAGGCAGTATCAAATGCGGCCAAGGATGCCGAAGATTCAGAAGGATTCGGATTCTTCCTCTGAATCTTCAACAACAAAGAAGCAGCATCAAATGCAGGCAAGGATGCAGAAGAATGATTCTGATTCGTTCTCCGAGGCTGCACTGGCAGAATATAATGAAAAAAGTTCCTCTGGTGACAAGCATCCAGGGGACAACGCTCCACTGGAGTTAAATTCTGGTTCAGTTGCTGACACTGTCCCTTATTCCACTTGCATAACAATGCCAGTGCCAGCACGCCGTTGTCGCATAAAGATGCAGCATCCACGTTGCCTAGTGTGAGCAACGATGCAGAAGGTCACAGAAGCAGCAGCTCTGGTTATGGATTCGGGTGAATCATTGTCCCAATCTGATCCTCCTATTCCTACCCCTGCAATAGCTTCTAATAAAACATCTCATGTCGGCCCACCAGTGTAACTGCCAACTGCTGCACCAGCAGCTGTAGCACCTCCTTCCCGTGTAACACGACCTCCAGAAGCAGGTACTTGTCTTCCTATCCCTGCTGCTGCTGTTCCAACCACATCTGATGTTTTTCTGAAGATGCAGTATTTCATAAATCGCTTTAATGAATCCTTAATAGTTTCACAGGAGGCAGTACAGAAGTTGCAGTTGGAAAAAGATGAGCTGCTAGATTATTGGTGTGCGGTTCTGGAAAAAATCATCCGCTTCCACACTTGTGACCAGAACTTGGACATATATAATTTCTATACATAATCAGTATAATATTGTATACTAATATTTGGGTGGCAAGCAACTTAAATTCTTGACCTTTAAAAAGTCTCTGTATAAAACTAAAAGAAAATTGTAAATCTCACCATTATGGGAAAAAGACCAAAGCTGATAAAAGTTGATTTTCAAATGATTACACAAATGATGTCAGGATGCTGAATTTCAAATATTGAGCTGGAAACGAAGAACATTGAAATGAGCATGGGTGGGGAAATAAAAAGTTAATACTCTGTAAGACAACGCAACTCACATACTTGATGATAAAAATAAATAAAAATATTTCTTGAGCAATAGATAAAAGTACTCTCTGACTCCTTTAAATTTGTGGACGTTTACTCCCCCCCCACACACACAAACACATATGCTGCTTCCTTGCTACCCTTTGCCCTCCTCCACCCACTGTCCCCCTCCTCTTGCAGCAAGGGCACCCCCACCAAGGTTGTAGCGTTTAGTCTACCAAGTTTTCGGGGACTTGTGAGGGATGTCTTGACTGGGGAGCATGATACTCGTCCTCCGTGCCCTTTCCAGTGAGTCTTTAGAGGGGCGTGGTAAGGGAACCCCCCTCTATTCTTGGAGGGAGGGTCCCCCACTGGGCGCTGGCCCTCCTGCTCAGATTATACTTACTAATTCCAGGGGAACCATCAATTAGAATGAAACCAACTGGGGTTCTTCTAAAAATAACTGTCCCATTTGTTTGGGAGGAAGGGAGGCCCACTGCCTCCTGTCAAAAGGCAGTGTCTCAGCTCTATGGCTGTCCTGTGGCTCCTGCCTGTCCTGCCTGGCACTGGCAGCACTAGTCAGTGCTGCCCATGGTAAGTTATCCCAGACTTACCATGGTAAGTTATCCTGTTCGGGCTGGGGTATGTGGTTTAACTCCATTCCATGTTTGAAAAGTCCAGGTCAGGTCTTGGGGAGAGACTGTATTAGCCATTGTACCCGTCCTTGAGATTGAGTGTGGGAGAACTGGGGTCTGCTGGATGCTGCAGGCCCATGATGAGGATTCCTTTCCTGTTCAGTGGGTTTGTGATTCTCTATGCTAGGTCTTGACTTGGAGAACTGGGACAGCTTTATAGCTGTGCAGCTTGAAGGGAGTGTGTGATTGGCTGCTATTGATTAGGGACAAGGAATAGAAATATGCCCCCCTCCCCATTGCCCAATTCCAGTTGAGCCCTTGCTAGCAGAAGCGGAGATGATGACTCCACACCTGCAGTATCTCCTCAGGAGGGCCTCCC
Source organism: Sphenodon punctatus (assembly GCA_003113815.1). Classification (NCBI taxonomy): domain Eukaryota; kingdom Metazoa; phylum Chordata; class Lepidosauria; order Sphenodontia; family Sphenodontidae; genus Sphenodon; species Sphenodon punctatus. Next base: position 42,942 of record QEPC01007054.1, read on the forward strand.
ACACCTTTCCATGCCACATTAGTGACACAGGGGTAAAGACTTTTACGGACGTTAGGGTCTTGATTTTCCGAGCCTGGAATAGAGGAGAGTGGGGCTGAGAGGTTGGTCCCAAAGGTAAGAGATGGAGGAAAAGTGGTTCAGGTGCTATCTTTTATTGGGGCTACTTGCTTTTTTCTCACAACCAAATGTCAGTCTGGTAAGAGAGAGCTGAATTCCCTGTATCTCATCTCTGGGCTGCGAGGTCGCTAAGGCACTCTAAGACCAAGCCTTTATTTTGCCCAGGTCACAGGCAGATGGAATGGAAGGGGGAAGGAGCAGAGATTTGACAAGAAAAGAGCACCGTCCCTGCCTTGCCATTGTCATGCACTGATATGCAGTGCTTAGCTTATAAAAAATTCATTGCCAGGTCCCAAAGTTGCCTCACAGCAAGTCACACTCCGTTCCCCAGAATCTTACAGAACAGGGAAATGAACCCTAGTCTCCAGCTAGTTAATCTGATCATTAGACTAACCTGCCTCTCTACATTAGACTAACATGCCTTCTGGATTTAATTTCTAACCATGAAATGGCCAATATCTGCCTTTTCCTAGACTTTCACATATCTGGCTGCACTCTCCTGTGCAGTGCGTGACCCCACAAGTAGCCCCATTGCCAGAGACACCCTCTTTGCTGTGTTCTGTGGGTCAGGAGCTGAGGACTTTGTTCCTACAGCCATTTCCAGCCTGCAGTGGGAATGGGGGATTGAGACTCTGGGAGTAGCTACCCCATTTGCACTGGACTCTGTAGTAAAGCATAAAGGGGCAGAGGAGTGATCTGTGTCTCTTCTTAGGGGCCTTTCCACCATGGCCTCTGTGCTTGAGCCCAGTCACAGTACATTACAGACACTGGGTGACCTATTTATTTCCCCTCCCCCAGGCTGCGTCATCCCCACCGTGCACATTCCCACAACCGGGATACATACTATTACCTACTAGCCTAGTCAGTGTCATGTCAGTTAAAACCCTCTCTGGGACCTGCCGTGAGCCCCCCACCTGAGGGGCTGCGCTGGGCATGAATTAAAATGCTGCTTTCCAAATGGAGTCAGTTTCAAAATATGCTTAAATTAACCCGAGTGGGAATAGTGCATGGCATAATGGCATGGGTTTATTTAAGCACAGTTTGAAACTGACTGCATTTATGAAAAGCTGAATTTTAATGTATGTGGGGATTAGAATGCGCTCAGTGAAGAAGTCTACACAGACAGACAGTGTGACACCACCATGATCCATGAATCCTTCTTAGAGTCTGAGAGAGAGAGAGCGCTGACTGAGTGAGGAGCCTGACTAGCCGCCTCCTCCTGGCTCTCTTTCATTCTGACACACAGTAACTCACACAGTCAGACAGAATATCTGCCGAACTGGTTTGGCAAACAAATGATTCATTCTTAGTTGCACACTTCCCCCACCACAACAATGAACCATTCAGTAGCTTTCTGCAAGGATGGGCGTGACCAGGCATCTCCAACCTAACGTAGGAAACAAAGCAATGTACTTGTCTCCAGGCTCCAGCAGGAGTTCCACCCCACCCCCCTGCTGCACCTGATCCTTCCTAGTCTCCTTGTTGTCAGTGTCACTCACTCACACATTTTCAAATTTTCAAATGTAGAAAATGGTCATCATCATCTGTCTCTCTCACTCACTCACTTGGTTACTTTAATCAAAATATGCTGCCGACTGCATATATTCTCATTGGTGGGGGAATTATTACTCTGTCTCCCTGACTGCCAACCCCTCCCCATGCCACCCCCACCATTACTCCTCCTGTGCCCTCCCTCCTTGCCTTGGCAGTGTTTCAAAAATGCATGCAGTGGCCATGGACCAGGGTTCATCTGTCTTTCCTGTGGTGGTTTCTTTAAGATGTAACAGAAGTTATTATTTATGAGACCATGACAGGAGGATGAGCTGGGGGTGGTGGTGGAGAACAACACAACAGAGGGCATGGATGACCCATTTGTGATCTGTTGGGGTGTTTCTACCAAGACACCGTCTGTGATTGGCCACTGTTGCACACAGGATGATGGGCTAGATGGACCATTGTGGTCTGACTTCTGTTCTTTGATGCTGACACCATACCACCAAATATACAGTCATCATCATGTCAGTGGGTTCTCATGTCTGTGTGCTAACTGCTAAGTGGACACACAACACAAACACCAGCATGAACTTACACACACAGCAGGTATATTCTTAAGGACACTGTCTCTCCCGACTCTGTCCACCCATTTTCCAGCCCAGCCTCTACCCCAAGGCTGCGGCTACCTGCTGCTGCTGAGAGTGAGACCTAGTCCTTCCTTGCCCACCCACCATGCCCAGTGGCAGCTCATCACATTCCCTTTAGCATGCGTGACTGCCACACACTGTTGTCACAATTGAGCACACTGCACTGTGCTATATCTCCCCCCCGCCCTAAACTTAGTTGGTTCTGCTTTGTTGCAAGAGCAGGGTGGGAGGACCACGTCAGGGTGTAGATGGTCATGGGGAACCGCAGGTCACACCATGGACAGTGTGTGATTTGGGAATGTGTAGTAACTAAGCTAATTCAAGTCAACGTCATCAGTCATCACGCCGGTTTGAGGGCAGCAGGGCTGGGGTCAGACTCAAGGAGCTTCGCTGGGAGGGATGTACTATGGACTAGGGTGGAGTATGGGCAGGAGTGGGAGTGACAGTGAGGGAGTTGAAGGATTCGGGATCGCAGAACTTTGGAATCAGCAGGACTGATCTCATGTTATCTGTGTGGGATGGGGTTAGGTTCAGTGAGTAACAGAGGAAATAGTGGAGAGAGCTGTGATGCCGAGGAAGCTAAATATGCATGCAATAAGGACAACGATGGAACTGGTGGCAGTGGCTGGGGAGGGACTGGAATGGAGCAAGACAGAAAGGATACCCATCACAACATGGTCTTTCTCTGTGACCCAGGACAGAGGGTACTAGTTGGACAAAATACCTTTACCTTTTTCCAAAAAGATTTAATGGGCTTCCCTAAGGTACTGAGTGGTGAGGGACGATCGGCACTTAATCCAACTTAAGTGGGCATATGAAATGAAGGAAAATGATTAAACAGAAACTGAACTCTTTAATTTTTGAATTACGCTCATTGGTTATCATCTACAAAGATCTGCTCTTCAGAGGAAAGCAAAACCCACAGCAGAGCCACAGAAAAAAACCCTTGATTTGTCAGGGAAAAAAACCAAGACTGCAGTCAGAGAAATTCCTTCCTGACTCAACATGGCAATCGGATTTGAAATCCCTGAAGAAGAGGATTTATTAGTCTAGCATAAAGAGCAAACGGTTGTGTTTGTTTCTTCTTTTACTGTGTCAGTCACCCAATGGGGGGCTGAGAAGAATGAGTACTGCAAAAAGTGGACACCAATTATTTATGAATTGACATGTTGTCACATCCGCTGGTCTTCTGTCATCATGGATGGAAATCACAATGCAACGCAGTATTTGGAAAAAAGGAATACATGTAGATTTGATTTGTTTGATGTACAGAATATGTTACTAAACCTCATTGCATTTACTCGAACACCCTGTGCTGTGCACGCACACCCTCCCCCTCCGGTCCGCATTCCTAAACCGATTCAGTACCTCCCCCGCCCACACACATGCATCGCTCTCACGATTCGCCGTGCACAAGAAATGCATTCGCTCAGTGCCTTACCAGATCACACACATGACACCACGTGTTTGTGAAGCAGGCACTGTGCATTGTGCAGCAGGCACTGAGCTAGCACAATTGCTGACACTTTACCAAAGAAGACACATCACACAACAACACCTGCTGCAGTGACACACCTGAACACAGACACAGCAAACTTTTCAGACATTTATGTGTGTGTATGGTGTGCCCAAAAGAAAACCTGTCTTTGGGGTACACAACAAGTACCGCCACTGGAAAATCATGTGCATATGGTCTTCCCGTCCAGGGCCTTGTTGACCAACAGCAGCAGACTTGACATTGGTGGTGGTGGACTGTTGGTAACCTGGGTAGGTAGGGACATCACGTGACACAGCCCGGGTTCCAAAAACCATGTGCTTTCCACACCGAGTGCTATTACAAAACCCACTGAAGTATATCACCCTGTTTGGGCATAGAAAGACAAATATTAATAATTAAGATTAAATTACAAATGGTAATACTATACGGCATGCAATACTAATAAAGAATAAATTAGGATAGATGTGCTGGAGTGTGTGCAAGGACACACATAATATACCAAGACACGCACAATTGCACACATCATGTTGGGAGCCGAATTGAGAAATGATTACTCTGATAGCCAACTTTGAGAGCATCTATTTTCTCCTCAGCAGCCACCAACTGCAACAACACTTCGTTCTTTGGTAAGAGTTAATTAATACTCATGAACGCCCTTGCAGACATCATCCTCTAGATCGCAACCCTGACTTTGTAGTGCAACAGCTGCTTTGCTGATTTCCAAAATGTCTTCATCTGTTGCTTTCATAAATACCTTTGAAATTGGTGGGAGGAAAGACCTGTTCATATGAATAAATGCTAGCCTCTCAAGGTTAGTACTTGGTAGGCATGTTCTTTTGCTACCCACAATTGCACCGGCGCAGCTGAACAGGGGTTCTGATGGGACACTGCTAGGGAGACAGCCAAGATGGGATATTGCGAGATCATAGAGTGCTGGCCAAGCTTCTTGTTTATCATTCCAAAACAAGAGAGGATCATTGTTCATGCCAACCACCCCAGCAGACATAAGGTACTGATCAAACAAGTCCTTGTTGAAGTGTGGGCTTTCTCCAATGAAGCGCAGCAAAGTACGGCACAAAGAAGCTCCATTACTGTGTCCATCATCTTCGAGCTGGTTACCAATCAAAGAGACTTGTCTCTTTATATACATGAGTGCTGTCAATGACTGGCTTAGTGTTGCATCTTCCTTGCTGACAAACTCTGTCATTGTCAGAAAAGGCTTAAGCAGAGCTAGCAGGATTTCAATAAGATTCCACTGTGCAACAGTCAACTGCATTTCTGAAGCATCCCTAACCAATCTTGCTGCGCGGGCAACAACAAAGTAAGTATCAACTGCCACTCTCTGTGTGTGTAGTCACTGTAGCATGTTATAGGCTGAGTTCCAACGGGTACATACATCTATTGGAAAATACTGAAACGGTAGGTTCCTATCTGTCTGTATCTTCCTCAGCTCACGGCGTGCAACAGCTGATTTCCTAAAGTGCACAGCAATCTTTTTTGCTCTTTCAACTGTTTCCATCACCAAATCATCCTTTTCCAAAAATCTCTGTGCAACCAGATGAAGAGAATGAGCCATGCAAGAAACTCTTGCTATACCTGCGTCATCAATTGCTTTTTTTTACATTGGAACCATTATCTGATACTGCAAAACCAACAGACAGACCAAACGGCTCCAGCCATTCCTTTGCCAGGAGTAATAGTCTTTCGCAGATGTTGTCTGCTGGTGGCATTCTGGGAAGTCTTCCAAAGCAAGCATGGTTTGCTGTCTATGTAGTTTGTTGTTAGAGTCCCGTTTAATTCAGTGAGCCGTTACAGATAGATACTCAATGTGATGACTGCTGGTCCACATGTCTGTTGTTAGGTGGACAACTCCACCTTCACAACCATGTAGAGCTGCCGCCACTGCTTTACATGCTTCGGTGTACAGAGCAGGAATGGTTTTGGTAGCAAAGTACACTCTTGAAGGTACATTCCAGCATGGGGCAATGGCTGCCATGAGTTCACGAAATCCCTCATTTTCAACAAAAGAAAATGGCAGCATGTCCACTGCAACCATCTTTGTTACCAGAGCAAGGTAGTACTGTGCTGTTGGGTGAGATACTGGCCATTTCATTTTGTTTTGTACTGCTTGTTCCAATGTCACTTGCACAGCACCATTGTTGCATCGCAATGAATGATCATGCTGCTTCACACTTGTGCCTTTGTGCCTTTGGGCATTCAGAATTGACAGGCGGTGCTGTTTCAGGTGACTTCGCATTCCACTTGTTCCGGGCCTGCTGCCACCTTCACTTCCTCTCTTTATTTTCTGGCAGCAGTATTTGCACTGAACTACCAATTTCTTGGTATCACAAGGTGAGAAATGCTTCCAAACTTCTGACCGTTGACCTGTTCTGCCGTCTGTGTTGTCACTGTTTCTGGATGTGACTGACATTCTTTAATTGCTTGTGCCTTCTTGATTCATTCGTTGAGAAGACAGGGTAACAGCAACTGATGATACACTATTGCCAGTGCTAGCTTCATGCTGCACATTGACAGCAGCAGTGGTGGATGATTGAATGTTCTTTTGTTGTTCTGAAGATCTTTGAAACAAAGTTGCAGTGGCTAGCGAAGACGTTTGAACAGGCACAGAAACCCTCACTTTCAAATGCACATTCTGTACAATCTTTGTTCTTTTGGAAGGTGGCTCCTTGCACTTAAGAGGAGGGCTGTAGTCAGGGTCAAGGTAAGAATCATCACCAATGCCATTGTCCTCAATATCAGTGGCATCATCACTATCCGGGCACTGACCCATGGAAGTAATATCGATGATGTCTTCCTCCAACTCTGGCTCCTCACACATTGCCTCCAATGGCTTTGTTGCACTTCCTAAGAGTCGTGGCAGCTCTTCCAGCTGTAGCCTTGTTGCTGGCATGAGTTCTTCAATATTCCCCCCCCCCCCGTACTGACATAGTGCCTGAGACTGAACCAGAAGAAGACCTATTATTAGAATTTGAAAATGGTAATGAGTCTGACTGTGAGACTGTGCTGATGTTCCTGTAACCAGCTTTGAGTGCATCCGTCTTGAAGTGGCCATGATGGTACCCCCAAAAAATTTTCTTGCCCAGTACTGGGTTTTTTGGCCCCTGCTCCAGTGGTTCTTTGAGTTGGGAACCTTGACCTTGAGGGCCCTCATTGTCGTCATCATCATCAAGAGGATGAGTAGGAGAACTCGTCCTCAGGGAGGAAAGCTCTTCACCACCATGTGGAATTGGATGAGATTCATAGGCCTCCACCGGATGAGGTTCCTCCTCCTCAGCATCCACATGAAGAGGACTCATAGGATGATGATGATGTGTTAACAGCTGCTCTTGTGGAAGAAGAGTATCATGTACAGATTCTGCAGTATGGTCCTCAATACTCTGTTTGGAATTCTTTGGACGAGACAGCTCAAGAATCATCTCCTTCTGCTGCTGCTTTGCCTTTTGTGCCCTCTCATTGCACAGCCGGACCAGTCGTGGAACCAATGATCGACACATAGTTGGGCGAGATTCAGTAGGAGTCTGGCTCTGGCTGCGGCAGGGCTGGGAAGTCTCACGTCGTCGTCGCCGTCATGCCATTCCTTCCTGCGGCTGGTTGGGGTTGTTCTGTAACTATATGAACACAAATGAGATATAATTATTATTAATTATTTTAATATTATAAGTGTGTATGTTTAATTTTATATATGTCTAATATATGTTCAACAAATAATATATGTTGAAATATTTATGTCTTTAAATAAACCCATTAAGACTGGACCACACACAGTCCGATGGATATATATATATATATATATATATATATATATATATATATATATATATA
>QEPC01007054.1:59258-90131 GCA_003113815.1 Sphenodon punctatus
CCCCCCCCCCCCCCCCGCAGACCCATTCTATTCCCCAGTGTCTCTCAGTCCTAGTCCTCCCCCTCCACAGCCACATTCCAGCTTCTCTAAGCCCTCCTCTGCTCCCCTACTCCCTCCAGTGCACCATTACCACCAGGAACATGTGCTGGCATTCCTTCTGGACCACAGGTCCATGGTGAAGTGGACCGTGGCCCCCCCAGCCCCTGCAAGCTGCTCCCTCACCCGCTCCTTCAAAGCCCTGTAAAGGTCTGGCACTGCAGTCTGACTGAGGGTGGTGTGGGATGGCAGCTTAAACTGGGGGTCCAGGAACCCAATCAGTCACTGGAAGCCCTTGTCCTCTACAATTGAGAAGGGCTTCCCATCCAGCACAAACATTTTGCCCAACAGGCACCTTGCTTTCTCTTGAAAGCCATGCTGCCCTGCTGCCAATGGCCTTGGCAGCTGCCCCCACCCCAGCTCTTCCATGGTGGACTGATGCTGCTAGCGATGCCCTGCTGCTGTTCTTCCACCCTGCTCCTTCTGGTAGAGGCAGCAGTTGGTGCAGGACGCTTGCCCGCTGAAGGAGCTGGGTGACTGGCCGCTGCAGTCGGGACCCTGCTGGCATCCACTTCTTCTGTCTTCCCACTTAGCAGCAGAGCACTGTGGCATGATTTCAGGTGCCTCGTCATTGCAGTTGTCTCAAGGTTGGCGAGCACCTGCCTACGCTTCACCAGCTTAATGCACAAAGTGCACTGCACCTCTCTGGGATCATCTGCCTGCACCAGCTTAAAATGTTCCCCGACAGAGGATTTTTTGCCCCCTCCTGCCCCACCCCAGGTGACACACGGCTGGGAGGAGTAGAGCTTGGTGGTGGTGACGATGACACCGCTCTGGGAGTAGGGACAGTAATCACCTCATATCCAGATATCTCCTCTGTGGCACTAGTGTCTGCCTCTGACTCACTGCCCGTGATCACGGTGATGTCCTGTGTGTTAGGACTAGATCTTGAACCCCTGGTCCTGGAGGATTTAGAGCGCTGCCTCAAGGGCTAGTGCCACTCTGGGTGGGGATGGTGGCCAGCTTCGGACACTTGGGTTCTTTTCTACATCTCTGCCCCCTCCTGTGTGCCCACGCCCTTTCCCAGCTGTGTCCTGTTTCCCTGGTTTTGGCTCCCAAATTCCTAATTGGCCACAGGTTGATATATAGCCTGTGGCATGGCCACAGGAAGCCGTGGGAGCAACTGCTCTTACCCCTCCCTGTTCTGGGATCCTTGTGTGGACTGTCTCCTCTATTCCCTTATCTCCCCAAATCCTTCCCCTTCTCTCAGGGTGGTTGGGTCTCTGTGTGCTAAGTGTGTGTGTCACCTAGTCCTTTCCCTCCCGTGCCTTTGCAGTATGCCTTTTGGTGTACTTCGTGTCCCTCTTGGTTGTTTAGATTAGTGAGTGTGATCCTCTCTCCAGCGTGGGTCCCCCTGCTTTCCTGTTTGGGGTAGTTTCCTTTCTCCAGTGTTGGTCCTCCTGCTTCCCTGTTTGGGGGTATTCCCTCCCTCCAGTGTATGTTCCCCCTGTCTTCTTGTTTGCAGGTTCTTTCCCCATAGGGTGTGTTCCTCTGCCATCTATCTTCTTGTGTAGGGGTTTGTCCTCCCTCCAGTGTGTGTGTTCCCCCTTGTGTCCCTATTTGGTTTTTTCCCCCCTCCTTCCAGTGTGTGTGTCCCCTGTCTTCTTGTTTGGGGATTCTTTCCCCATATGGTGTGTCCCCCTGCCACCTATCTTCCTGTGTAGGGGTTTGTCCTCCCTCCAGTGTCTGTGTCCCTCTGTTCTCCTGTTTGGGGGCTTTCCCACCCATAGTCTGTGTTCCCTGCTCTCCGGTTGGGGGGTCTTGCTTCCCGCAAGGGTGTGTTCCCTGGTATTCCCTGTTTTGGGGAGTCCTGACCCTGGGGTCATGTTCTGGTCCCCGTCCCTTTTTGAGGCTGGTACTCCCCTGTGGCCCTACTCATTCACCCTTGTCCTAGGGGTGTGTGTTTTGCTTCTTTGCCAACCTCTGAGTATTGGCCCTGCCGGGCACACCAACTATGGGCGTTTCCATGAGGGCCTCTGAACCCCAATCTGATACCTTCCCTTTTTCCTCTTACCCTGTTCCTAGAACCTCGTTGATGAGCTGTACTCGCTGAAGCTGGATTATCTGGATATAGGAATGAAGAAGGGTCTGTAGCTACTCAAGAGACCGGCTGAGAGATTTTCCTGTTCCTGGAATCCTCCCCTAGTTAGGGAATTGGGGGCTATCCCAGTAGTTACCCCTGAGGGTATAGACCCTTTTCCCCCTTATCCCTCTGACACTGTGAAGGGGAGTACTGGGACCCTGAGGCTAGACTGTCCATGCCCTCCATGCTGCTGGCACTCTCCCTGTGCCCTCCTCTATAGCTGTTGCTGCTACTCCTCTCCCTAATGCCTTTGCCCGGGGATCGGGCCCTGCCTCTAGCAGCCGGGGTGGAATCCACCAGCTCTGGACTACTGGGGATCATTTCCACAATGGTGGACATTGGTGGCCCTGGAGGAACATCGGAAGCAGGAGCACCTGCTCCTGCAGCCACAGCAGAGACAGCCACAGCCTCATGTACTGCAGGCCTTCCAGTGCCCTATGTGGCAGTGGAGGGCACTGCCAGGATGTGACGCTGAGCCGCTGAAGCCTGTTGTCCTAAAGCAGGCCTGCAGAGTTTGGGGCGTGGTGATGTGCTCGGGCTGCTGCCTGCTGCCACTGCAGCAGGGATGGGTAAAAATAAAAACTAACACCTAAATCTATTGAATATAATATAAATAAATGATAATATGGAGGTAAATGGGTTGGATGGGTGAAATAGGAGGAGGATGACAATGGATTGGGGAGCTGGGAACTGCTGTGAGAGGGAGCCTTCTGAAACACCTGCTGTCAGGAACAGTGACTAGCTCAGAAGGTGTTGGGAAGGGGGGAGGGCAATGCATTTTGTTACTTGCTGCACCCGCCTCACCACAAGCCCCATTGGCTCCATGCAGCCTATCTCCCCCATGTCCAATCACAGACTGCGAAGCCAGTGGTCTGAGGAGAAAAGGGATGGCGATTAGCCAGGCTGGCTGCTACTCCAAACCTCTCCACCCCTGGTGCCTGGAAGTCTACTCCTCAGTTGACTTCCCCCTCCCTGTCACTTTTGCCTTCCAGTGACACTTTTTTGCCACCTGAACTCATCCAAACTTGATCTGAACTAACTGAACTGTTCGGTAGTTTCAGAGTTTGGAATCCAGTTTGGTTCGGTCAGTTCAGGTTTGGATTTGGGTTCGGTTGTCCGAACAGACCGAGTTCTAGCCGAACTCGGAATGTCTGAACCGAGTTCGCGCATCCCTACAGAGTGGGGTGCTGGGCAGTTGTGGCTGGGGGTGTCAAAGCGGAGGGGAAGACAACCACCTGCCCGACCCTATTCCCCTCTCCCTTGCCACTGCTCAGTTCCCCTACCTACTTGCCCCACCACTTAGATAGCTGCTGCAGCTGTTCATCACCACCGCTGCTTCCCCCTGCTGCTGTTTATGCTGCCACCCTAGCTGAAGCCACTGCCACCTGAGCTGAAGCCACCGCCTATTCCCACTGCTGGTTCTGTTGCTGTCACCGAAGCTGGAGCCACCGTTTGTCGCTGTTTCTCCCTGCTGCTGCTGCTCCCACCGTCATTTTGAAAATGCAGGGGTCCTATACACCTGCGCATGCTGGGTCCATGACCCTGTATGAGATGCTGGAACTACATTTCTCAGCAGCCCAGAAAGGAAACATGGCTGCAGCATCCTGCAGGAGTGCGGAGACCCTGGCCTTTTCAAAATTGCGGCGGCGAGAGCAGAAGCATCAGCTGGTGGAAACAGCTCAACCAGTGGCTCCAGTGATTTCAGCAATGATAACAATGGCTCCAACGATGGCTCTGGTGGGGGCAGTGGCAGCTCCAGCTCCGGCTATGGCAGCTGCTTCTCCAGCGGTGGCAAAGTGTGGGTGCTTGGAGTCTAAGTTGTAAGTGAGCACAATATGCGAGACTGTACAATGTCTTTACTGCTAACATGGTACAGAAGTTAAGGCAGGAACTTTTTTGCATATCTGTTTAGCAATTTAGACTTTTTTGCATATCTGTTAACACTAACACAACTTCCTTAGTCTTTTTCTTGCATTTAGTATACTGGTAGGACCCCATTTGATTTTTTTCTGACATTCCTTGCTAGTTGAAGTTCATTATGTGCCTTTCCTTTCTGATTTTGTCCCCTAACACTTGGGTTATTACCTTATACTCAGAAGTACTGAATAGTACTTCCGAGTACTTGGGCCGAATACTGAAGTTCCGAGTAACTTACTCGGTGGTCCTTCGGCGCTGTTTCTGAAGTTTTGGAATTTGGACTCAGAATTCCAGACTTCAGAAACTTTGGAAAGTTGTTGCAAAGTTCTTGAACCCACAGCCAAAGTACTACCAGAAAAGCAGGCTAGCAAGAGTAGGGCAATCACTCCAGAAGACAACCTCACAAAAGTGCAATTATGTGCAGACAGAACAATATAAAAACCAAAAAGTAGTGACTACCCACATCATGGCCCACCATCATCAGTGAGTTCACCTACTTTAATCATTATGCCAACCAAGAAATGCACAAAAATGCAGGCTAGCAAGGAACATTTGCTCAAGAAGAATACAACCCCACAAAACAGTCTCCAACTGCATGGAGAAATAAATCCCACCAAAAGCCAGCAAGCCCAGGCCCCAGCAGTAACAAAATTAAGAAACCAGACTTTTTCACACGTGCACACATGCACACTCACACACACACACAGGGCACCCTCTTGGCATGACATTGGTACTGTTGCACTGGTAACTTCAACAGACCAGGCAAAGGGAAGTGGAGCCAGGCAGAGAGAGTCCAGTCTGGCCTCATGATGCCAAGCAGCTGGCAGAATAGTAGAAGTTACACGTTACAATTAGACTCTGTTGTGTACCATGCCACAGCCTCGCCAACACATACAACCCTGCAAAACATTCTGCAACTGCATGGAGAAATAAATCCCACCAAAAGCCAGCAAGCCTAGGCCCCAGCAGTCATGAAATTAAGAAACCAGACATTTACACACCCAGGGGCATTGGTACTGTGGCATTGGTACTGTTATACTGGTAACCTGAACAGACCAGGCAAGGGGAAGTGGAGTCAGGAAGAGAGATCTCTCTGGCCTGATGGTGCCAAGTGCCAACAAAGTAGCAGGCAGAACTAGAAGCATTGTGGCACCTATTTATTTATTTATTTATTTCAACTATTTATTTATCTATTTATTTCAACTATTTTTTTTAAAAAAAAACCTGCATGGCATGTTAAAGGTAAACATAACCCCCATCCCCCAGCATTAGCCCTATGGACAGGACAGGACAGGCACCCCTTCCTAGTCGATTACTTACAGATCCAGCAGCACAGCCAAATTCACCAACAAAATGGCTGCAGCCACTTTTATTTTGCCCTGCCAGTCAATCAAAAGCTTGCCATCTGGCTTGGTCAGCCAATCAAAAGCTTGCCATCTGGCTTACCATCACTTAACTGTTCCATCACTAAATCTCCTACTACCAAATATGGCACTAAGTTTCATTTCCAGAAGAAGCTCAACTGTCCACCAGCCCCTCACACTTTCAGTGGTTTCCAAAGTTTCTGAAGGTGTCAAAAGGTTTCCGAATAATGGTCTCGGTCTTCGGAACTTTGGACTTCAGACTTTCCAAATCGAACCTTTGGCAATTTCCAAAGTTTCCTGAAGACCGAGTTACAGTCCTACCCTTAGTAGTTCATATTTCCTTCAATTTCCTGTATGCTTCTGGTTTTCATGTCATTCCAAAGATCTTCCTGCAACCATGATGGCCTCTTTCAATTTCTCTCATCTATCTGCCACATGGGTATGGCTTGTAGTTATGCCTCCAGTATTACTTCTTTACAACTATGTATGTGACAGGGATGTGGGTCCCAACAGTCACTCAGGGAATTAACTTCTACAGTATCTTTATTGTTCCCATGATCTATATATCAAGCATATCCAGTCTCACTGTATGATGAGATTGATTTCCTTCTCACAAGCATGCACCTTCCTCAGGCCAGAGGCCCCATGACCATTCCCCAGCAGTTCTCAGAGTGTTCTGGGCCAGGTACATTCCCTCTGTAGCCCAGCAGAACCCTCAGCTCAGGCAAAAACCTGCTGAGCCTCTTTATGAGAAGGCAGCTCCTGTCTCCTCTTCTCTTCTCTCTAGCCTTCTCTGGCTTCTTCCTTTGGCTGGCTCTGCCATGCCTTTAACACAGCTGACCCAGTTACCCCAGAGATGCACCTTCTCTACAGCCTGAGATATTTCTCATTAAAGGGCTAGTGGCCCACAGGAACTCTGCCCTGTCACAATGTAACACTCTCTTTCCCTCTCTTTCTCTCTCCTGGTAGCCATGCCCTCTCTGGTGGTCACCTCTATGTAAACCTTTTTTTCTGAGAACCAGGTCAGATGTGGCAGTAGCATCACTCCCCAGTCACAGGTGATAGATGAACAACCTCCTTCTCTCAAAAATGCAGGAAAATCTTGTGTCCTTTCCTCTCACACTCAGTCTCCATTGAATTGTACAATCAAAGAATCTTAGAGTTGGAAGTTACCTCAGAGATCATCTAGTCTAACCCCCGCTCGATACAGGAAATCCACAGTTACAGCATACCTGACAGATGGCCGTCCAGCCTCTGTTTGAAAACCTTTAGCAAAGGAGAGCCCACCGCCTCCCTAGGCAGCCTATTCCACTGTCAAACAGTTCCTACCATTAGGACGTTCTTCCTAATGTTTAGCCAAAATCTGCTTTCATGTAATTTGAGCCCATTGGTTCTAGTTCTATCCTCAGGAGTAACAGAGAGGAAGTCTGCTCCATCTTCTATGTGACAGCCTTTCAAATATTTGTAAATGGCTATCATGTTTAGTCTTCTCTTCTCCAGGCTAAACATACCATCTCCTTCAAACTTTCCTCATAGGACTTGGTTTCCAGACCCCTGATCAACTTCGTCGCTCTCTGAACCCATTCAAATTTGTCAATGCCAGTCTTAAAATGTGGTGCCCAGAACTAGATACAGTACTCCAGATGAGGTCTGACCAGTGCAGGATAGAATGAACCTATTACTTCTTGTGACCTGGACACTATGCTTCTGCTAAGGCAGCCTAAATTGCATTAGCACTGCTGATTCATGTTCAGTTTGTGATCAACTACAACCCCTAGATCCTTTTCACGTGTACTGTTGCCAAGCCAGGACACCCATCCTATACATGCACATTTGATTTTTCTTACCTAAATGCAGAACTTTACATTTATCTCTGTTGAATTTCATTTTGTTAGTTTTGACCCAGCTTTCCAGCTTGTCAAGATCATTTTCAATCTTCCTTCTGTTTTCTAAGCTGTCCCTCCCAGTCTTGTGTCATCCGCAGATTTGATAAGCATTCCCTCTACTCCTTCATCCAAGTCATTAATAAAGATGTTGACTAGTACAGGACCCAGGACCGAGCACGGAGGCACCCCACCCGACGATATCTCCCTCCAGACTGATTGGGAGCCATTAATGAGCACTCTTTTGGTACAGTTCTTCAACCAGCTGTAAATCCACCCAGCAGTAGTATCATCTAGCCCATATTCATGCAGTTGCATCTATGCTCATGCCCCTTAAGTTTTGCACCAACTACACTGTGCTCTCATGAAACACCCACAGATTAAGGGAGGGGTTTTCAAACCTACCAGTGAAGTTTGCAGGGGGCTTTGAGTGTTAGAACATAAGAAGTGCCATACTGGGACAGATCAATAGTCCATCAAGCCTAGCATCCTGTATCTGACAATGGCCACTTTTGACTGCTTTGAAGAAGTACCCAAAAGGTCATAAGAGAGTGATCCATTTTCTGCTGTTCATTCCAAGTTCCTGACAGTCAGAGGTTGTATTTAGAACTGCAAAGCAAAGTACATTTGCTACCCACAGGTAATATCCACATTTTGGGTATCCCAGTGGCACCCCACAGGTTACCCAACCTCCCATCAGGTACCTGGATGCCTCAAAATGTGGGTCTTTCTGAGACTTTCTAGGATGCCCCGAAGCTGATCCCAGCTCCTGTCCATGTCCACGTACTCCCCAGGATGACTCATGCACTTCCACTTCAGAAGTTCCGCTTCCCTGAGTCACAGCCTGCACTAGCCACCACTAGGGATGTGCGAATGCGGTTCAGAAGTTTCGCTGCTCCTCTCCAGCCGCTGCTCAGCTGAGCTGGGTTCTTCCTGCTCAGCTTTTCTGAGTGGTGTGGAAGGAAGAAGGCCTCTTCTGGTGGCATGCCACGATCCCCACAGTGGGGTGTGCATGGCTTTTATGCAGGTCACATGTGCAATGCCTTCAGTAAGACTGAAGGCAATGTGCATGCTCCCACTATGGCGACTGTGGTGCACCACCCAGCTTGAAGCCAGTGTATGGCATGCTTGGAGGGGCATTCTCACTGCCTCCCCCCACTCAGAAAAATCTCGTGGGAAGAACCCAGCTCAGCTGAGCAGCCGCTGGGAGGAGTAGCAGTGGCCAGGTAAGTCAGCCCAGGGAGTGTGTGAGTAGCTCGTCAGATAGCGTTCAAGCACCAATCTGTGCCACAATGAAGGCGGGTTGAGTCAGGGCCCTTAGATTCAATGGGGGCATCCATTTTTGAAAGTACTCTGTTGCACCTCTATTTGTGTCTTCTAACATGGGGTATTTTCAGATGTGACGGGGCCGATTGGTCCTGGCACGGAAACACCCCTTTGATTCCCCACTGGGGCCACTGTGTCACGGGCTAACAGACGAGGTGGCCGATCCCGGCGGGGAATCTGGGGAGGGGGAAGCACCTCATGGCGCAACGTGTGGCTGCACAAACTGCCCCCCAACTCTCCCCCAGCAGCCCGCCCTCCCGGAGATGGGTGGGCGCTGTGGCCAATCTGGCCACTGCACCCACCCACCCTGGGAAATTGACCACTGCCCGGAATTGGCGACGAGCACGGCGGCCGATTCTGGGTCATGGTCAGCAGCCAGATGTGACGTTGACACGCTCAACCATGGGGGTTTTCCCGTGGTTGAGTATGTCAACATCACGTCTGCTCAGTGTTACACTGGGTGGTCACGCCGGTGAATCACGGGGTGGAATCAGATTTACCACGCTTCCGTCCCTCCTCCGACGAGAAGGGCCAGAAGTGTGGTAAATCTGATTCCACCCTGTGATTCACGGGGGTGAACATCTGGTGTAACACTGACCAGACGTGCCGAGATCATTCTCCCCATATGGGAATTGACCGTGGTTGAGTGTGATCTCGTAACGTCTGAAAATACCCTTAGTCGTGTCTTCTGACGTGATGGTGCCAAAGTGACTATATGGACTTACCCCCTTTGGAGCGGGACCAAAACAGCGCCAGGATCAAGCCAGCCCCCCAAACATGATGGGTCTGGCATCTGGGAAGGGCGGGGAGCTGGCAGATGTGCGTATACCCTACCCCAACCCTACGCTGAGTCCAGTGGCCCTCTCCCTTCCTGACAGGTGGCTATGGTGTCCAATGATGGCAACCATGGTGCCCAGAACCCTGGCCACTCTGGACCGTGCTGAGTAAAGTGGAATTTCAAATGGAAAAGCCTAACTTATTCCCAGTTGGGTAGCGGGATTCCAGCCGTGTTGGCTGCTAGTGTGTGCTTTGACTCAGAGACTTCCCTGTGTCACAACCTGCACTAGCCACCACCAGGGATGTGCGAACGCAGTTTGGAAGTTCAGCGTTCGGTCTGAACACAGTCTGTTCGGGTGACCGAACCTGAACCCGAACCCTAACTGACCAAACCAAACTTGGTTCCAAACTCTGAAACGTCCGACCAGTTCGGTCGGTTCGGATGGAGTTCGGATGAGTTCGGGTGGCAAAAACGTGTCACTGGAAGACAAAACGTGACAGAGAGGGGGAGTCACCATCCCTTTTCTCCTCAGACCACTGGCTTCACAGTCTGTGATTGGCCACGGGCTAGGTTGAATGGAGCCAATGAGGCCTGCGATGAGGTGGGCGCAGCAAGTAACAAAACTCATTGCCCTCCCCTCTGCCAACACCGTCTGCTCTAGTCACTGCTCCTGAACAGCAGGCATTTCATAAGGCTCCCTCTCCCATCAGTTTTGTTCTCCTCAGTCCATTGCAATCCTCCTCCTATTTCACCCATCCAACCTCCATTTACCTCCATATTATCATTTATTTAGATTATATTAGATAGATTTAGCTGTTATTTTTATTTTTTACCCAACCCTGTGTTCTATCTCCCTGCCCTCCATTGAATCCATTCCTTTCCCTCTCCCTTCATATTCCATCACTCCTTCCCTTCCCCTGTTTTCTTTATTTATTAGAGTTGGATTAGATTGATTTAGGTTTTATTTCAGTTTTTGTACCCCTCCCTGTGTGTTTGAAAGCTGTCTGTGTTCCCCCCACCATCCCTGTGTAATATTGTGTAATATTGTGTATAAATGCCATGCCAGCAGAGTCCCAACAGGCAGAAGCAGCAGTCCAGCACCACGCCCCAAGCTGCACAGGCCTGATTGTGGGTCTTCCTCTCCCAGAACTACTGGCACTAGTGCTCCCAGTGGCACTAGGGGCCAGGGGGTTAGGAGTTGCCTCCTGGAAGCATCTTCCACTGCCATGCAGGGCACTGCAATATCTGCATTGCAGGAGGCTGAGGCTGTCTCATCTGTGGCTGCAGGTGCAGACTTCTCAGTGCCTGAAGCTCCTCAGGGGTCACCATTGTTCCCCGACTCCCCCATAATTTTAGAGGCAATCCCCTAAATCAGTCCAGGGCTGATGGATCTCACCCCGGCTGCTACAGGCAGGGTCCAATCCCCGGGCAATGGAAGAAGGGAGTGTAGCAGCAGCAGCAGCAGAAGCAACAGCAGCTATAGGGGACTGGGGGAGAGTGCTGCTCAGAGTGGGAGCAGCATGGGGAGTCCATCAGCCTCTGTCACCACCCCGTTGGGGATGGGGACAGCGATTCAGATTTCTGTCATAGAGGTCTCTGTGTATGGTGCTGCTGTGGTGAAGGCTGTCCCTCAGTGAGCTGTGTCGCCAGTGCCACCATGTCCTGCCCCTCCCAGGATTGCATCACCTGGGGTGGGCCAGATGGCAGGAGGCACTAAAAAAATCATGGGTCTGGGAGCATTTTAAGGTGGTGCAGACAGATGATCCGCAGGAGGTGCAGTGCAGGTGCTCACCAACCTGGGGACAACTGCAATGTTGAGGCACCTGAAATCGTGCCACAGTGCTGCAATGCTAAGCATGGAGGCAGGGTCAGTGGATCGTAGCGGGTTCCCGAACCAAGTGGCCAGTCGTCTGCCTCCTTCATCTGACAACTGTCCTGGTCCCCCGGCTGCATCTAGCAGTATGAGCAGTATCGCTGCTAGGGGGAAGCAGCAGGAGCAGCAGCCTCACCAGCAGGGTCAGCCCACAATGGAGGAGGTGGGGTGGGGGCAGCTGTCAAGGCCATCGGCAGCTGGAGTGCGGCGTGGCTTTCAAGAGAAAGCCACGCACCTGTTGGGAGAGATGATCGCTGTTGATGGCCAGTCCTTCTCCATAGTTGGGGACATTGAGTTTAAGAGGCTGATGGGGTCCCTGACCCCACAGTGTAAGCTTCCGTCCCACACCACCCTGAGTCATACGGTCCCTGTACAGGACTTTGAAGGAGCGGGTGAAGGAGCAGCTGGCAGGGGTTGGGGGTGTCACTGTCCATTTCACCACTGACCTGCCAGCCAGAACTTTGTTTTAAATGTGCTGCCAGTTAGTTTCATGGTGTATCTCCTAGTCCTAGTATTATTTGAGTGGGTAAATAGCAACTCTCTATTTACTTCTACCACGTACTACTTACAATTTTGTAAATGTCAATATATTCCCTCTTTGAAGACTCACTAGCAGTGGACCCCACCACTTCCCTCATCCTCCCAAATAAGTCAAGCCCCAGCTTGCTGAGCAGGTAACGCCACTGACAAGACTCTAGCTTCCACCTGCTGATGTCATCAGATTGCGCCCTACTACCATTGGGAAGGGGAGTCCTGCAGGGAGGAGGGGTGGAGCCAGGGACCAGCTGATCCTCAAAAGGACATGCTGCGGTGCTCTGAGGCCCACAAAAGTTGAGATACAGTGGGAGACAAGGGAGATATTCCAGGACACTTGTCT
This sequence comes from Sphenodon punctatus, assembly GCA_003113815.1. Classification (NCBI taxonomy): domain Eukaryota; kingdom Metazoa; phylum Chordata; class Lepidosauria; order Sphenodontia; family Sphenodontidae; genus Sphenodon; species Sphenodon punctatus. The sequence continues at coordinate 71,456 of QEPC01007054.1, forward strand.
CTCTCACTCAGTTGGCCCAAGAGGGCTTAAGGCCAGCTCCTGAAAGGAGAAGCCTCATGCGTAGGCAGGGGCCCTTCTTTGAGGACCCTGAATAAGGACAACACACAAGGCTGGGAGCTTCCACCTTGGAACTCAGTCCTAAGGTACCACATTTGAGCTATATCCTAGGGGGAGGGAACTGAGTTGCTGGTGCAGATGGATGGGGGTGCCTGCTCACTGCTCCCTAAAGCCCGGCTGTAAATTACCCTCCCAGAGTAAATTTCACCCATCAGGGGCCGGGACATAGATAGAGGGGCTGTGTCCCCTGTTGAGTCATCACACCCTCCAAATGTACTTGGCTTGATTGTCAAACTGGTTACCCTCCCTCTCCTTCTCTAATTCCTCTCATTTATTCCTTTCCTAATCCCATAAAACACAAAAAATAGCAGAATATTTTTTTCCAAATGTGCCTTTAAAACAGCCACTAAATTGGGCCCCATCATTGACTTTTATGCACTTGAATTTTTGGAAGGTGAGCTTTTCTCCTGCTGTGTTTATTTCTGTTCCTTTTTTACCAGTAGCAATCCACAGAATAATGTGAATTCTGCAGGAATGCTGACATCCTCGCTAAGGTTAGATTTCAAGCTATATATATATAGCTGGGATTCAAAGGCATTTTAATTTGTCATTACTTCTGTGCTTCTAGAAAGAATCTGAATAATTACACTCCTATAAAAACGGAGTGTGTAATATTTCCTCCCATTATGAGATCAAGTCCTTTCCTTTCAAGGATAAGGGGAAATAAAGAGGTCTCTGTTACAGTCAATTACTTGGATCATGTTTTGAATTTGGTATGTTTTGTTGCTGTTTTTGTGTGTTGTTGTTTTTCATTTTTTGGTGACTTTCTTCCAAAGCAACAATTGTAATTTTGAATGAAAGCATTAGCCCACCCTGCAAATTAACAACTGAAATTGTGTTCCTTCACTGCACAGAGAATGAAACTTTGTCAAGGTGCCAAAATAGGTTTGGTTGCTTACCAGCATTTCACATTCTTTACAGCTCCCATGTCCCTTCCTTGTTGAATAACTTTAAATTGGGGAACTAAGAAATGCCTTAGGGTGGTTTTTTTAAAGCCATGGTATTGTAAAATAAATATTTAGGGGAAGGAGTTGAGGTGAATTTTGGTGCTGGCACTGGAATAAAGATATTCCTGGTGATCTGGGCTCAATTTTCATGTCAGACACTGGTTTCCTCCATGACTTAGGGAAAAACCAGTCCAATTTCTCATCTCTATCTAGACACCTTGGGGAAGTGCTCTTAGTGTGAACTGGAGAGGTGTCCAGATATGGGGACAGGGGGAGGAAGGGAGAGAGTGGTGAGAACAATAAACCATATCAGAAATAGAAAAAGTTGCAGATGGGTGGATTCCAGAGACACAAGCTTATATTGGCAGACTCTGTGGGCCTGATTCCAAGCCCAGTCTATTCAATGAGACTCTTTCAAATGATTTAAGAGACATAATGGGCCGCTTTTAAATGAGGCACTTAGAAGTGCCTTTGGAATCCCACATTCAAGAAATAAGTTGCACTGGGAGTGTTTACATGCTCCCCGCACTACCGGAAGTGACGTGCTGTCTGTTCTCGGCAGCAGCTGGAGACCTGAAGCTTTGAAGAGACACATTCTGAAAGCCTCACTTTTCAGGTTTTCAGAATGCGCCTTTTCAAAGTTTCATGTCTCCAGCTGCTGCCGCTGCTGCAGCACATCACTTCCGGTAGCGTGGTGAGCATATAAACATTCCCCACCCGGCTTTCTTCATGAATGTGGGGTTCCAGACGTGCTTCTAAGCTCCTTGTTTAAAAGTGGCCTCAATTTCAAACTCAAGCTCTATCACAATCTCCCTGTGTGACCTTGAGCAGGGGCGTAGCTACCGTGGTGCGGGGGGGGGGATCAGTTGCACCTGGGCCCATGCCTGTGGGGGCCCACAGTCGGCCAGAGAATCATGGCCCCGCAGCGAGTGGGCCCACCCACCGCTGCTGGCCACCCATGCAGTTGCTGCCTGCCGCTTCCCCCCCCCTGCAGATCCTAGAGTGGCAAGGCAAACACCTCGCTTCGCCACTCTAGGAGCTGCAGAGGGGGGGAAGTGAGCAGCAGGCAGTAAGGAAACTTTTTTTTTCTTTTATATTGCTGGCACCACGTCTTGGCCCCCAGAGAGTGAAAGCAGTGCAGTGTTGCAGCTCGCCTCCTCTCCCTCCCCCGGTGGGGTTAGAACACAGCGCGGGCAATTAAAAAAAAACTCAATTGCCCACAGACTATCTATGGAAGCGTTGCTCCAGGGACTCATGCTGCCTCCCTGTGCGCCTGCAAACCCAGTCCCAGTGTGGACTCTGCAGGGACTGGGTTTACAGGCGCAGGACGCAGCACGCAAGGAGCAATGCCGCTGCCGTGCAATGGGGACCCCAGGGCCCAACCTCAGGTTAGTGGTGTGTGCCCCCCCGCCTGCCCCTGTGAGGAAGAGGAGGAGAAGGAACCAGAGGGGAGAAGGGGGAGAAGGCCCTACCACCGAGGGGGGCAGTGGGGGCTCCGGGAGACCCGGGACTTCATCTGCATCTGGGGGACCCTGGAGCATCAGCTGGAGCTTGCGCTCAATCAGAGAAATGAGCACGTGTTCCAGGAGATAGTGCAGGAAATTGAGGTGGCGGGGCATCACCGGACCATCGCACAGTGCCGCTCCAAGGCCAAGGAGCTGAAGAGGGGATACAAGGCAATACAGGACAACAACCAGTGGTCCGGACACGGAGTGCAGACAGCCCCCCTTCTGTGATGCCCTGGACTGCATACTCCATATGAAGGGATCAATTGTTGCCCCACACCACATGGGGAGCACTGTGGTTCAGGGCAGGGAGCGGGCCAAGGTACCCCCTCCCCTGGCCGTTCCACAATAGGGCTGATGAGGAAGCAGCTGTTAAAGCACCGCAATTCCATTCTTAAACCTGGGCATCCCACGTTGTGCCTCGCAGAATTCCGCCCGGTACCCCGCGATTCTGCGATTCTTCCACTCCAAGAATCCGCAGATGTGGCATGTATGTGTTTCGCCGATTTGCTGATCGTTACCTTTGTCGTATAAAATCAGCGGTCTTTTCCCACGTTCTGCCAATTTAATATATGAGACACAGTCATGAGCATTTATCACGGTTCCGCGAAGGGAGTATGACTAGTATGCCAATGCTGCGCTGTGCTGTCATGCTGTCACGCTGTCACTCTGACTGCTGGTGCTGTGTATGTGTCTCTCTCTCTGTACTGCAGTAACTGCTCATTCTTCTCAGTACATACATGCATGGACAACATGTTCTGGTTGGGACAAGGAACGGTGTTTTTATTATATGGCAAATTGATATTTTAAAGTTTTTTGACCAAAACTCAAGTTGGGAGTTTAAAGTGACTCATGTATTGGTTAACCGAGTCATTTTTTACATCATAGAACCAGCTCTGAAAGTTGAAGGAATGAAGTGTGATACTGTACTGTGTGAAGTCCATGCAGAAGAGTTTCTTACAATCCTCATTCTGCAATTCCTCAGTCTAGAAGAAGCCACTTGAGCAACAGAGCTCTGTTGGCATAGTTTTTAAGGTCCCTTCTTGCCATACAATTTGTAGCTGTCATTCAGTTGGTTCAAATCCCAGTTACATGTAACTCTTTTTTTAAAAAATTCCTTTTACGTTCGTGTAATTGTTTGTTTTGTTAATAATATAATTATTGCTGTGTTTTGCTGGCATACCTTGTAATATAAATAATAAAAAAATGTTTATTTATTACATTAACGCAAGACTAACTGATTAGCGCAGCCTAGCCAGGCGGCATGATGTGAGTGCTATTACGCCCCGCCCCCTAGCGCCACTGGCGTTACGTTCACTTGCAGTTGGCGACCGCCATCGCCGATGCCGTCACTGACTGCCCTGCCCCCACCTGTCCTTACATGACCACCTTCCCTCCCCCAGACACTAGACGAGTTCTGTAGAGTCTGAGACGTGCTGGTGGGCGGCAACCAGCAACAGCTAGGGAGAGGGGTGTGTGTGTGGTGATTTTAGCATTTTAATCTTCTACTTTATCAGAACCTTTGTATTGTGTCGTTAACAAAGGACAGTGAAATAATTACCTAAGACAGAGTGATTGATTTAGACAGGTCCCACACTCTCTGCCCAGTGTAAACAATCAAAGAGGCACAAGGATGAGGGGAACACACAGGGAAAGACAGATACACATATATTCCCATTTTACATATGGGGAACTGAAACTGAGAGGTTTTTACATCTCCAAGACCACTCAGTGATTTCCTATTTCAATTAGCCCTGGTCTCCTAGGTCCAAGTCCATCATCCTCTTACGCATTAGAGTTTTAAATCAGTCCTTATCATGTGACTCAGTGTCTCAGCTTTGTGGTGGATGTAGAGAAGATTCTACCTTTTTCTGCTCAAGTCCCTTCTAATAATCTGTCTTATAAAGTAAGTAGACATACACACACACGGACACACACGCCCCCATTGAAAAGTCAAAATTGGAACGGCTAATCCACAAATGGTAGGTTGAATAATGCATATTTGAGGGGTATGCCTATGCCCCTTTTTTAATTCAAATGCATAGTTCCCATCCCAACTATGGATGCATAGTTTCCCTCTGCACCCCTCCACCTGGCCACAGCCACACATGATCCCTCTGCAACCATCCAGGCCATACACCCTGATCCCTCTACAACCATCCAGTCCAGACCATGTAGTTCAAAAAAAATATTCTTATACCCTTTCGTTAGAGCTGGTTTTGAAGATTTCAAAAAACCAATAAATGCCCGGACCAACACCATCCCCCTAGACCCTGTATAGTCTCATTTTTTTGTTTAAGATGAGTCCTTTAGGGCATTGCTACATATCTTTGGGTGAATCCAGACATAACACAAAGTAGCCGTTAACCACCCTTGGAGGCTACTTATATATGTGGCAGGGCTGCATAGGGAGCAGCCGGACACATTCCTGCCCAATAAGAGGGAGGGAGGCCGGCCGGCCGGGGGAGGAAGAGATGGGGAACCTTCCAGGGGCTATCATATCAGAGCACATCCAAGCAGCATGCCTACAGGCATCCGTTCAGCTGCCCTGCTGACAGGGGGGCCCCATCTGCAGGCCCCATGCCCACCATATCGATAATGGGTGGGGTGTGTGGTCAAGTAGGTCACATGACACCTTACCTGGGGGCTACAGACAGCAGCTGTGGTAGCAAGGCATTCCGGTTCCATGCTGTGGAACGGGTTAGCATCACAGAGACCCTGGACAGGTGTGCAGGCCACACCCATGTCGCTAAACCAACCGCAGTGGCCCTGTGACATTTCACCCATCTACATATAGAAGACAGTTAGCCTGTAAGGGCGTGGCAAGTTGGTGATGTTTGTGAAGTGGAGGGAGTTCAAAAAGTGATAGAGGGAGCAGAGTGCGATTTGGGGGCATGTTGAGTGGGGGAAAGAGCTGTGTGAGAGAGGTTGGGGGTGTGGTAGGAGAGCAAACGTTGCAAGTATGCTGTGGTAGTGAGTTATGTTGGCGAGTGAGTGGTGTGAGAGGAAGTGAGTGGTGTGAGTGGCATTACAGGAAGGTATTTTTAGGCTAGAACATCAGTTGGGCAATTGATCTGCCTAGGGGAGCTGTGGACAATCTCCTACATGGAGGTTTTCAAGAAAAGGCTGGAGAAACATCCATCTGATAGTTTAGTCAAGCCTTAATCCAGGGCTGCAGAAAGTATGAGGGCTGCCTGTGACCAACATGGACCTTTGTGGGTCTTTTATTATTTTTTTAAAATGTATTTAAAAATTTAAATCAATTAATAAATTAATAAAAATAAATAAATTAGAAAAATAATTGTTTTTTACTTATTTATTTTTATTTTTATTTTAATTTTATTATTTATTTTTTAAAATAATAACAAAACACATTAACAAAACATTCTAACAAAACAATAATATAATTTTCGAATATACATGTGTAAAAATATAAACTGTTTCTTTTTAATACTGTTTCATGAACTGTTTCATGAACCCCCTCCTGTATCTCCATGTCGTCCTCATGCCTTTCTGGCTTGAGCCTTCAGATAATGTGCTGCAGCAGGCCCCTCAACTCTTCCCTCTCCTCCTGCCATAACACACGCTCTTCCTCCATCATAGCCACTAGGATATAAAATTGATAGTCACGCTTAGAAACCAATATGACATATATCCTACTGGCAAGGTACAGGGAACACGCCTATCATACTTACCAAGCCAGTCTTGGCAGAAAATCACCCTCGCTATGTTCCCGCTTGCAATACAGTTCATAGCTGTCATTCCACAGGTTCAAATCCGTGTTGTTCTATTTAACTTTAAATTATTTTTTAAAATATATTTTTACATTAGTGTTACTGTTTCATAATAATACAGTTATTGCTGTGTTGTGTTACTCACGGCATACTTTCTATGCCCCAAAATATGCTTTCTTATTACATTAATCTATAGCAAATCCAGGGAGTTTCCTCACATATCCATGGAGAAACTTTAAGCACGCTGCATCGCTGCTAGGCAACGATCAACGACGCCAGCCAAGGAGGGAGATTTAAACTCAGTGGGCACAGTACACACACAGCACTGGGACGTGTCCTGAGGGAGCCAGGAAGGAGGGATAGGAGAGTGGAGGCGGGCAAGAGAGTCTGAGTCACCTCTCCCACCCCTTTGTGTTGGGTGTACTCCCTCGCCTCGAGTGTCGCATCCCTGGTCTGTGTGTTGAATGCCCTTCTCTGTGTGTTCTGCTAGTTTCAGCCAGGCTAGCACCTGCGCTTTCCGCATTCCATGCCAGTCGACTCGCTTCTTCTCAATTCATTACAACAATGTTGTGGCCAGTGGGTTTATCTACTGTCCTTGGAGCTCCTCTCCCCCATCCCCCCACATCCCTTTGAGCCACCCATTCATTGCAGTTGTTACAGGTGCGTTCTGCTGCTGGAGACCATGGCTGGATACTGCTCTTCTCCAGGGCTCGCGGGCATATTAGCAACCCATAGCTGGAGCTTCCGCGAGACAATGACCCTGTGTGATCTTTGGCATTCCCTGGGCTTACAATTGCTTGCCAACTGCCCGGACAGTCGCACAGGTGCCTATTCGAGTCTCAGTTCCGGGCTCCGCTACTTTGGCTATGAGTTGAACGCCCTCGACTGCCAGCTGCATGCGGAGACACTGGGCCTCTGTGCCTTTCCCGATGGTCGCATCCCGGAGATGATGTGCTCGCATGTGGTGTGGTCCATGGCAGAGACCGTGCCCGCTCTGTATGTGTGCAGCATGTCCTCCTTCACAGCCTGTCTGGTGGAGGGGGGCCTTCCCTGGCCGTGTCCTTCTTTGGCTCTGTCCACGGGGCCCGTGGGTACCGATGGTCACATGATGCTGCCTATCACCACCTGTTGGAGCTGGGTCACCTTCCGTGGCCCCCAGATAATGACTGTGTCTTGCCGGAGCCCACCACGGTGGAGCTGATGGCACTGGCTGGTGTGTGCTCTCGATCCGATGTGCAGCTGGGGCTTGCAATGCCAGATCCCTTCGAGGCTTACTACATGGTCACACACTACATGTCTGAACTGGGATACCCTCGGGGCAAGCTGAAGTGGCCCCACTACATGCACCCGGTGGGCCACCCGGCCCCTAGCCCCTTCTTGGACCCCTGCAGCTGGCTGTGCCTGTGAGTCCCCCTGTGCCTTCTGTGCCCTCGGTGTGCTTCTGCAGCCCGCCTCCACCCTGTCGCCGTGGGTCACTGCCCTGCCTGCCTCCTCCATGATGTCCACTCCATTGCTTCCTCCAGTGCTTCCCTATCCCGGATTCCCTACTACAGCTGTGATTCCTCCTGTGCCCATCCCGAGTTGTGCTGCGTGCCCCACCAACCACCCGTGGGACTCTGTGACCATGGGTCCTTATCATGTTCCTCCCCACACCCGGACGATACTGACAGTTGTTTGATTTCAAACTTAATTGATTACTGCACTGCGCTATATTGCACTCTGTAGGTTGGTTGAACTTGGGAGGTTGTTTTTTTTCATTCAGTAAATAATAATTTCTTTTTAGTTGTCTCAGTCTGTTTTCTAACTTTCCAGACAACCATCCCCTCCCACCCAGTCAAGACAGAGTGTTTTACAAACATCTTGAATTTGAACTTGCCACCCAAGTTAACTGGCTAGCTGGCTAATAACTGTGGCCAGTGCCAGGCAGTCAGGTATTAGGAGGGAGGGAAGTTGAGTGGACTACTGAAGTAGTACCCCACCCCCACCCCCAAAAGTTGGAGGAAGGAAACTGTTTGGTTCACTACTAGTAGCTAGCCGCCACCTATCTACAGCTAGCCAAATGTCCCCTCCCCCACCTTAGGGGCACTCAGCCTAAAAAGGCTGGCCCAGGCAGGGAGGGAGTAGCCCAGATGCATTGTATGTTATCTTAACAACACATCTCTGACTTTGAGAGAGCATAGCCGGGCCAGCTACACCAGGTTTAGCCGGAATCCAAAGACCAGTTCTCTCTCAGTCCCCCAAAGGGTGTATGGATTGAGAACTGCTACTGCTCTTCCAAGATGATCTAATGTGTCAGTAAAAGCATCTTTATAAATGCCTCAACAGCTGATTTCAGTTTTGCCAAGTTACTGTTTTGTTACCAAAACATCTTCGCAAGGGGCAACTATAAGCCACTTGTGTCTTCCTCTGTTTTGAGAAGAGACTTATAGGTCCAACAAAGAAGTTTGATATACCTTGTGTCGGTCAGCATAAAAAGGCTGGCCCGGGGGTGGGGTGGGGGCGAGTAGCTACTGCTAGGCTACCCAAACATCCCCTCCCCCACCTTCGGGGCAAGCCTGAGCTGAGTGAATGACTCCCAGATACATAATACTCAGCATGCCATTAGACAAACGGCCCCTCCCACCCAGTCAAGACAGAGTGTTTTACAAACATCTTGAATTTGAACTTGCCACCCAAGTTAACTGGCTAGCTGGCTAATAACTGTGGCCAGTGCCAGGCAGACAGTTATTAGGAGGGAGGGGAGTTGAGTGGACTGAGGTAGTACCCCGCCCCCACCCCCAAAAATTGGAAGAAGAAAACTGTTTGGCTCACTACTAGTAGCTAGCTGCCATCTATCTACAGCTAGCCAAACGTCCCCTCTCCCACCTTCGGGGCATTCAGCCTAAAAAGGCTGGCCCAGGCAGGGAGGGAGTAGCCCAGATGCATGTATGTTATCTTAACAACATATCTCTGACTTTGAGATAGCATAGCTGGCTATCCCAGTTTAGCTGGAATCCAAAGACCAGTCCTCTCTCAGTCCCCCAAAGGGATTGAGTAATGATTGAGAACTGCTACTGCTCTTCTAAGATGATCAAATGTGTCATTAAAAGCGTTGAACTTGGGAGGGTTTTGAAAGCATTGGGAGTAATTAAAAGCATTGAACTTGGGAGGTTTTTTTTTTTTATTCAATAAATAATAATTTCTTTTTAGTAGTTTCAGTCTGTGTTCAAACTTTCCAGACAACCGGGGGTGGGGGAAAAGCTACTTCTAGCAAAATGACACTAATGTGTCATTAAAAGCATCTTAATGAATGCTTTTAATGGGGGGGGGTAAGAGCCCAGCTGCAGAAGCCATGGCCCGCCTGTAGCGGCAGTCACCAATCCTGGCCGATGGCTTAATGTTTAAGTCTCCCTCCCTTGGCAACTGAGATGTGTATGTAATTGCGTTTGAATCCCGTTGTTGCATTTTTTTTTATTATTTTTTTTAAAAACTGTAAAAGCAGTGTACAGTCAGAAGATGTCTTTCAATGGCTATTACACAATTACAGTTGCCAAGTTAAGGTGTTTCATTGCATATAATACTGATAATAGTTGTGTTTTAGCTGACGTGTGTGGGTGCACCGGCGGCCATGGCTCCGCTCGAGATTTGTCATGCCATTGCTCATAGTCCCAGCAGAGAGTCTATGCAATAGCTAGGTGTGTGCTTACTCTGTCTCTCGCCTCTGTTGTATTGCTAGCAAATGCTCTGGTGGCTGGCAACCGACAACAGACAGGGAGAGGGGTGTGTGGAGAGGGGGGGTGACTGTGTGCCCCCCCCCGTGGCTTTACGTTGTTAGCTTTGGAACTTCAGCTGAATTTGTCAAACTTCAAACTTTAAATTTCCCTTCCCCTCCCCCTTTGCACACACAACTACAAAGTTGTTAAGTTTACTTTAAACAAGAATGAAAACTATTGGTGTCTAATGATTGTAGTGATGTGTCCTACTTGGACCGGAGCTGCCCGTGTGTGCCCCGAGAGCGACCGTGATCTGCCTCCCTATTGAATCTCTCTCTAGTCTCACTCTCTACCTGGACAGATGGACCCACCCCACCACGGCTCCACGGGTCATTTACTTAACAACTGATGCACACCAATAAGAACAGTCCTTCCCTGTGACTGACAGCTGACAGCCACAGGCATTTAACACAGGGAGGCGGGATTTATTTGATGTTGGCCATGTGGTGCATGTTTACATGTCAAATCGATATCAATTCAATTATTACTTGTGAGAAAAATAATAATAATGGCTTTTGTAGGGTTTGCTGCAATCCTCGATGGCCTCACAAGAATTGGTAAGTTAAACAAAAAATTTTATTATGGAATCTCTCACATTACTTCATGCTTTACATTAGTAGGGCTTTTGTCTTTACTAGTGCATTGATCTTTTTAAATTTTCAATGCCATTTCAGGTGAAATCATAGTAGATATTGCCTCAGCAATATGGGCAACGGTCTGGAACACTGAAGATGCGGTAGAGAGCCTGGTGGCACGCCAGAAGAAACTTGGTAAGTATTTCTCAAAGCTCCATTGTTAGTTACTATTAACCTGAGAGTATTGATCACATAAAATAAATACCATTGCTGCTGTTTAAGAATGCATACACTAACTGAAATCCATTTTTACAGAAGAACAGCTGGGTGCCTTATGGGAGGCACAGCAGCTGTAAAAAATATGCTGTCCCAACTATTGGAAGAGGTGTGGCACCAGCATTGAGCTTCAAAATGTAAATAGTTAAAAATTCTTATAAATGTAAATAAGGTTAATAATGGATATCTTTTAAAATGTTTTTTAATATTTTTATATTTAAAATGTTGTTTCTTCCTTTTTTCCCTTTGCCCTCATTATTTTTGCACCTGTCCTGTTGCTGAAAGCACACGCCACACACTAGTGAAGTGACCAAGTTCACTGTTTTTATTCATTGTCGTATTAGCTTTCCACTGAGAATTTGCAACACCCACAACTGCAGGGGATACGCAATGGTAGTGTAGCAGAGACATTTGCAAGGTTGTTAAGGAGAGGAGATATTAAAAAGTGACGTGGAGAAAATTGAGTTGTATCATGTTTCCATGAAGATTTGGACCTATGATTCCCACTGATCCCATCAAGCAGCTATGTTTCCATGTCTCCTTCCCTTTCCACCTAGCTATCATTATTTATTACTGAGATGGAGAGATCATGAACTCTTGATTAATTTGAATTTCTCATACCTTCCGACATGTTTTTCTAGAGAGAGAGAGATTGAGCTCTTCCTTCTAAAGAACAACCACAAATATAAAGTCCTTATAAAGAGCAACCTTTGTTGTTCTTTATAAGGACTTTATAAAGAAGTCCTTATAAGAATAAAGACGTTGTTCTTATAAAGACCTTTGTGACCAAAGCTCACAAATTATACAACCACCTAATTGTGCTATTTCACTTCCCTTTTGAAAAATAAAAAAAAGGCGGTTGGCCATGAAAATTAGTTGAGTTTAGTGTCAGCTCCCGTACATGACGTTTTTCTGAGAGTAAATACATGTTCCCTCTTTTTTTTACCAGCAACACTCATGATTTTATAAACTTCTATCATATATTCTATCATTTTATTAACTTCCCTCCCCTCCCTTCTCAAATGCAAGGAATCCAAACAAAATTATTTTTAATAGCAAACTATAGGCATGCCTACCTTTGCCCTGTGCCTTTGCCAGTCCACCCACCCACCACAACCACACACCACAACCACACCCATCACCCACATCTGTGTTAAGATTTATTTTATTAATATATACTATGTGTCCAGTGTATGTTCAATAATTAAAAGATGATAAAACAAATTTATGAATGAAGGTCAAATTATTTTTATTCAGTGTAGTAATTAATGTTATACAGGTTGGTAGCTGTAGCACCGGCAATCAATTTGTTTTGAAAGACACTGTGTTATATTCTCCAGATGAAGGCAAAACCAGGAATGCATATCTTATATAAAACCCACTCCTGGTTTGTGGGGAAAAAATTTGATTGTGCTGGGAAAATTCCTTCATGACTCCATATGAAAATGGCAATCGAATCAGTACTTGATCCCAGTACAATACTGTCAGTGGCTACAAATCGACTGTTTAGGTATTCCATGTTCATTTCATTAATTTATCCATGTTCCTGAAAAATAGCCTTTAAAAAAGCACAATTATTAGTCACATAGTATAAATTTATGGTAGTTGTATGTGTACAATTTGTACACAGCATCCATGAAAAAACAAACAAACATGTTGCTTACTCCAAAAAGACTTCACAAATCTCTAAGACAATGCATTTCTATGCTATGTATGCACACGCCCCCCCCTTGAGTCTAAGTCCAGTTTGCCTATGTGTCATTCTGTTGAGACCATGACCGCACAGCATGCAAACCGCACAGCCTCCAAGTATAGGTCCACGTATGGAAAGGAGTACTTTTGTTAGATTTTGAACTTGCGCTCCACCGCAAGTTGCCATATGTGGCAACCACAGATTATTATAATAGGGACTGGCTGTCTGGCGGAACCTAGCCCTTTAAGGGAGTAACACCAGCTGAGAGGGACCAGGCACACCTATGGACAAAGGGCCATGTCATGACAGGTTTTAAAGCTAAGTGCAGGAACAGTCCTACATATAGGATAGTGACTCATTTCTGCACAAGTGTGAAAGCCTAGAGCCTGAGTGCCTGAGTAGGGCTGCCTGTACTTGGCCATGGTCAGTCCATCTTGAGAAGTAAAAGGAGGTTGGGAGCGCAGTTACAGAGGGAGAGAGAAGAAGAATGGCAGTGGCAACAAATCGACGGGCAAGCTGTTGCGTGTTCCCATCATGAATGTATCCATGTTCCTGAAAAACAACATTTAAAAAAACACAATTATTAGTCACGCTTATTGTTGTTCAGTATGCATTTTTGATTTTTAATCTGGAATTTGCAGTAACACTTTCTATAAGGATCATGATGTGCTGCACTCCACAGTGATGTTAGATATGTATCCCTGTTTTAAATACAAAAAACGTACTCACCCTAAAGTTTGGTTTCTTCACTTCTCTTCACTTCTTATCTTGTGGTCACGTAGGTAGTAGTACCTTCAATTCCCATACCAAAGCATATGACTATGTTCACTGCTGGATTTACACCATGTGTTCCCTTATGTCAATTTGCATACGAGTCATTCTGTTGTGGCCATGACTGCACAGATTGCATGCCTTGGGAACCAACAAACAGAAATGGAAACCGGAACAAAGAAAAAGAGGCAAAACCTAACAGGAGTGTAAAAAACAATAATTATTGTATAACACAGTCTGCATTGCCATTACAAAATTGTCTGCACCACATTATGTGTACACATACATTCCAATGCTATGTATGCACATGCCCCCCCTTGCACATGCACATGCCCCCCCCCCCCCGAGTCCAAGTGCAGTTTGCATATGGGTCCTTCCATTGAGGCCATGACCGCACAGCATGCAAACTTTTGGATTCATTGCTGGTTGTGCTGCTATCCCGAGAAATAGATCCATGTTGCACACTCCTGCAATCCATTCACGCACATAACCCCACCCCCACCCAATGCGCAGTAAGACAAATAACTAAGGCAATGCATTCCTGTGCTAGTATGTATGCACATGCCCCCCCCGAGTCCAAGTCCAGTTTGCCTATGGGTCATTCCACTGAGGCCATGACCGCACAGCATGCAAACCTCACAGAATTTCTGGGTGTGCTGCAGTAAGACAATGCAGTAAGACAATGCAGACAAATGCTGTATGGCTGTCAATCCGTTCACGCGCCTCCTGCTAAGTGTGTGAGAGAAACTCCAGAAGACTTCAGAAATCACAAAGACAATGCATTCCTATTCTATGTATGCACATCCCCCCGATGCAGTTCCATAAGCCGAGAGGGACCAGGCACACCTACAGAGTGAAGGGCCATGTCATGACAGGTTTTAAAGGAAAGAGAAGGAACAGTCCTACATAGAGGATAGTGACTCATTTCTGAACAACTGTGAAAGCCTAGATCCTGAAGGCCTGAGTAGGGATGGCTGTACTTGCATATATTCAGGCCATCTTGAGAAGTAAAAGGAGGTTGGGAGCTCAGTTAGAGAGAGAGAGAGGAGAGGCAGGAGCCAGTGAGGCCTTTGCCCTGTACCTGGCTACAGAAGGGTCATTCTGTGATTCTTGTGAGTCATTCCGTGGAGGCCATGACTGCACAACATCCTTGCGGCCATGCAGTGCTTTTGCAAAATGTCCTCTGCACTGCACCATGCCATGCTACCCCAAGTTCCAATTTGCTTGTGAGTCATTCCGTGGAGGCCATGACTGCTCAAAGCATAACACCAAAAGAGATACTGCATTAGTGCTCTTGTATTCCTTCAGAAATTTTGTCTCCTTCATCATAATTTTTTCTCTGTCGATTGATTGCCTCTCTGGTGCACTTCATTATATCCTCATTTGTTGTTGCTCCAATTAAATCCTTTGTAATCTTGGGAAGGAATTCCCTGTTCATTTTTATTAATGCTAGGTGCTCCAGATTGAGACTGCTAAGACTAGTTCTTTTATTTCCCCAAATTGCGGCCACACAGCTAAATAAATGTTCAGAGGCGACACTGCTTGGAGGACAGCCAAGGAGTGTTATTGCCAAATTGTATAGTTCTGGCCAAGTGCCACTTTTGTCAGCCCAATAAATAAGTGGATCACTATTCATGCCATCCACAGGGGCAGATGACACGTACTGGTCGTACATGTATTTGGCTGCAGATAATGAGTTTGGACAGTGCACCTTATCAACTCTTCTTTTACTTTTATTTTGATTTGGTACCATAAGTCCATTCTTCTGAAAAGTTGCCGAGACAGAAGATGCATCATGCTGTACGGTGTGATCTTCTGAACTGCTATCTGTGTCGTTCTCCTGTGCATTGTCATCACTGTCTTCGCAAACCGCTTCAATCATGTGCATGGCAATGTCATGGCGTGCAGCTGTAGTGGCTTCTTCACCACCCAAGACCTTCGGAACATTCTTGAAACGTGGGTCCAGAACAGTTGCCATACGGTACAACATCTCTCCACCAATCTTCCGAAACTGGGTGCTGTTGCCGATCATGTTCTGTAAGGAAATTCCCAGGCTTTCAGCCCTCTGTCCATCATCCTGTAGTGCTAGAGAGTTGGTGATGTCTTCAACTTGTGTCCTCAATAATACGAGCGAGGCCAAGCTCTGGCTGAGTGTTGCATCAGCCCTGCTCACGAACTCCGTCATGACTTGAAAGGGTGCCAGCAGAGCAAGGAGAGCTTCTATTGTATCCCAGTGTGTGATATTTAGCTGCATAGCGGTGGCGTGTTTTACAGACTTTGAGGCCACAGCAAAGAAATTCTAAGTCGCAAGTCGTAGTCTTTTAAGCATCTGATAAGTTGAGTTCCAGCACATGCAGACATCGTTTGGGAAGAACTGAAGTGCAACTTGCCTCTCCTCCTGTATTTCACGGAGCATGCAGCGAGATTTTGCTGATCGACGAAAGTGCATCACCAACTTCTTTGCATGCTCTATTGTGTCCTTCACCGATGGGTCCGATTCTAGAAATTTTTTGGCCACCAGATGCATTGAATGAGCCATTCAGGAAACATTTTCACACCCACATTCAAAAATCCCTTTCATGATATTTGCCCCATTGTCTGACACAATGCACCCAATGGAGAGATCAATGGGAGCCAACCAATCATGTGTCAATTGTGATAATTTAGCATGGATGTTTTCAGCAGTGTGTTGTTCCAGAAAGTGTTCCAATGCAAGTATGGCTTGCTTCCTTGCCAGTCTGTTATTGGGGTTTCGATGAATCCAGTGTGCAGTAATGCACAGGTTCTCCATGCGCTGTGCACTGGTCCACATGTCCATGGTTAAGTGCACAACCTTGCCCTTGCAACCAAGCATAGCAGCTGATACTGCTTTGCATGTTTTGGAGAAAAGTTTTGGAATGGTCTTCTTTGCAAAATAATATCTCGAAGGTACACTCCATCGTGGGACCATTCCTTCCATTACTTCCGGGAATCCCTCGTTCTCAACAAATGAGAACGGAAGCATGTCGGCTGCCAGCATCTTGGTCACGAGTGCTAGGTAGTACTGTGCAGTAGGGTGAGATGCTGGCCATTTGTTTTGGTTTTGCATAGATTCTCGCAATGTGGTCTGCACAGTCCTATCACTAGCGGTGTTTATAGNTTCCCTCCTTCGGTCCCTCTTGTTATTTTCCTTGCGCAGTATTTGCACTTCACTACTAGTTTCTTTGCATCACATGCAGTGAAATGGTCCCAGACATCTGACCTTAGTTCTTTTCATTTGTCTGCATTCCCATTGGGGGTGTTGTTGATTGTTCCTTGCTGTGATGATAATACAGCCTCGTGATTTGTTGATGTGGATGCCACAGGCGAACACGCCGGCGTAGAGGTTTTGGTCATGGTAAGAGCCACTGATGTTGGAGTGCTGGCATTGTTCGATGTTGTGGTGTGGTTGGAGGAGCTCGGAGTCATCAATATACATTTTGATTGAGCTTTGTTGAAAATCGGGGCTATATTCGTACGCGTACTATATTGCAAGGGCAAATGTACTTCCTGTTCGACATTTAAGGGGTTTTGATCAACCCATAGGCTTTTCCGCAGTTGGCTGGAGCCTGAGGATTGTGCATTATGAGGGGTGTACAATGGATCATCAAGATCGGCGTCATCGACGCCTTTGTTAAATTCCAAATCTTCCGCGGTAACATCACTATCGTTCTCGTCGCAGTCATGATGAGAAATGTCTGCGGCATGCACAGTGGTGTTGTCATGCGCACTCAACCCCGGCTTGCATTCCAGAGCGCATTCTTCTTCCACATCGGCAGGTGAAGTACACAATTGGGTCCGGGTGTTGTCGCTGTGTGTCCGCACTGGCTCCTGCATGCATTTTTGAGACTGCTCAGATGTGCTTTCAAGTTGAAGCTCAAAAATCTCATCGTCAATGCGCTGTGACAATTCCACATCTTTGTTGGAGTCCATGGATGATTCTCCTATGGTGGAGGTTGAGTCTGCATCAAGAAAATGCTTCAGTGCATTCTGCGCCGAACCATAGAAACCTATTAATGCACATTTAGTCGACGGCGTTGCCCAATGTTTAGAACTGCCAGGCTGTGACAATGGTATTTTTGCTGGCAAAATATGCATTGGTAGCAGCATCTGTGACAATTCCACACCATCAGACTGCCGTTGGGTGTCTGGTATCAACTTAAGAGGAGCCTGTGATTGTTTGGCCGCTGCCTGAGGTATTGAACAGCCCATCTGTGGCAATGCCATTTCGGCAGGTGAAACATGCATTGCAATCTGTGGCTGTGACAATTCCTTAATGGCAGAATGCTGTGGGGCTTCTTGTGTAAACACAAGAGGAGGCTGCGAGATTACTGGGCCAGAAGCAACAGCAGAAGCATCCACACCAGATTCAGGGGCTTGTGCTGTGCAAGGAGACACTGTGTCCTGTACCCTTTTATTTCCTCTACGAAGTGACAAGACATTGCTCGGGGTCGTCCTACTGCTGCGAGTTGTAGTCCGCTGTCCAGAAGAGGAATTATCGCGTTTCCGCTTAGCAGATTCTGCTGGCATCTCTATAGCCTATGGAAACAAAATCTGAAAAAAGTGTGTCCGAATAAGTCAATAAGGAATTTGTAATGGACAAAATATACACACGTAAATGTTAGATAACTCATTGTGTTACATCAATAATGAGTTTGAAAAAATCCAATCACAGTACATTGGCTATTATAGCAGACCTAATGTTATCATAGAACATTGACATGCCCGATTGTGAAAGGTGTACGCCGTCAACCAAAAACATATAACTACAGGCGGCTATAATGTTCCTGTGCCAGACAGAAACCATACCAATATCCTTAAGGAAAGCACCAACACACTTATTAACATTTCTGACGGATTCATTAATAGCATGCATATTTGTGCTATATCGGTTGCAAATGTGAATGATCATGTCGAAGAAGACAAGCTTACAACCAGGAAAAGGATAGTTGATTGTCATTAAATCGTTTCTCATTTCCTCCAGAAGCTCACCCCCTTTGAGCATGCCAATATCATTATCACCAGAGTGGATTACAATGCACAAAGGCAGGTCAGAATGGAATGAAATGAATTGCCTTTCCTTCTTTAAAGATGGCAATTCATTGGACCATCGCGTACCCCCCTTTCTGATCCATCTCACGTTAACATTACGTAAATTAAAATTGATGTCCACGTGTTCTGTGCTGCAGAATTGCTCGAGTCTTGTGATGTACGAATCACCAATGATCCAAATGTTCTGCATCATTACTTAATAGAACACGCCAAGCAATTACTTATCAGTAGGCTGT
>QEPC01007054.1:125954-145107 GCA_003113815.1 Sphenodon punctatus
CACCCCCAGACATTTCACGCCCATCGTCGGATGTCTGGAGGTTTTATCAGAAGGGCGACAGAACCGCCACATGCAAGGTATGGCACGGGGACTGGTACAACAGGGAATGAATTGCCCTATGATCTGTTAGGAATGGAAGTCCCCTGCAGAGAGAGATTGGATGGCCACCCAGTCCACCCACTTGTGGAGACAGAATGCAGGCAGGGCTTGTTGACAAGACATTGGTCTGACACAGTATGACCCTTCTTATGTTCTTTTCTTTTTCTTCTCTTTTTAGATCTTCAAAAAATCATTCCGCCGGCAGAGGGAGGGGACCACATCGGGGCTCATCAGCCACGTGGAGAAGACCCACGGCAGGAGAGTGATGTGGGCGGGCGAGGCCGCAGAGGACTCTGAGGTGGTGCCTGTGCACGCGCTGCCCATGGTCGAGCCTCAGCGCCAGAGGAAGGGGAAAAGGCCACCCAGAAAAGGTGGCATACAGGGCCTTCCCTCCCCCCCCTCCAGCCCCGACATGGAGACCCCCGATCCCCTGGAGGACGCAGAGGTGAAGGCCCTTCGGGCCAGGATGCAGTGGTGCACCCTGGCGCATGTGGAGGCGGTCCATCAGTCCTCTCGCGAACTGGAGAAGGGTCTGGTGAAGGAGCTGCAGGTGGTCCAGGTGGAGCGGCAGAAGGTGGTGGCATACGCCCAGTATGTCTCTGCCGAGCTCCGCCTTGTGCAGCTCTACCACCAGGAGCTCTCCAGTTGGCATGAGGCGATGAAGGAGGGCGTGGATTACTGAGTCCTCAATGGTGTGCTGAGCGAGCACGAAGTCGCCGGCCCTGAGGCCTGCAAGGTGCCGCTACCTCTCCTGCCCTTGGACCGATTCCTGGGGGATAGGTAGAGTGGCAGAGAAAAAGACTCTTAGGTTTTTGTAATAAGTTTCATTTTCATGTTTTGTTTTGTTTTCTTTAAAGTTGTTGTTTTTGTTGTTGTTGCTTTGTTAAACATATTGTTGAATTGTTCATTCTTATAATAAAAGTAAAGTAGTTTAATGTATTTCTTGTTACGAGCTTCGTTTGACCTGTCCAATATTTTATTTATCTCTTTGTGTTGCTGAAGTTCTGGATGGCAGGTGGCAGAATCGCATACAGCTTGTCGATCCCTTCCAGCAGTACCTCCTCCCAGCTCATGTACCGTAGTTTTGAACCCAAAGATGTGCTGTGCCAGCAGCAGGGTCTCTCAACTAGCGGAAATCCCCCCAGGAGGTGCAGGGCCAGTGTGTGTATGTGTGTGTGTAGGTGTGACAGAGAGAAAGAGAGAGGAGAGACAGGCTCCTCAGCAGCAGGCAGCAGGCGTCGGGAGCTGAGGGTTGGAGGGGCTATTAGTTTCAGCAGCCAGCTTCAGCGGGCATCCACGGGTGGGTGCAGAGAGGAGTAGGCTTTTGGGGAGGGGGGCAGCTTGTACTTTGCCACAGCCCTCCCCGCGAGTGAAAACTCAAGAGACACAAACTTCAGGAGTTCTGCAGATGGTAGGTCGGGTCCACAGTTTACAAAGAGAAACTCTTCCTCCCCCCCCCCCAATATGGGCCAGTTTTATCCGAGCCCCACATGCAGAGCTGGGAATAGGGCATCCCCAGCCCTGCTGCTGGTGGGGTCTGTGGCAGACAGTGGGCAGACAAGGTCCGATGTCTGGAGGTGGCTTCATAAAAAAATACGCCATCTGCACGTTAAGACACGGGGGCTGGAACAACAGGGAATGGATTGCCCTATGACCTCTTAGGAATGGAAGTCCCCTGCAGAGAGAGATTGGCCACCCACCCACTTGTGGAGACAGAATGCAGGCAGGGATTCACACAGACCAATTGTCTGACACAGTATGGCACTTCTTATTCCTATCTTTTTATGCTCTTTATATTATCTGCAAGAAAAGATTGCTGGGTGAAGGAGCCTCCTGAAACGCCTGCTGTTGGGAACAGTGACTAGCTCAGAAGGTATTGGAAATGGGGGAGGCAGAAAGTTTTGTTTCTTGCTGCGCCCGCCTCAAATCGAGCCCCATTGGCTCCATGCAGCCTAGCCCGTGGCCAATCGCAGATTGCCAAGCCAGTCTTCTGAGGTGAAAAGTGATGGTGATTCGGCAGGCTGGCTGTTACTCAAAGCCACTCTCCACCTTCCACCCCTGGTGCCTGGAAGTCTTCTCCTAGCTGAGTCAAATGACTTCCCCCTCCCTGCTAGATTTGGCCTTCCAGTGACCTGATAGAAGACCACATTTTAGCCACCCGAACACAACCGAACGCGTTCCGAACTTAACGAACTGTTCGGCCATTTCGTTGTTCAGTGTTTGGATCTGTTCGGTGTGTTTGCCATTTCGCCATTCGGTGTTCGGTTCCGTTCGGTATGTTCACATTTGGGTTTGGGTTCACCTTCGGTAGTCTGAACAGGCTGAGTTTGGGCCAAACACCGAACTACCGAACTGCGTTTGCCCATCCCTATACGTGATACGGAGGCGCTGGCTGTCGAGATCGATCAGCTGTGTGTTTATACTGTAGCCTGGCTGCTTGGAGCATAGCCAGAGTGTGGGCATGATTTCATTGGAGTTGGTGCAGAATTGCCCCTGCAGCTGGGACATCGACTGTAGGGAGTTCGGGGAAGGTCAAACGAGGGTGATAGCCACAGGAAATAAAAAATGGCGAGGATCCAAGGGATGCGTTGGGTGCATTATTAAATGCAAATTCAGCAATAGATAGTTGCTCCGCCCAGTTGTTTTGTAGGTAATCTCTGTAGCAACGCAGATACTGCTCGAGTGCTTGATTTGTGTGCTCTGCCTGTCCATTGGCTTGTGGGTGGTATGCTGTAGTGGGGGTTAGTTTATTTCCCACCGCCTTAAATAAGGCAAGCCAAAGGCGGGCAATAAATTGTGATCCTCGGTCAGTGATAATTACTTGAGGAAGCCCGTGCAGGCGCACTACATGTTGTAGCACCAACTGTGCAGTCTGGGGTGCTGTAGGGAGTCCTTTGCAGGGAATAAAGTGACCCATTTTTGTAAATTGGTCTACTACTACCACCAGGATTGTAGTGTTTCCCTGAGATGGAGGAAGTTCAACTATAAAATCCATGTTAATACATTGCCATGGACCTTTAGGGAGCGGAGCAAGTTGCTATAACCCTATGGGTTTCTGTCGTAACGTCTTTGTCCAATTAAAGTTTTACAACCCCGTACGTACGTCATGATGTCCTTGCACATTGTTGGCCACCAGAAATGTCGTTGTGTAAGCTGGAGGGAATGGCGGATCCCGGGGTGTCCGGCCAGGGGAGCATCATGATGGACTCATAGGATCTCCTGTTGGGTGGATCGAGGTAGCACTAGAGCTGTTTGATGAACACGGAGTCCCGTTCCCAAGGGTGAAGGCGGAAAGGAGTGTACCTCATGGTCCCTCTGGGTTATTTTCCGGAACTGAGTAAGAGTGATCCCTGCAGTGGTAAATGCCTTCCTTTCCAGAAGCATCTCTCCATGAGGGACAGGATCCGTGTCGTCTCCATAATAATGTGATAGTGCATCTGCAATGGTATTCTGGAGGTCAGGGCGCTACACCACCTGAAAGGAGAAGTGTTCGAAAAAGAGCACCCAGCAGGTATGTCTAGCATTCATGATGCGAGCAGTCTGTAGAAAGGTGAGTTTTTTATGGTCTGTTCTTACCTGCACTGGGTGATGTGCCCTTTCCAGGTTATGCCTCCATGCCTCAAAGGCCGCCTTGATTGCTAGTGGTTCTCTGTCTGGGATGGTATAGTTCCTTTCAGCAGTCGTCAATTGGTGTGAAAAGAAGACACAAGGTAGAGGCTTATCTTTAGGGGAGTTGCCCTGAGAGAGCACCATCCCTATGGCAACATCGATGTGTCGGTTTCTATGATAAATGGACGCGTAAAATCTAGATGTTGTAATATGGGGGTTTGTGTAAAGGCTCATTTGAGGGCCTCAAATGCCATCTGTTGGTTTTCTGTCCAGACATAATTTCCCCCTTTTCTTAATAATTTCATGAGGGGTGCAGTAAGGGTAGCATAATACGGGAAATATTGTCGGTAGTAATTGGCTGTGCCCAAAAATCGCTGTAAGGGTTTTACTGCTTGTGGAGCTGTCCATAGGGTGATGGCCTGTACTTTTTATGGGTCCATCTGGATATCTTGGGGGGAAATTACAAACCCTAAAAAGTGTACCACCTGTGTGTGGAAGACACATTTTTCTATTTTACAATATAGATGATTTTGCTGTAGACACAGGAGAACTGTGCGCACATGCTGTATGTGTTCTTTCAGGGTTTGGGAATATACAAGAATATCGTCCAAGTAGGCAATCACGTACTGGTCCAGAATATCTTGACAGATGTCATTAATGAGGCATTGGAAGGTAGTTGGAGCATTGGCTAAGCCAAACGGCACAATACTCAAAGTGTCCATACCTCATACAGAACGCAGTTTTCCATTTGTCCCCGGCTCTAATGCGCAGCAAATTATAGCCCCCCCCCCAGTAGGTCCAGTTTCCTAAATATAGTGGCTCCTTGTAATCGATTAAAAAGTTCTGGGATAACAGGGAGAGGGTAGCGATTTTTAATCGTAAGGGCATTAAGGCCCCTATAGTCTATACAGGGCCGCAACCCACCATCCTTTTTGGTGACAAAGAAAAGGGGGGCCCCCGCTGTGGACGTGGATGGTCTAATAAATCCTTTTTCCAAGTTTTTGTCAATATTCTCTCTTGGTGTCCGTAATTCTGGTCCCAAGAGGGCGTAGATCCTCCCATATGGTGGCATGGTTTTGGGGAGCAAGTCAATGGGTCAATCGTAGCTATGATAGGGAGGTAGCTCTAAGGCCTGTTGTTCCTTGACAACATTGCTTAAATCAAGGTAGTTGGGTGGAAGGATGGAAGGGGCCACCAAGAAGGCCGTACTGGGGCCTGTCCCCATAAGTGTGAGGCTTCCATGTTGGGCATGAATACAATGAGAAGTACAATGGGGTGAATCCAGCACTATTATCTTATGTTGCCAATGGATGCGAGGGTTGTGCTGGCAGAGCCACGGGATACTCAAGACCATTTGGAATGCTGGGGTGCGTACTACATCAAAGCAAATGTATTATTGGTGATTTCCAATAGATCCCTTCAACATGGCGGTGCAGATGGTGATGGGTCTGGAACTCAGGAGCAATCCATCAATGGCATAAACGATCTCTGGAGTTTCTTTTTCCTGTAGGGGGAATCCTTTTTGATTGGCAAAAACAATGTCAATAAAGTTACCTGATGAGCCTGAATCCATGAGGGCGAGGGTAACCACAGAACACTCGGAAGATATCTCTAATGTAACGGGTACTCGTAAATGTTCCGCGCTCAGGAAAATAGCAGCTGCTCCTGGAGCGGGGGTAGCAAGTGGATGTGTGGTACTCACCGAGATGTCCCCTGTCCATCTCAGTTCCTCACGTTTCCCGACCCCTGTTTCTCGGGGGGTAACAACGGGCAGCTGGATGCGAAGTGCCTGGGGGCTCCACAGTAAAAACAAAGGCTCAATGGCGTTCTTTTTCCTGCGTTGTCAGGGGTTCCCAGGAGGCCCCTAGTTGCATTGGCTTGGGTACATCTCCCTTGCTGGTCTTGACACGGGTAGGCCCTATGGCCAGTGGCTGGGATGACCAGCCCCAAGGCCCTTCTTGCCGCCGTTCCTGCCGCCTTTCGCTAAGACGGTCATCTATTTGACAAGTCAAATTGACTAGTGCAGCCCAGGTATCCAGTATCGTAGTGTAGGAGAGTTGATCTTTTATTTCCTCATTCAGTCTTTTTCTATATAACACTTTCAACACAGTGTCAGTCCAATTAAGCTCTACGGCTAATTTTTGAAAGTGCATTACGTTCTCTAATAATGGCCCTTTCCCTTGTTTAAGTCCCATAATAGCTGTTTTGGCATCCTTTACACAATGAGGGTAATCAAACAGGAATTGGAATTCTTTGGGGAATGCTTTAAGATCCTTTAGCAAGGGGCTATATTTGGTTAGTAGGGGTGTAGCCCAATCTAAAGCGAGACCTTCCAAGTGGCCAATGATGAATGATACTTCATAGTATCAGAATTATAGGTCTGGGGTTGGAGTTGGAAAGCAAGTTTATATAGGGCCATAAACCCTGGAACTGATGTCTATTGCCCCCAAATTTAGCAATAGGCGGGTGTTTCGGTTCCCTAACCCCAGGTGCTGTTCCCCCAACTGCCCCAGGGGGATCAACCTCTCTACTAGGGTCAGGAATTCCCTCTTCCTCCATCTCTATTCCCCCCATAGCCTCTGGTTCTCCCCTTTCTTTGAGCTCTTTTACTTCAAATGCGAGGGCCTAGATGGCCCTCATTATTTCCTCCATTTGCTTCTCGAGGTCCATGGTGGAGCCAGAGATACTGTTAGGAGGGGGGAAGGAAACGTGGGGACTATGGACTCTGAATCCACTGCTCCACGTGATCATCCCACTCGCTGCTGCATTTGTGGGCTCAACGCATTAATGGTGGATAAATAACCCCTCAGGATCTTAGTGGGCCCTCTGCTTTCCTAGTGGGAAGCAGGCAAGATCATCACAGGGGGGAGAAGACAGCAAGGCCCTGCATGGAGCCGAGTCACTTGTGCAGCGTCCCCTACACCCCGTGTTCCCCCAGACTCAGTCTTCACAAGTACCAGGGGAAGACCACAGTGCACAGCACAGGTGCAGGACACGGGGATTACAGACCCGGGGTCACAGGGAAATTGGAACCCCAAAATGCACACGAACCCAGTGCAGGAGGGAGAGGGTCCCAGGAAGGTAAGGGCAACAATACACATG
The DNA here is from genome assembly GCA_003113815.1 of Sphenodon punctatus. NCBI lineage: Eukaryota > Metazoa > Chordata > Lepidosauria > Sphenodontia > Sphenodontidae > Sphenodon > Sphenodon punctatus. The sequence continues at coordinate 132,765 of QEPC01007054.1, forward strand.
CACACCCCCACTCACCCCCCCCTTAGCGAACACCTCTCACCTTTATTCAAACACACACTCCTAGAATTTTACTACAGTCATTCACCCATGCACTCACAGAAGCACTCCCACACTCACTCTCCACTCGCTCAAAAAATCAGACTCCACTTTCTGCGCAAATGGCTAGTCTCACAGCATTGCTGATCTCCGGCAACGCTGTGTTCCCTGGTCTCTCCTTAAATACCTAGAGCCTGGTTTTCTGTGCATGCAGCCGTGCGGAGCAGCGCAGCGTGTCTGAGTGCCCCGGCCCATTTTCCCCAGCTGTCCATGCCTGCGACATCTGGCGCTGGAGATTTCCCTGGCTTTGGGGCTGGTACGCTGGTGGGGGGATTCCCCCCTGCCCTGGGTCACATCCGGGAGTTTGTGCACTGCACACCACTGGCCCCTCCCCCCAGGGGATGGCTGTGGTGGTGGCGATAGCAAAGTCTAACACCTGGATGCTGGCCACACTGTGTGCTCCCGCCTCCGCCATGTCACCTTGGGTCACTTTCTGCTAGCTCCATGCTGTACCGGGCTCGCTGCTGTTCTGGTTGGTTCCATAGGTTCCATGGCCCTTGCCCATGTCTCTTGGCCCCCTCCTCAGGCACCCCCCAGCCCTTGCTGCCTGTGATGTTACCCTCCATGGACAGCCCCTCCTCTGGCTGTGTCCTGCTCTCCAAGCCAGCTACCAGATCTCCGGGTGTTGTCGTCCCTGCTCTGGCTGCCCGCTCACCTGTGCCCATGTCCCGGACACCACCACTCCCTGGGTGCCTCTATGACTGTGCAGGTCTGGTCCCCTGGACTATGCCTCCCGGTGACCTCCGTGTGGGGGGGTGTCACCTGTTCAGCGCATCTGTTCCGGCTCACCTCCATGCCCATCTGTGCCTTTGCACCAGCGCAGGGGGATCCCTGCCTGTCTCCTGGACCTGCCTTGGACCGCTCCGGTGCCATTCCCTACATGTTTACCCTCCCCCTGTGAAATTGTTCTGCCCCTGTGGGGACCACCATGCCTTGGACTGCCTGTGTTGCTGTTGGGTGGCCCTTGTGAACCATACTGTTGGTTGGGTTCTGGTTGCTGTTCCCTGTGTCCCGCTCTGTCCCCGGGCTGGTCACCTCCACTTCCGTGGCCTGGGGATACCCTCCCCCCCATTGTCTGTTGTGCTGTGCATGCTGGCTGTCCTGGTGTGCCCCCCCTCCTTCCTTTCCTGTTTGGGTGTGTTTGCGCCCTGCTGTGTGCTTGTGTTATGTGTTCTGCTGTGTCCTCGGTTTCCATGTGCCTGTTCTGTGTGCCGCCTCAGCTGCTCTTCTCCCTCCTCCCCCTCCCTTCCTGTTTTTCTTTTGTGGGCATTCCCTTTAGTTGCTTTTGACTTCCTTTGCCTTCAGTTGGCCGTGTCTGCCTCCCGCCCCTCCCAGGTGTCTTCTGGGTGTTCTGACCATGGCCCGGAATTGCATAATGTCTGTTGCACTTCTCTGGACTGTGGGCCAGCTGTCCATTTCCCTGCCATGGTTCTGCTCCAGTCACCTCTGTTCAGGGCTGTCCTGGACGACGGGTGGTGGTGGTGGTGGTGATGGTGGGGTGGTAGCCATCTCGCCACCTTTGGGAATCCACCGTGGTGACCCGGGAGCATGTAACATCTGAAATTACCCAAAAGGGGGAAGTATGGGAAGTAATCTATCAGTGGAGCTGGCAATTTTATTCATGCGTGAATGGGAGAGCAAATTTGTCTATGCGTGTTTTCAGACATGACGCTAACCCCAGTTTAGCCACACATAAATATTTCTTATGCATGTTGCAGGGCTGCATAGAGCACCAATACAGCCCTGAAATGTGTATAAGAAAAGTTCAAGTGTGGTTAAACTGGGGTTAGCGTCATGTCTGAAAACACCCTATGATAGTGAATTTAATCCCTTTTTAAAATCCATTTTCCTCTGGAGGCGTTATATAAATGACATCTTTATGGTGTAGTCTGGGAGTGAGGAATCATTATTAGATTTTCAAAACTGGATCAATGGGGTGAATGAGACAATTAAATTTACTTTGCATTTTCACCATGAGAAAATTAATGTCTTGGATCTTTGGGTACGATTAGAAGGAAGGAATATTCTTACTTCCACAACAGCCACCCCGAGCTGTTTGCAGGAGGGGCAGGGTAAAAGTGTGTTGAATAAATAAATATATTAAACCCACGGATAGAAATGTGTACCTTTTATATAGTAGCCATCACCCTAGACACCTTTTGCAAAATATCCCTAATAGTTAGTTTCGGCATTTGAAAAGAAATTTCTCCTTGGAGTCTGATTTCCACAAAGAAGCGGCTACTCTCTGTAGGAAATTTGGAGCTAGGAATTATCCTAGGAAAATTGTAATGGATAACTTTGAAAGAGTTGCCCCCCTGCAAAGAGAATCGGTGCTTACATCATTTTCTAAAAGAAGAAAAAATTATGCTTTGGAGCAATTGGTTGATGTCATCACCTTCAATAATTATACTACTTTGATAAGACAAATTATTTTGAAGCTTTGGAATATTGTGGACCATATTTAGGGTTTTACTCTTCCTCCCCCTTTGCGTATAGAAGTGGGGAAGATCTTGGAAACTTTTTGGTTAAAGCAAGGCTACCAAAGCCTTCAGTGGTACAGCAAACTTTGGAGAACAAGACTCTAGTAGGTAATTTTCCATGTGGACAATGTGTTAATTGTCCTTTTAGTCTAAAAACTATTTTTTTGTAGATCATAAAGGAAAAAAGTTTTATATTAGAAATTTCATAAACTGCAATACATTGGGGGTGATTTATGCAATTCAGTGCCCATGTAACAAGAATTATATTGGGAAAACTTCTAGAAGTTTGAGAATTAGAATCACAGAACATAGAATCAAATTGAAAAATCATAATCAAAATGCCCCTTTAGTTGATCATTTTAATTATTATCATAAGGATGTGTATTCTTTTTCTTTTGGGGGCTTAGAAATGATAAGCACCCCGGTTAATCCTAAAGTGCTAGCAAAAAGAGACAGTTTTAGGATTATTATTCTAGATACCATCCAGCCCCATGGGCTTAATGACTTGTTGGATTCTATCACCTGATTATTAGATACATCCCACCTGTACCATTCAAATGAGAAAAGGCAAGTTTGGTTTTTCTGACTGGCCCAGCTGCTGCAAAGACTAGGATGTGATTATGGTTTGGGATGGTTAAAACAGATCACATGTGCGGGCCCTCCCCTAATAAATATAGCCATTGCTTCCACTTTGAGTAACTAGGAAAGCATCTAGAGAAGCCTGGTCGTCTGCATAAAGCTCAATTGGGTTTCCCCCCCCCAGTTCTATTTGGTAAGGCCTGTTTAGTTATAATTTATTTATTTATTTATGTAATAAATTTCTACCCCGCCCCTCCTGCCATGCAGCTCAGGGCGGCTTCCAAGCATTAAAATACAATAAAATCAGTTTAAAATTATCATAAATATTATAAAATATTAAAACAGGGCTAAGATACAGTCTAAAAACCAAAAATAGGTGGGGGAACTAAAAACCCCCACCCTACTCACNGGGTTTTCCCCCCCCAGTTCTATTTGGTAAGGCCTGTTTAGTTATAATTTATTTATTTATTTATGTAATAAATTTCTACCCCGCCCCTCCTGCCATAGCCGCGGCCCCACTACCAAGAATGCTCTCTCCATTGTGGCCCCCCGCTTAACACGGGGGACCTCCAGAAAGGCATCCCCGACAGACCGCAGTAGCCGCTCTGACATGGTATTCTGAATAAGTAAGAGGTCAGTTTGTATTTTTTCTTTACTCATGGAGTTTTAATTTGGTTTTTGTCTGTTATTTAAAATGAGGAAAACATTCCCCTGTTTAGTGTGGGTTTCTGTTTCTAACTGCCATCCTTCCATTCTAAAGATTTAAGAGTGTATTCCTGTCTGCTATTAAGAAGAAGGTATGTCTTGTGCAAAACTTGTGGCGTCCTATTTGGTAAGTTTACTTTGGATATTCCACAGTTCCCTTTTTATGTTTGTTATGTGTATTTTGTTTGGAAAGCATGTTTGTGTTTTATTGTATGTGTATTCAGTTTGATCTTGATAACTATATGCTGCTTATATTGCACAGAGTGTGAAATCATTGGTTGTGTTTGTCTTTTTATAGAGTATTTTGTACAGTTGTGTATGGTACTAAGAAAATATCCTGAAGATCAAAGTAAAATCACGGAGGAAGCCATGCAGTGGCAAAACGTTGGGTTAAAGTCTTTACAGGAATTCTGCTTTGGATTTTTTACAGCTTGGGTTAAAGTCTTCGCAGGATTTTTGCTTTGGAATGTTGACAGCCTGTACTGTGTTGTTGTACCCTTTTCAGTATATTCTTCAGGAATTTTTCCTTATTTATATTGTTACATGATACTTTCTCACTTTGAATGTATTTTACCGAATGACAGGGGGCTTTGGTCTCCATTATAAAGAACTTTCAGTTTGTAATTGTTCAGTGTCGGTAAGCTGTCATTTATCTTGAGATTTACACTGCACCACGCAGTCTATTTTGTTGGTTTTTATCAGTGGAGGCATGGAAGAGGCCCGGCCAGGGCTTGATGGCTGGCACCCCTACTCGGCCAGGCATTTCAGGCTGGCAGACCTCCAGTTCTGCTTGCTCTATGCTGGTTTCTCCAGTTCTAGTCACCATCGTGGCCGGGCATTTCAGCCATCCAGGCATTGGCAGATCAGAAGCAGAGGCCGGACTGGGGCTTGGTGGCTGGCAGGCAAAAAGGACGCAGTGCACCACCATGCAGCTCCATTCTGCCACAGATTTACCAGTATGGTTGGTAAGAATGCACATCCAATAGTCACAGTAGTGTCTGCAGGTCTTATGGGATAATGCTTAATATCAAGCAGTAATAGTAAGGACTCAAGCCTAGGCTTAATTTCACAATCCTCAGAGATAGCTGAAGCCCTTGTAGAATCCATGGGATAAAGCACAACACCAGGCAGTAACAATAAGGATTTAAACCTGGGTTTAATCTTAGTCTTTAGAGACAATTATGGGGTTGTAACTCTTGTAACTCTAGTGACTCTGGTCATTGGTTGTCCCATATTACATGGGGAAAGGTTGAATGGTATTTTAACAATGAATGACTGTAATTGGTAACAGCTGAGCCATCAAGACACAGCCAGAAGGCTATGTGCTTGCAAGACATTTGCAGGGCTAAACTGATAACACAGGTTGGTGATATATATATTTTATTATTACAATTTTGTGGGTACTGGATGTGCTACCATTTGACATATTCATTAATATAAGAAAAGAAAAAAACAATGTGGAAATGAGTTTGTATTAGCTGTAAGAAAACATATGTGGGCTTGTTTTTTCAGGTAGAATGAGTTCACATAGGGATCTCAGCTTAATGGAAGAATTTGAACACAGAGGCTATGTGGGAATGTAAAATCCCTTTCTTAACATCCAGGAGATAATGAGTGGTTGTTAGGGGCCAATGAATGTATAATGATTCTTCTCTCAATACAGTTTGTTGTGATATCATGTTTGTTTGATTCAGCCACTGAGGAAGGGGGCACCCCCCGAAACGTGTCTGGATTGTTGGCAGGTAGCTGAAGGCACATGCTACACTGGGAAGAAAAGACCATGGCCACCTCAACATCCCTCAAGGATTCAAATTTGAACTTTTGATACCCTTCATTCCCAATTGGAGTCCCCAGGGTTTTGGTTTTTTTTGTATATAGTTGTGTATAAATATGTTGTCTTTCATGCTCTGCAATTTTAAGTGGTATAGCATTTATGATTTGGGAAATAAACAATCCCTTTTATTGCACATATTTGCAATGGAATAATTTGCACAGTTCCACACTTTTGCATTAATAATATAGTCCTACATAGCTTAATTGGTGGCTTTTTAGAGCCACAGTTCCTTCCCCTATCCAGTGTGTGCTTGGTGTCTGGCACCCTGCTTGGCCAGGCATTGCAGGCTGCCTGGCATTGGTGGAGCAGTGGCAGTGGCCCAGCTAGGGCTTGGTGTCTGGCACCCCTACTCAGCCAGGCACGGCAGGCTGGCAATGCTGAGTGGCACTGCTGCAGAGCACCCACTCAGATGGATTGTTTGTGGAGGGATTCAGTCGGGCAGCTCCCAGTATGGCTAACCCAGCAGCAATCCACCATGCACTCCCTCTCCCATGGACCATGGGGGAGGGGGAAACACACTGGGCTGGCCTTTGCAATTGACATGTCCCCATCCGGCATGAGCCCTGGGGAACCCAAGCTCCCCAGTGCTCCTGGATTGTTCTTCTGAGGCCATGTCCCCTGCCCACTGAGTGCCAGGAGCAGTGGCAGAGGCCCGGCCAGGGTTTGGTGACTGGTACCCATACCTGGACAGGCATTACATGCTGCCAGGCATCAGAGGAGCAGTGGCAGAGGCCCTTCCAGGGCTCGGTGGCTGGCACCCCTACTTGGCCAGGCATTGCAGGCTGCCAGGCATCGGTGGAGCAGCGGCAGAGGCCCGTCCATGGTTTGGTGACTGGTACCCCTACTTGGCTGGGCATTGCAGGCTGCCAGGCATTGGTGGAGCAGCAGCAGAAGCCCAGCCAGGGATCGGTGGCTGGCACCCCTACTTGGCCAGGCGTTGCAGGCTGCCAGGCATCGGTGGCAGCCTGACTCAGGGTGGTGTGTGAGGGCAACTTAAACTGGGGGGCCATGAAGCCAATCAGGCACCTAAACCCCATGTTCCCAACCACCTAGAAGGGCTTCCCATTGAGCACAATCATTTCCCCCCAACATGTGCATGGCTTTCAGTTGAAAGCCATGCCACCCTCCACATCCTGCAGCTGCCGATGGATTTGGCAGCTTCCAACACACCACCTCTCAATGACATGGATGGACAGCCCTCCATGCCTGCAACGTAGGACCCAGAACCCTGATCATGGGTCCTGGAGCTGGAGTGGCTGGCTGTCTCTTGATATGGTGGAATGATGGCTCCGTGTGAATGGAATGACGGCCCCAGAACCCTGACAGTGGGTCCTGGGACAGGAGTGTCAGCTTCTGGTGGAAGTGGAATGACAGTCCTCCCTGCACAGAATGTAGGCCCCAAAACCCTCATGTTGGGTCCTGGGACTGGAGTGGCTGCTGCTTGATGCGTTGGAATGATAGCTCCCCATGAGCAGAATGATGGCCCTGTTAGGAAATAAATGAGTGTGCTGTACCTCAGTTTACCCCAAATGCGATTGAAGGTCACACATTAACAAGCCATAGTATGTGGGTACTATCAATTTTGTTGGATAGACACATAACATCTGGACATGGCAGTGTTACCAGTTGAAAGCCCTAGTAACCTAGGATATCTTACATGTCAGTGGCCACGGTCTGAAATGCAAGCTGGTTCAGAGGAGAAAAGGAGGGGGCCCAGCAGTTATCTGGACAGGAGTCTCTGGATCTTTGAGAGCAATGGTAAGGGTCAGAGGCCCACGCAGGCTTACTGCAATGCTAGTAGCCGCAAGCACCAGTGATAAGGGCCTGGGAGTTTCCTTTTATAGTTTTATTTATTAAGAATATATATTTCAGGGTCCCTTCTGCCAGGTGCAGCAAAAAAGCTGACCATTTATTTCTCTATCACTTGTAGCATAACCACCAGAGCTATTTTCTCTCTTTGGGAAGTATTTCTCTCTTTGGTGAGTTTTTCTCTACTGCCTAGCTGCCAATCTGGTCTGCTGAAGGGACCTCCCTTTTCTTTCAGACCTTCTTTGTTTTCTCAGAGATAGTGACTGACTGGGGTTGTTATTGTGGCCTTGGAGATACATTTTTCTGCTAGAGTATGAGTTGTTTACAGCTTTATTCTCATGGGGCTTCTTGATTTGTGCCAGCCTGAATTAGCTGAACTGAATTAATTCAGTCTCATCCCTCTTGTGTTTCTGACCATGGACAAACTGCCTAACAAATACACAATAGTCCCCCCTTTGCTGACAGTTTACATGGCAGCACATATAACACATATGACAGTGAAGGTGTAGCAGGGAGTAGGTTGTACCCAATAGGGATGTGCGAATGTGGTTTGGAAGTTCAGGGTTCGACCTGAACTCAGGGTGTTTGGCCCATTCACAAACACTCCAAATATGAACGGACCCTCGCCCGAACTGACCGAACAAAGTTTGGGTTCTGAACGCATTTGGGAGAGGGTCAGGGGGCATGGAGGAACCCATTTTTCCCTCCCCCTCCAGGCTGTGCTGGTGGAAGGGGCACAGGGGAGCGGGTGGAAGGGGACCATCCCCCCCTGCCCAGTCTGGGAACTTTTTTTAACCCCCCCACCCCAGGTTCGTGCTGTGGCTCTGGCCCCAGTGGCAGTGGTGGTGGCAGCAGTGGCGGGTCTGGTGGGAGTGGTGCTCTGGAGTGCTTCAGGCTGCTACTAGGCCTTCTGGTCAAAGCAGAAGGCCTAGTAGCAGCCTGAAGTAGTCTGGAGCATCACCACCACCAAACCCGCTGGACCGGCCATTGCTGCCACCGCTGCCGTACCCAGACCCTGACCTAGCTGGTGGTGTTGGGATCCTGGCCCTGGGTCCGGCAGCAGTGGCGGTGGTGGCGGGTCCAGCAGCAGAGGTGCTCTAGAGTGCTTCATACTGCTACTAGGCCTTCTAGTTTGACCCAGAAGACCTAGTAGTGGCCTGAAGTGCTCTGGAGTGTCGCTGCCACCTGACCCGCTGCTGCTGCCACCACTGCTGTTGCTGCTGCCGCCAGACCCAGAGCCAGAAACCCAGCACCACCAGGTAGGGCAATCCCTGGTGTGTGTGGGGGGGATAAAAAATTTAAAATTCCCAGGCTCGGCAGGGTGGGGGGGAGGTTCTCCTCCGTGCCCCTTCCACCTGAACAGCCTGGAGGGGGGAGGGAAAATCACCCACCCGCCCAAACGGATATAGCCCAAATGGGCTGAACTGAATGGTTTTGGGTTTGGCTGAACCCCGAATGGGCCGAGCCCCCAGGGGTTCGCACATCCCTAGCACCCAAGTTTCTTACATATAATAGTAAATCTTAATACTAATTCAAATCAAATTAAAAATCACATTTCCAATAAACTAAGTATAATACTGAGTGTTACAATTATTAGTACTATCATTTTATTAAAAGATTACTTTTAATTCTGTAAGTATATTTGGTTATAAATCCATGTGTCCAGTAAATATAAAAGTTATTAGATGCGAGCCGTTTGTATGCTGACTGTGTTACCTCCATGACAGATCAATATTTTTGCCAAGTCACACATCCTGCCTTGTGTGACCTCCAACACAACATCTTTTTAATATAGGAGTATGTCCTAGGGTGCCAGGCCATTTACACTTCAGATGTTGTAGGGCATAAAGATGACCAGTGATACCCCAGCTCAAGTCACCTTCATGAGTCCAATTAACAAGAGTTGAGAGGGAGTTAAAGCAATCTGGCATATTGGGATTCTCCCATTACAATCCTGTTTATCCCAATACAGTTTACATGGGAGCATGAGCCTGCCGGGGTGGTCTGTAACATAGAAAAAAATAATAAGGCACAACACAGCAGCAATGCAATGAGAACAACAACACCATTAGGCCCAGTTCAAGTGTCCTGCCTTAAAGCACTACTCAGAACACACAGAGTTCCAGGTGCATGGCTGCATATGTATAGTCAAAATAGAGCAGGTTTGTGAGTAACCGTGCCCTTTTTTCTTGCAGGTCCTGTACCAAACCTCTCATGTAACATTTCAGATTCCCACAAGACTGTTCTTCACTTAACTGTTGAATTTCCTGCTAACTTGAATCCATTTAGAACCCCAAGTGAGGTCCCTAACACTTCCCAACCATTCTTCTCAATTCTTTGTCTTAAATTGGACCACCATATGTGCATCTCCCACTTGTATTATTCAAAACTGCCCACCCATGTAGTGTCATAATCGGATTCCTTTTATGTTCCAAGTGTATGGTGTGTTGTTTTATTGCTACCCCTTAATCTTTAATATATTGTTTCCTGGGATTCTTTGCATCTTTGCATCCCTTCTCCCCACTCCATACATCATTTCCACCATAATCAGGTGCCTCAATAGACACAAGTAGTAAATTCAGTTGAACAATCACCATTATAAATCCTTTTCCCATTTCTAACAACATACAAATGTCCCTTGAGCATGTCCCCATTTAAATGTACACCCCACCAAGCTGTGTTCAATTGTTTGTTCCTGTTCATCAAGTCAGGAGTGGAGGTGTCATTATCTTTATTATGCTGTAAGGGAGTCCATGTCCATGAAACCGTTATTGCAGCTAGGGCAGGTCGAGGTGAGAAGGCAACATTTTCTTTTCTTTTTATTTTTTTGAAAATCAAAACTTGACATTTCAATATCCTCTCAGTCTCCCTCTGGTATTACTGTATTTCATCTAAGACTGGGGTCTTGTTTCTTTTATTTAAATTCATATCTGTAGTCAAAATTCCATAGGCTTTTGTAACAACCATGGACAGGATCCAAATCACTGTAAGCATGATGACACTGGATTAAAACAAAATCTGCAACAAGTCAGGCTATATCTCTCCTGCTTTACTTTCTTGTTCTCTTTTCCTAGTTACTCCATAAAATGCTTAGGAGAAAAAGAACCTTGTAGACAAAAAACAAACAAACTAAACAAACATATTGGGACACAAGTGGCGATGAAGAGGTTACCTGAGAATCTGCCTTCCAATGCTATAGGGGAAACCCATACGACTACATGCATTATTCTTTCCTTACCATGCACTGAAAGTATAGAATAAATGTTGGCAGCTATTGGAGTATTGTTGTTTTTAACTTTACTCCTTGCTTTCATTTTGTTTTATTTTTTTTTACATTTATTTTTACATGCTGCCATTTATGTGCTTTATTTCACATTACATAAACAAACACACAACACTGAATGACAAACTACATAAACAGACACACAACACTGAATGACAAACTACATAGACAGACACACAACACTGAATGACAAACAGCCATGTCACGACATACACACATACACAAAATTAAAACAAAATCAAAACAAAACAAAACAAAAACAACAAAACTGCAGTTAACCGGGCCTTCTAGAACATCCAAAACTTCCTTCCTGCTTTTAGAAAGAAAAAGAGACAGACTTGGTCTGTATATGGCCTTTATAATTACCTGAAAAGGAATTGGTTGGTTATGCACAGTTCCCTAGATTTGCTTCCTTGTATAGCTTCTCAAATCACTGTAATTCCATATAAGAAGAAGAATGTAGCCTACACTTCCTCCTCCCACTTAATACTGGGAGACCATGAACAGTATTACCTTAGTAATTACTATGCCTGCACCTTTAATTTCAAAGGTCTGATAAACTGAACTTGCTGCCCACAAACTGAGCTTGCAGTTAAAATCACTCATGGGTGTAGCATTACATTTGAAATACCAGTGTCTGAGAGGCTGGATATGCTGATTACACCAGCAATGATTATGCAAATATGGAGACAGACTGCATAGGGAACAAAACACAAACACTGTTTCCAGGCCAGTCCCCAGTTAGGAATGTGACATAATATTACCACAACCAGTGACTTTGAAATGAATACAAAATCAAGGCTCCCTTTCTCGGACTTTTCTCACGGCTAATCTGGTGTTGGTCTGGACACATTACAAAATATAAGGCAAAAACAAAGAAGAATTCAAGAGACAGGGTGCCAGGCTAAGTAAAAATGTGCAAGATTTAGCATGCCTAACCATGGTTGTTGCAAATTGGGCTCTCACAATCAGGGTTATTTCTCACCATGTGGCCCTATAACTTAAAGTCTGGTTGTCATAAGTAGCCCAAACTTGTTTTTCCCAGAAAGGCAACCACATTTGTAACCCTGAGGCTATGTATATCTTTCTATTTTGGGGAAAATTCCCGGCACCATGGGTCACTCTGATTCAATTTGCAAGGCTCGGTGCCGTTTAGGGCACTTGCTCTGATTGTGGAGCAGATAGTGAGGGATTCCCCTCTTGACCCATTGTGTTGCCAAATACACATGTTGGACAAATCAATGCATCAACAATTGTGGACTAATATCAGACTGCCCAGTAACAAATCATCAGTGCCAACTGACTTGTCCAGCACAAAATCCTCATGGTACCAAGTAAGACCCACAAGTAGGGCTGATACGGCAGCAACTGTTACCGCTCCACGATTCCATTCCTAAACCTCAGCATCCCACGTTGTGCCTCACAGAATTCCGCATGGTACTCCGTGATTCTGCGTTTCTTTCGCTACAAGAATTCGCAGATGCGGAATGTATGTGTTTCGCCGATTTCTTCATTGTTACCGTTGCCGTATACAATCAGCGGTCTTTTCCCGCGTTC
>QEPC01007054.1:222893-268481 GCA_003113815.1 Sphenodon punctatus
ATTGGGGATCAAGAGGGAGAAACAAGCTACAACACACCTATTTATACTTAATGGTGAAGGCGGGACATGTCTCTCTGTGAAAACCCTAGCCAATGAAATTAAAAAGCCCTAGACAATGAAATTGTCCAATGAATCATGCCGCCGGGTGTCGCGATAACTTGTATTCAGGCCACGGTGGCCCGATGGCGGAAACATGATGCAATGATTAGATTAATCACAAAGATGCTGCGGCAGATGGAAAGGGGAGGTGGTGCCGTTTCTTACTGGGAATCCGCAAAAGTTTTGCTCCTGCCAATCAGTTCCGATGATGCGGCAACATTTGTGGCAAACTGCCACCGCAGCCATCGGAAACAACCTCTGCCGACCCACGCTGCGATGTGCAGAATAGGGGTTTACGTCGGTAACAGCTGCCATGGCGGCATGCCACTATAGCCCTAGTTCTGGGGCCAAGTTACAGGCAAAGAGGGCTGTTACCAATATCCAAAAGCTGCCACTCTAGCCCCAGCACCTACCATCATAGGTCTGGGGACATCATTCCTCACACAGGTGCACTGTCATTCCACCGCATCAAGAAACATCCACTCCAGCCCCAAGACCTTCCATCAAGGTTCTGGGGCCAAGTTACAGGCAGGGAGGTCTGTGGCCAGTATCCAGAAGCTGCCACTCTAGTCCCAGGACCCACTGTCATATGTCTGGTGACATCATTCCTCGAAAAGAGGCAATGTCATTCCACCACATCAAGAAATAGCCACTCCAGCCCCAGGACCCAACATCAGAATTATGGGGCTTTGTTACTGGCATGGAGGGCTGTGGCCAATATCCAGAAGGTGCCACTCAAGCCCGAGGACCCAACGTCATGGGTGTGGGGCTGTCATTCCTTGCACAGAGAGCCAATTTTCAACTGCATGAAGAAACAGCCACTCTAGCCCCTAGACCCACCATGAGGGTTCTTGGCCCTACGTTACTGGCAGGGAGGGCTGTGGCCAATATATAGAAGCTGCCACTCCAGCCCCAGGACCCACCCTCACGGTTCTTGTGCCCTGTCATTCCGTTCACAGGGTGCTGTCATTCCACATTTTATTTATGCAACCTGCTGTTCATGGAGAGAGAGTGAGTGAGAGAGAGAGAAATAAGAGAGAGAGAGAGAGAGAGAGAGAGAATGTCTCCCCACTTATAGAAGGAGACAGACACAATCCGACCCATGCTTTCACCTGCACTATATGGCCAGAGAGAGAGAGAGAGAGAGAGAAAGAGGTTCCCAGCTAGAATGAGAGAGATGGGGGTTGGAGGGGGCGAGGTAGGTGTATCCAGCTACCCTGGCTGCCACCTGCCAGAACCAGGAAGAACTCCCATCTGTGCTCATGTGCCCAGTGCCCATTACCCACATCCAGCATGCAGCAAACCTACCATAATGAGATGGAATACAACACAACGTATTATATGTGCCTGCCTGTGTGTGTTCCTGTACCTGCTGCTACCACCTTTCGCATGATTTGAATGAATTGTGCCTGATAGGCTATTGGCTATCATTCCACTATCCCTGAATCAGTCATGCCTACCCATCCCAGGAACCATCAAACAAATTCTGGGACCATCATTCCAGTAACTGGGGGCTGCATTCCATTCCATTGCATCCAGAAGCCCGGTGCCCACACCCCAGCCTAACCTCCCCCCCAACAGTCTACTCCTCTGCACCCACCTGTGGATGTCCACTGAAGCTGCTGGAAATAAAAGTCCCTCCGACCACCAGCTCCCGCTGCCTGCTGCCCGCTGCCAAAGAACCTGCCTCTCTTTCTCTCTGTCACACCAACCCACACAAACACAAGTCCTGCACCTCCTGTGGGGCTGTCTGCAAGTTGAGACCCTGCTGTTGGCACAGCACATCTTTGAGTTAATAGCTACGCTACATGGGGTGGCAGGTGCTGCTGGTAGGGCTTGACAAGCTGTATGAGAGAACTTCAGCACATAAGGATAAAAGACTGGGCAAGTCAAACGAAACTCGTAACAAGAAATGCAACAACTTTTATTAAAACAAAACAAAACAACAACAACACAAGAACAACATTCTGAAACCAAAAGCAAACATTGAAATAAAACTTATAAATTAAACTATTAGTCTCTGGGCCTGTCCCCTGGGACTTGGGGGAAAGGCAACAGTCATTGGGGCTCAGCACAGGACTGAGGGGCAGCCACCTGGGAATCTTGCAGCTCATAGCCTCTGGCCACGGCAAACTCCACAGCCCCTTCCATGTCCCACCCCTCTTCCTCCTCCCCCTCCTTCTCTCCGGTCCTCCTTTTCCTCTGCCTCCCTGGAGGAAATCTCCTCTCTGCTCTCCTCCTCCAACCCTTCCACTTGCCCCCTTGATCCCATTCCTTCCCGCCTCCTCACCTCCATTACTCCCACTGTTGCCCCCTCCTTCCTTCACATCATCAACCTCTCCCTCTCTACTGGCTCTTTCCCTTCTGCCTTCAAACATGCCACAGTCTCTCCTATTCTCAAAAAGTCCACTCTTGACCCCTCTGACCCTTCTAGCTATCGTCCTGTCTCACTCCTTCCTTTTGCTTCCAAGCTGCTTGAACGTGTTGTCTACTCCCGCTGCCTTGACTTCCTATCCTCCAACTCCTCCCTTGACCCCCTCCAATCTGGCTTCCGCCCCCTTCATTCTACTGAAACTGCTCTCGCTAAGATCACCAACGATCTTCTGGTGGCTAAATCTAAACGTCTCTATTCCATTCTTGTCCTCCTTGATCTCTCTGCTGCCTTCGATACTGTTGACCACTCACTCTTGCTGGATTCCCTTCACTCCCTTGGCTTTTGTGGCTCTGTCCATAACTGGTTCTCCTCCTACCTCTCTGACCGCTCCTTTAATGTGTCTCTCTCCAACTCCGCCTCCTCCTCCTTCCCCCTCTCAGTTGGTGTTCCTCAAGGCTCTGTTCTTGGCCCTCTCCTCTTCTCGATCTATACCTCATCCTTAGGCAAACTCATTGCCTCCCATGGCTTCCAATACCACCTCTATGCTGATGACACTCAACTCTATCTCTCTACTCCCTCTCTCTCTCCCTCTGTTCAAGCTCGTCTCATCAACTGTCTCTCTGACATCTCTACCTGGATGTCTCAACGTCAACTCAAACTCAACATGGCTAAAACTGAACTCCTTATCTTCCCCCCTCATCCTTCCTCTCCTTCCTCACTGTCAATAACTATTGATGGAGTCACCATCCTGCCTGTCCCCCAAGCCCGTAGCCTAGGCTTCATCTTTGACTCACCCCTTTCTTTTAAACCCTACATTGACTCTGTTGCTAAATCCTGTCGCTTCTCCCTCCATAACATTGCTAAGATTCGCCCTTTTCTCTCTGTCTCGTCTGCCAAAACTCTTGTTCATGCTCTGGTCATCTCTCGCCTCGATTACTGTAACCTCCTTCTCACTGGCCTTCCCCGGTCTCACCTTTCTCCCCTCATCTCTGTCCAAAACTCTGCTGCCAGGGTCATCTACCTCGCCAGTCGCTTCGACCATGTGCAGCCCCTCCTCTCTTCGCTTCACTGGCTTCCCCTTCCTGAACGAATCCTGCACAAGCTCCTAGTCTTCACCTATAAAGCTCTTCACAACCTTGCTCCCCCCTACCTCTCTGCACTTATCGCCCTCCATACTCCAGCCCGTGCACTTCGCTCCTCCTCTGTCCCTTCTCTCACCCTTCCACGCCTTCCCTGCTCCCCTAAGCGCCTTCGTCCCTTCTCACTTGCTGCCCCCCATGCCTGGAACTCCCTCCCTGTCCACATCCGCCTTGCCCCCTCCCTTCATACCTTCAAATCTCTCCTTAAAACTCACCTCTTTCGCTCTGCTCTGTCTGACTCTTTATCCTGCTGAGCCACTATTCCTATACCTACGATCGGTTTACCCTTATCCTTGCAACATGGACCTGCCTGCTGTCATTCTCATCGTAACCAAGCCAAGTACGTGCACTTGAGACCTCGCATCTTCATGAATGTTAGACCCCTTGTCTCTCCCTCTGTTCCCCTTCCTAAGTCTCTCCCCCAGCTCCTGTCTCTCAGATTGTAAGCCCTAGGAGCAGGGACCGTATCTATTTTATTACTTTGTAAAGTGCCAGGTACACCGTTGGAGAGTGCCTGGTAGTATAGTTTCAGGCATTCCATCTCGGCAGAGACATACTGGCCATACGCCTCCACCTTCTTATTCTCCACCTGGACTTCCTGGAACTGCTCCACCAGTCATTTCTCCATGTTGGCTGCTGTCATCTGCAGGACAGCCACGAAGTCTCAGGTGGGGCTATCCAACTCAGCCCGAAAGGCCTTGCCCTCAGCAGACTCCTGGGGCCCGGGGTCTCCACATTGGGCCTGGAGAAGGGGGAAGGGCTTACATGCCATCTTTTTTTGGGTTGCCTTCCCACCCCCTTCTTCGGGCGCTGAGGATCCATGGCCACACCAGCCAGAGTACTCTCCCTGCCATGCGTTTTCTTGATGTGGGAAATGAGCCCCGATGTGGTCACCTCCCTCTGAAGCTGGAATCTTTTGGGGCAGATCTAAAAAGAGCATTATAAGATAGGAACATAAGAAGTGCCATACTATGTTAGACCTATGTCTGTCAAGCCTTGCCTGCATTCTGTCTCCACAAGTGGGTGGACTGGGTGGCCAATCTCTCCATTCCTAACAGGTTATAGGGCAATTCATTCTTTGTTCTTCTAGTCCCCGTGCCATACATTGCATGTGGCGATTCCGTCACCCTTGTCGTAAAACCTCCAGACATCCGACCTTGTCCGCCGAATGTCTGGCGGTGTCACTGGTGACCTCCGCCTAAGGGTCCTCCTTGGCCTGGTACCAGCGCTGGGGCTGGCATCCAATTCCTATCTGAAATGGGAACACATTAAGAACATCAAAGTAATATCATTAATTTATGATGATGCCTCTAGTCCCCCCTCCTTGGGGTGCTAGGGATTGCAACTAGAAAGGCCCTGGCTGGCACGTGCAAATCCTGCCCTCCTTGGGGTGCTAGGGATTGCAACTAGAAAGGCCCTGGCTGGCACGTGCAAATCCTGCCCTCCTTGGGGTGCTAGTAGTGATGGCAATGGGAGATGTGATCCTGGCTGACACATGCAAATTCAATGGGAGATGTGATCCTGGCTGACACATGCAAATTCTGCCCTCCTTGGGGTGCTAGGAGATGCTAGGGATTGCCACTAAAAAGGCCCTGACTAGCACATGCAAATCCTGCCCTTCTTGGGGTACTTGTGATGGCAGCGGAGAAACCCTGACTGGCATGTGCAAACCCTGCCCTCCTTGGGGTGCTAGGGGATGCTAGGTATTGCAACTAGAAAGGCCCTGACTGGCACATGCAAACCCTGCCCTCCTTGGGGTGCTAGGGGATGCTAGGTATTGCAACTAGAAAGGCCCTGACTGGCACATGCAAACCCTGCCCTCCTTGGGGTGCTAGGGATGGCAATGGGAGATGTGACCCTGGCTGGAAAGACCCTACCCTTATTTGGGGGTGCGTAGGGAATGGGATGGCACCTGGGGAGTGGACACCCTTGATAGCCTGGCACATGCTTGGGTGGGGGTGTTGTTCATGTCAGAGCCCCTCACACTACAGTACCCTCTCTCCCTGTGGCAGACATCTGCTGCCACCCACTGATGGCCACTGTTTGTGGCTGACTGATGCCCACCACCCACGCACCCACCCGCATGCCAGTGAGCTCGCTCTAATGGATAGAGGCTTTCTTGTCCTCAAATTTTTAAAAAAGTTTACAAACCTGGCAGCACCTTCTGAGTCCGCCGCTTGCTCCATATTCAAGGAGCCAGGCACCACCACCGGAGGTCTAGAGGCAGTGACTTCCTCCTCCTCCTCCTCCTCCTCCTCCTCCTCCTCAATCGTAAAGTTGGCCCCCAGCCAGGGAATCATCACTGCAGCCTTCTTCATTTTTTTTTAAAGAAGCAACCACCAACACCAGCCACACAAACACAGTCAACCCACCACAACAACACTCACCAACAACACGCCAAACAAACACAGCCAGCCAAACCAAACACAGAGCACACAAACCGAACAGCCACACACACACACGCTCTCACCCACACGCACTCGAATTTATGGTTTCCGGCGCAATCACAGGAACTCATGATACTTTTTCTCAAACCAAATCGAACTTGACCAAACCAAATGGCCAAACCCAAACTCGGTGAATGACCCGAATGCCTGAACTGAAAACCCAAACCAAACGGAACCAAACTGAACAACCAAACCCGAACCGTGATCTGTTCGCCCATCCCTACACTTGGGGGGGAGGGGGGGTGCAATGCCATGCCGTACTGGGGGTGTTAGAAATCAATCAATCCAATTATTTAGTGATTATCCATAGATATAAATACACAAAATATATAAACATTACAAAAATACAAAATAAAATACACAAAAATAAACATTAGAACAGTACAAACTTGTAAACCTCTGGTAAATCAAACAGCAGTCAACAATTTCCTCCACTGAAATATTTAAAAAGCATAAGTAGCTAATGATTTAATAATTAAGTTTTTGAGAAGGCTTTTATTCTTACCTGTTAATGTCCAAGGTTCAATGACACATACAAAAATGGCTACTATATCAGTGTACAGTAGAGCTACAATTAGAGCTCTAAAGGTTTGGTGTAGAATTAATGATTTGAGTTCTGATTGGCTGCCTTATCTTTAGGGATGTGCGAACACAGTGTGGTTTGTATGTTTGGCCGTTTGGTGGTTTGGTTAAAAAACCGAGTTCAGGTTCAGTTGTTCGGTTTGAAAAAGTTCAGTCTCGCTGAACGTTCAGTGGAGTTCTGACCCGCCCAGAGGCTTGAGGGGCTCCAGGGACCCCCAGAGGGGCCTGTGGCAGCATGGCAGGCCATCAGAGACACAGCAGCAGCAGAGACTTGGAAGACTTGAGGCTTGGCACCCCGGCTTTCCCAGGCAGACAGGCTTGGCACTTGGCCCTGGGGGGGCCTGTGGTGCCAGGGCTGGCCGTCTGAGACACAGTGGCAGCAGCAGAGTCTGGGAAGCCTTGGCACTTGACACCACAGGTTGTGCCCATGGCACCAAGGCTGGCTGTTGGGGACCCAGTGGCAGCACAAGCAGGAGCAGAACCCATTGCAGCAGTGGCAGCAGCAGCATACAGACACCTTGATGAAAAGCAACTGCTCCACCAACTTGGCCCCCAGTCTCAGGAGGTGCAGTGAACAAATGTCCCCCGCCGTAGAGAACAACCGCTCACTGAGGACACTGGTTGGTGGGCAGGACAAGAGACCCTTGGCCACATTGGACAGGGTCGGCCACACATCCCTCTGAGAGCTTTGTCACCACCATCTTCTGCCCCTCCCATATGTTCCATTGAACCCATCGACTTGAGCTTCCTGAATGACCCTATAGACAGTGGCCCCACCAACAAGATAGAGATCAGTATGAACTGCATTTGGGTGCAGGATACGGACGTGGGCAACCCCATGTGGGTGAGTAGCAAGCCACTTGTCATATCTTGCCTGGGCTTTGGTCTCTGGCACACTGGAGATACCAATGCCTGTTCTGGTGCCTGTAAGGTGGGCAATGGGGCACGTGGAAGAGGTGGCAGGGGCCGCAACAGTGGAGCAGCAGTAGGCATCAGCCCGAGCCCATCACCATGCCCCAAACTGCACAGTCCTGATTTTGGCAGTCAGGCTTCAGAGGCTCCCAGCAGTGGCACTAGCTCCACAGGGTTGTTGTTCAGTGGTGCCTCCTGCCTGCATCCTCCACTGACACGCAGGGCACTGGAAGGCTTGTCCAGGAGGCTGCGACTGTCTCTGCTGCGGCGGCTACAGGAGCAGGTGCAGGTGCTTCGGGGTCAAATGTTCCTCAAGGGTAACCAATGTCCCTGACCTCCATTATTGAGGTGATCCGCAGCAGTACAGGGCTGGTGGATCCCACCCCAGCTTCTAGAGGCAGGGCCCGATCCCCGGGCAATGGCAGCAGGGAGAGGAGCAGCAGTAGCAGTAGCAGCAGCTATAGGGGGGCACAGAGAGAGTGGCAGCAGCATGATCTGCAGCTCATCAGCCTCAGGGTCCCAGTACTCCCCTTTGTAGGACATCACTCTGATTGGGGACAGCGAGGCAAACACTAGTCCCAAGAAGGGGATGTCTGGTGCTGTTCTTCCCCTCTCAGCAGCACTGTCAGCGGTGCATCACCCGGTGTGGGCCAGAAGGCAGGAGGGGACAAAAAAATCAACCATCTGGGCATGGCGCATTTTAAGTTGGTGCAGGCGGATGATCCCAGGTAGGTGCAGTGCAGTTTTTGCCAGAAGGCAGTGAAGCATGGGCAGGTGCTCACCAAACTTGGTACAACTGCCATGGCGAGGCACCTGAGGGGATGCCACAGCACTGTGCTGCTAAGCGGGCAGGCAGGGGCAGGGGACACCAGCAGGTTCCCTGACTTCAGCGGCTAGTCATCCACCTCCATCATCAGGCAAGCATCCTGCTGTAACAGCTTCTGATAGCAGCAGAAGCGGTATCGCTGCTAGGGAGGAGCAGCAGCAGCAGCAGCATCAGTGCACCATGGAGGAGCTGGGGTGGGGGCAGCTGCCAAGTTCATTGGCACATAAGTACTGGGGAGGAAGCTGTCCTTCAACTGAAAGCCACATGCATGTTGGGGGAAAGGATTGCGCTTGATGGGCAGCCCTTCTTGACAGTCAGGGACATGGGGTTTAGGCACCTGATTGGCTTTCTGGACCCACAGTTTAAGCTGCCTTAGCACACCACCCTGAGTCAGGCTGTCACAGATGTCTGGCAGCCTGCAACGACCGGCCAAGCAGGGGTGCCAGTCCAGCCACTGAGTCCTGGCCAGGCCTCTGCCACTGCTCCGTCGATGCCTGGCAGCCTGCAACGTCCAGTCCTGATGGTGACTAGAACAGTGGAGAACCCAACCCAGCACAGCATAGAGTGAGCAGAACTGGAGGCCTGCCAGCACCACCCTGAGTCGGCAGGTGATGCCAGCCCTGTACTGGGCTTTAAAGGAACGGGTGAGGGAGCAGATGACAGGAGCCGGGGGCCAATGTCCACTTCACCACCAACCTGTGGTTGAGTAGGAACACGCAGCACACCTACGTGGCAGTGACTGATGGCAGGACCCGGATGCCGCGTTTGGCAGTGGCAGGAGGGGTCCTGAAGCAGGGTATAGGTGGGCCCTGCTTCAGGTGGAAGTCATGGATGCTGCGGCCCTCACACTTCTCGGAACATCGAGCACCCCTGACTGCCATGCTGAGGGAGTGGGTCATGCCAGGAGTACCCTTCACTAAGGGGTGCATGGTGATGCACAACATGGCCAACATATTGAGGGCAGTCTGCGAGGGAGAATTCACCAGAATCCATCCCTTCACCTGGTGTTCAGGGATGCTCTGGGCTTGGGGGAGAAGGGGATTGGGGCAGGCACCCTTAGCTTCCTGATTGAGTGGGGGAGGAAGCTGGCCAGTGGTTTCTTTACCCAGAGCGTGATGGACAGCGACCTCCTCTGGGTGCTTCACCCAGCAAGGCTCCCCAGTGCACCAGCTGGTGCAGAATGTGTCCACCCGCTGGAATTCCTCCATGTTCCTGATGCTCGAGCGGCTTCTTGAGCACAAAGCTGCCTTGCATCAGGTTCAACTGGTGACGGAGAGTGGAGCACCTCCAGGGTACTATGGGGTGGAATGGGAGATCCTGGAGCTATATGGGCACTGGAAGGGTAAGCTGATGGAGAGGGTCTGGTAGGTAGAGAGGGCTCTGGAGAGTGTGTGACAGCAGCTGCAGCAGGACACCCCTGGGGATGGTGGGAGTGGGAGCAGCTACCCCTTCCTGCTGGTGAAGTCTCTCTCTGCCCCCAGCCCGAGCAGTAGCAGCAACAACAGCAGCACCTCTATTGCTTCTGGATGACATGGATGGACAGCTCTCCCTGCCTGGAACGTAGGCCCCAGAACACTGAGGGTGGGTCCTGGGGCTGGAGTGGCTGGAGAACATTGAAGGCTGAAGTGGAGAAGGGTTCCATGTGAATAGCAGTCGAACATTTGTCAGTCGGTCCTGAGAGATAGGCAAGCGCCGTTCCATCTTCAAGGCCCTCACAGATGATGGAAGATACATCACGTACCTAAAGGAAGACCTGGCTGAGTTTGTCCTGCACTGGATGGATGTTGGTTTATCTTCCATGTTCCTTCTGGTTCTAGTCAACTTGGTGAAGTTCAACAGGTGCTACCTGGATGATTGTATGCTACCTAGAGAACTTTGAAGGCCAAAGAAGAGAAGGGTTCCATGTGAACAGCAGTAGTTGTTGAAAATGCATCTGTCAGTCCTAAGAGATGCGAGTTGGGCCCTTCCTGTGGATTGGCACAGCTGTGGCAGGCATCGCCTGCCCCTTCCCTGCCGATCCCTCCATGCCGTCCTCTGTAGCAGCGGGGTCAGGGGGCTGGGGTCCCGGGGCAGTGTCCCACCTCGGCGTGCTCCTAGCAGCTGACTAAGAACAGGTGCAGACCAGGGGAATGGACTGTTTCAGTAACTTTGGGATGAGGATTGTCTCTAAGGGCTGGGCGTTGCAGGCTCATCCGAGCTATGGTGGTGTACAAGAGTGCGGAGCAAATGGCTAACGTGCATACCAGCAGCAGTGGCAGAGGCCTGGCCAGGACTTAGTTCTGGGCACCCCTGCTTGGCCGGGCCTTGCAGGCTGGCTGGCATGGGTGGGGGAGTGCAGAGACCCAGCCAGGGGCTTACTCAACAGAACTCAACAAGCACTAGTGCACGTTGGTCAAGCCCTGCCTACTGGTGAATCTTGTGGAAGCTCAGCCCCCATCAGCTAGTGCACTCATCTGCGCTATGACCATTTAAAAGATTGTGGACCCAGTGGCTGACATGCAGTACTAGAAGCCAATCCTGGAGAAGCTGGCAGGTGTCCTGGGGAGAGTTCTCTTTTCTTTGTGAAGGGCAGGGCACCCTGGAATGGGTTCGCCCTGAGAGAGGGGCCCATGCCTTGGAGAGCATTACATTTCTAGTGGCATCCGATCAGCTCTCACTGCCCCTTGAAAATCCATAACTTGGCCCAGGGACAGCTGGCTCTGCTTCTGTTAGACACAGACAGCTGTTGTAGCGGAGGTATCCAGCATAATCCCTGAAGCAGGTGAGGAAATAGCCAAGAGGAGCTTGCTTGCAGTCTGGTTGACATGGGTGTGGGAGAAGCAGATGCCCAGCCAGGGCTTGGTGCCGGGAACCCCTGTTTGGCTGGGCATTTCCATGCTGTCTTGCTGGCCCTTGAAAATACGTAACTTGGCACAGGGACAGTCAGCTCTGCTCCTGTTGGACACAGACAGCTATTTGGACTTAGAGGAAGTATCCAGCATCATCACTCAGGCAGATGAGGAAATAGCCAAGAGGAGCTTGCTTGCAGACTGGCTGGCATGGGTGGGGGAGAGGCAGAGGCCTGGCCAGGGCCGCAGTGATCTTGGTGGTAGTAGGAAATAATAAATCATATTCAAATGAGAACTTCGAAGGCCAAAGTGGAGAAGGGTTCCATGTGAACAGCAGTTGTTGAACATGGGTCAGTCAGTCCTAAGAGACACGAGCCAGGCCCTTCCTGTGGATCACCCCAGGCTGGCTGGCATGGGTGTGGGAGTGGTAGAGGCCCGGCCCGGGCTCGGTGGCTGGCACCCCTGCTTGGCCGGGAGTTGCAGGATTGCATCCTACTCTCAGGATCTGAACAAGCTATTCTGCCAATTGGTCAAGCCTTGCCCAGTGGTGAATCATGTGGTCACCCAGTAGCAGACATTGGGTTGCTGGGGCAGAACTCATAGCACAGACAGCATAGGCAGTATTGGCAGGAGCAGCTGACATTGGATTGCCCAGCAGCAGAGCCCTTGGCACAAACAGCGAAGGTGGCATTGGCAGCAGCAGCAGATATTGGGTTGCAGGGGCAAAACCCTTTGCACAGACAGCAGAGGCAGCATTGGCAGCAGTAGCAGACATTGAGTTGCCCGGAAACAGAACCCATGGCACAGACAACAGAGGCAGCTTTGGCACAGCAGGAGCAGACTTTAGATTACCCAGAGGTATCATTGCCAACACTGGCACAGCAGGAGAAGACAGTGGATTTCCCAGAGGCATCGTTGGCAACATTGACACAGCAGGATCAGACTTTAGATTCCCCAGAGGCAGCATTGGCAACATTGGCACAGCAGGAGCAGACGTTAGATTGCCCATAGGCATCACTGGATTTGGAAAACCAGGAGACAACTTTAGATTGCCCAGAGGCAGCACTGGCAACATTGGCACAGCAGGAGAAGACTTTAGATTGCCCAGAGGCAGCATTGGCAACATTGGCACAGCAGGAGCAGACTTTAGATTGCCCAGATGCAGCATTGGATTTGGCAAACCAGGAGCAGACTTTAGATTTCCCAGAGATATCATTGGCAACATTGGCACAGCAGGATCAGACTTTAGATTGCCCAGAGGCAGATTTGGCACAGCAGGAGCAGACTTTAGATTGCCCAGAGACAGCATTAGCAATATTGGCACAGCAGGATCGAACTTTAGATTGCCCAGAGGTATCATTGGATTTGACAATCCAGGAGCAGACTTTAGATTGACCAGAGGCAGCATTGGCAAGATTGGCACAGCAGGAGAAGACTTTATATTGCCCAGAGGCAGCATTGGCACAGCAGGAGCAGACTTTAGATTGCCCAGAGGTATCACTGGATTTGGCAAACCAGGAGCAGACTTTAGATTGCCCAGAGACATCACTGGCAACATTGGCACATCAGGAGCAGACCTTAGATATCCCATAGGCATCATTGGCAACATTGGCACAGCAAAAGAAGACTTTAGACTTCCCAGAGGTATCATTACCAACATTGGCACAGCAGGAGCAGACTTTAGATTGCCCAGAGGTATCACTGGATTTGGCAAACCAGGAGCAGACTTTAGATTGCCCAGAGGCAGCATTGGATTTGGCACAGCAGGAGAAGAGATTGGATCAATGGCTAGCTCAGAAGGAATTGGAAGGGGGGAGGGCAGTGACTTTTGTTGCTTGCTGTGCCCGCCTTACCACAAGCCCCATTGGCTCCATGCAGCCTAGCCCATGGACAATCACAGCCTGCAAATACAGTGGTCTGAGTAAAAGAGGGCTTGTGACAGGGAAGGCAGGCTGCTATTCCAATCCTCTCCACCCCTGGCACCAGGAGGTCTGCTCCTCAGGCGTCCCCCCCCCCCGGGCTTGTTTATCACATTTTTCCGCCTGAACACTGCTGAACGCCGCCTAACTCAACCGAACTGTTCGGTCTTTTGAACGTTCGGTTCGGGCATTCGGTTAGGTCGACTGAACATGCTGATTTTGGCCCGAACATTGAACATCCGAACCGTGTTCGCACATCCCTACTTATCTTTGCCTTAGAGAGCAGGCAGGTTTTCATGGTCCAGGTACTTATCCATGGCTTAAGACAATAAATACTCTACTTGCAAGGTTGGGGTTCTCCTTCATTTCTGCTTGAGAAATCACATCCCCAGAGAGGTTCTATTATTAAGCAGAGTATTGGAAATAGCCAGGCAGGAAGCTTTGACCAACAATCAATCCCAGAAAATAGTCTCATGGTGTCCTGAGCTGAAACCAATTTGCAAAAGGGAAAGTTATCTGGAGTGTTCACTTCAAGTCAATAACCCTTTACATTTGGGGATGCATCGCCATGCCAAATGCCACAGGCTACCACCTGCCTCTGCTCCTCCTCTACCTGTTGCCTGCTTGTCACCTGCTCCTCCTGCTTGCCGGTGTGTCTCTCTCTCACCCCCACCCCCACCCTGGGGCATTCACTGCAAGTTGACAACCTGCTTCACACTTGGGGGTGCTATGTCATGCCCTCCTGGGGTGTTCGCTGCAAGTTGATACCCCTTTACATTTGGGGGTGCCTCACCATGCTACAGTCTACCAAGTGCCTCTCCTCGTCCTCTTCCGCTTGCTTCCTGCCCGCCTCCTGTGCCTCCTGGCCACTGGTATGTGTGTGTCACTCTCTCACACACATACCGCTTGCTGCCCTCCTGGGGCATTCCCACACCCCCACACACTTGGGGTGCTGCCCAACATCTTCCTGCCCTTCTGGGATGTTCTTTGCAAGTTGAAGTGACACCCCACATAGTTGGGGTGCTACCCAGTGCCTTTCTGCATGCCTCTCATTGTAGTGTCATCTAGCTTCAGAATCATAAGGAAGGAGGGAATAGCTAGTGTCCTCCTGCCCCCCCAGGATTTCCTTGCAAGTTGAAGAGACACCCCCATGCGCTTGGGATGCTGCCCAATGTCCTCCTGTCCCCCTGGGATATTCCCTGAAAGTTGAAAGACACCCTCACACACTTAGGTGCTGTCCAGGACCCTCCCACCCACTGGGGCATTCCCTGAAAGTTGACAGACACCCCCATGCACTTGGGGTGCTGCCCAACATCCTCCTGACTGCTCCTCATTATAGTGTACCCTAGCCTACTGATGCTGCCATCACCATCTTTGAAAACAGCTGAGCATGCTCAGAAAGGACCATTCAGGTCCTTCTGAACATGTTCAGTGGGGTTTTTTTATTTTCAAATTTACCAACTAGGAAGAGGCCCCGCATCAGTGCAGGATGTCTCCAGAAGGTACATAAGACCACCCCGACCTCCTTCTAGGCTCCTCGCTCCTGCTTCCCTTAAGCAACCCACCCCTGACCCCCTATTAGCAACCCCTTTCTTCCCTGGCCCCCAATGATCTATTCCCTTCCCCGCCAGTGGGGTCCAGGGAAGAGGGAGCAGGGGCCTAGTGCTGGCCTCTGGCTCCCTTACCTGCACTTGGCCGATGATTGTCTGAGTTCAGAAGTTTCAGGGACCCTTCCTCTAAACTTTGGAACTTGGTAAATTGAGTTGAATGCCCCGGTCCTTGGTGTTTTCAGAGGCAATCTGAGGACCGAGTTTCAGCAATAGGCAAGACCAAACACCTCATCTTCCTCCCAAAATGTTCCCCTCCTACTTCCCTCTCAATTTCCATGGAGGGAGTCACCATCTAGCCAGTCTCTCAGGCACATAGATCAGATCCATGCTATTGCTAAATCCTGTTGCTTTGCTATGTATAATATTGCTAAAATCCAGTCCTGACTTATTGTTGCCACCACAAAAACCCTAGTCAAAAACCCTAGTCCATGCTCTACTCAACTCTTGCCTTGATTACTGTAGCTTCCTCCTTACTGGTCTCCCTTGCTCTGATCTCCCCTTCCCCCACCATTCAATGCTCTGCTGCCGAAGAGATCCATCTTTCCCATCAGTTTGACCACATTAACCCCCTCCTGTCTGCCCTACACTGGATCCCTTTATGTGAACATATTTGGACAAGCTTCTGGTCTTCAACTTCAAGGCTCTTCATGACTTTGCTCCCCAATATGTCTCTGCTCTTGTATACCACCACAATCCTACCCTGAAGCTTTTCTCCTCCTTTGCCCTCACCCTCACCTGCTCATGACTCCCTTGCTCATCTAAATGTCTTTGCCCTTCTCTCTTGCTGCCCCTCATGCCTGGAATTCTGTCCCTGGATTTGTTCGCTCTGCTCCCTCCCCCACAACCTTCAAATCCCTTTTGAAAACATACCTCTTCCGTCAGGCCTTTCTTAGGTCAGCATGAGTGAAATTCCATTCTCTTCCTCCTTGCTCAGAATCTCGTTCCCTGTAACTAAGTGAAGCATATGCACCTGCAATTTCTCACCCTCATTAATGTATCCTTGTCTCTCCCAAAGTTTGCCTCTCCCTTGTCTCCCCCTCCCTTGTCTCGTAGATTGTAAGTCTCCAAGGGGTAGGGACCTGTTTATAACTATTGATTGTACGTGCCAGGTATGCCAGCTCGTGCTAAATAATAATAATAATAATAATAATAATTAATAATTAATTAATTAATAATTATTATTAATAATAATATTAATAATAATTAATTAATTGCTTGCTTGCTTGCTTGCTTGCTTGATTAATTCTCACTCAATGAATGAATGAATGAATGAATGAATCAATGAATCAATGAAGGAATCAATCAATCAATCAATCAATCAATGACATGTTTGACATCTCAGTGTCTTGTTCCTGTGGGGGTAAAGGTGTCTTGGGTGGTGGGGAGCTTGCTCCAGATAATTAACTGAGAGATTGGGGGGTGGTTTGAAAGCCAGAAAAGGGGATTCAGGAAAGATATCTTTCAGGGTTTGGTCTCCATCCAGTATAGGCTGAAGTTCTTTGATCATGATACATATGGGTTCCAATTTGCGATGGCAGGTAACAACTAAAGGTCTACACCTGGAGGGTTCCTTCTTTTTGTAATGTAGCAGGTTCTCTCAGGTTATTTGGGTAGTCCATTCAATTAAACTGTCCACTTCTCTGATGGAGTGTCCTTGTTTGGTGACAGCAGTTTTTAGTGGCAAGGTGAGTATCACAAGTCTTCTCATCAGAACAGATTCTGTGGTATCTGAGGGTTTGGGTATGGATTATTGATTCCTTTGTGTGTCTATGGTGGTCGCTGGATCTGTGAAAATACGTATGGTCGTCTGTAGGTTTCCTGTATGTAGGGTTCCATTGTTTATGCGGACTTTGGTGTGCAGGAAATTGATCTCATTGTAGGAATTTTCCAGTGTAAGTTTAATTTAATGGTGATGTTTCTTGAATTTTTGATGAAATTCTAACAGAGTCCAAGCTTTCAGTCTATATAATAAAAATGTCATCTATAAATCTCTTGTAGATAAAAGGCTTGGTGGTACATTTTTCTAGTAAATCTTATTATATCCCATAAAAAGTTTGTAAAAAAAAATAATCATAGCTCTACTAGATCCAAAGAACAATGGAATCAGTTTGGACATGGGTTTATCACAAGCCATTACAGAACTTTGTAAGTCTAATGACTGTCTGCAGTTAGAAGAATCTTTAAGTTTACTTACTATCAGCAGCTCTTATTCTTCCCAACTTGTTGAAATTTGAAATGCGGACCTCCTCCCCAAGTCTTATTCTCACCTTCTCCTCCCCTCCCTTTGCCATTGGGTGTAAACAGACAGATGCGGATACTGCCTGCCCCTGGAGATGCTCCAGGGGTGCACCCCTGTGTACACCTACTTGCAACCCCACCTGGGTCTGTTTTAGATGGACCCAGTGGTTTCCCCAGTCTGTGATCCACTCCCGTCAGCCCCACACACACCATAGAGTTGCGGGTGGATCACCAATGTTCTAGGCTGGCACCCACACCTCTATGGTGTGACCCAGGGCAACAGCTGGCTGAAAGCAGAGCTGCTGTGTGGGTCTGCCAATCAGACGAACAGCAGCCCACCTTGGACTGGTCCTCTGAGTTTGGCTGGCCTGCTTCACTGGAGGTAGTCCAGGATATTCCAGAGTGCCGCAAGCGGTGCTGACCCAGAGAAGGTACATCCTACTCCACTTCCACATCTGGAGGGGCACTTTTAAATGGACTGGTCAACCTGGGGTTGAAGCGAACTGGTGCAGCCAGCAACAGGTCATACGTCCGTCTAAAAGCACCCACTGTTTACAATAGCTGACTTGCCTGGTGAAGGACCTTGTGAGGGCCAAAAGCTTGCATACCTCCACCAACTGTAGTTGGTCTAATAAAAGATAGTCATACTATTTTGTCTCTATTGCCTATATTTGGAACCAACACGGCAACTTTACTTTCTCTATATTGCTGGCTTGCAGAGTACTACAATAGTTTTAAATTAAAACCTTAGCTGTTATAAAACATTTCCTACAAACCATGGTACCTTAATAAACTGAAGGGATTTCAGTTTCAGTTTTAAACTGAAACAGTCCAAAAATGGCTGTTTTGGTTTAAATTTGGGGTATTCAAAAATTAGGCCTGTTTTGGTTCTGGTTTTCAGTTTTGTATCTTTTCTTATTGAAGCCAATGGGAAATTTTCCCATTGAAGCCAATGGGAAATCTTCAAGGGAACCATGTCCGGGACTGGGGGAAAAAAACTGTCCCTAACTCCCCACCCCCATCCCCATGGATGGGATTCAACCTCCCCCACCTTTATTCCCTTGATCCATGCATTAGAGGGTGGGGGTGAGGATCCACATTCCTTATACCCCCACCCCTCAGGGCCTGTCCTTGTCTTTTCCCTCACATGCCAGGACCCTAGTGGCTGGCCTTGGAGGATGGGGTGGAGGATCTGCCACCGCCAATGGAGGTCTCCTGAAACTGGCAGGCTCTGACAGTCTTGGCAGGCCAGCAACAAACCATTGTGAGGAAGATTGCCAGTGCCAGGAGGCCTCACTCAGCAGTGGGGAGCTGGCAGCATGCCATTGTGAGAGACCCTGATGAGAGGCCTCCGACACCTGCAGCGGGTCAACAGCATGCTGATGTAAGGGAGTCTGCCTGTGCTGGAAGACATCCATCATTGGCGATGGATCCTCACCCGCAGATTCTGAGGGTGGCAAGTACAGCCACCAGAGCCCTAGGGGGTGGGGAAAGACAAAGGTGGAACCCGGTGTGTGTGTGTGTGTTAGGAATGTGAATCTTCGTCCCCACCTTCTGAGGCCTGGACCCAGGGAATGGGGGTGAGGGAGGTTGGACTTCCTGTCCAAGGGGATGGGGGTGGGGGGTTAGAGATGGGAGCGTGGTTCCAGTTGGTTTACTTTGGTTCCCTTCCAGTCCAGTTCCCCTTTTCATTGAAGTCAATGGGAACAAATTCCCATTGAAGAAAATGGGAACAAATTTGCTATTGATTTCAATGAGGAAAGATTCAAAACCAAAACCAAAACTGAAATATTTTTTTAAAAAAGAACTGAACTGGGGGTGAGGAGGGAACACTGAAAAATTCCCTGTGTCCCACCTCTACTAAAAATGTACTGCCTAGGTGAAGTAGTCTTAGATTTTAGTTCTAAAATTATGTTGCAACTTATCACTAACTTTATAAACTACTTTTTACTTTCTCTATACTACTTATAAAGGCAGCTTTGATGACTCTGGACTTGTTATTGCTTCAACCACTAGAGGTCAATTGTGCTGCAGGTTTTAAAATCCGCTTGTTTTTAGAGGATTTTTTTTCAAGTTGCTGGTTTTTTTCAAAACCAAAACCGTTTCCCAGAGACGGGAAGCAGAGCTATTTTAGTTGCAATCTGCATGGCCAAAGCCTTTTACTCACATGTGCTATGTAACTTGTTCTGCTTTACAGGAGATGGAATTCTTTCAAAAGATTTGGAAAGTGAATCTGGCGGGATTGATCATTAATTGGTTCTCCTCCAGACTAGGGTACATGCTGCTAAAGCCATACTGATGAAAATTCCTTAAAGATGAAACACAAGCTGCTGAATCCAGCAAATCACCAGGCAGAGAAACAGACCAAGCAGGGTGATCAGGAAATAAACAGATTATCAAACAAAGGGTAAATGCTCAGTGTCATTTTGTAACCCATGCTGTTATCAATGCTTTGTTGGGCAGCAGTATTAAAGGACTGTACATATAAGCATTTCTGTGTTAGCCAGCATCCCAGTGAAACTTAGAACACATCAGAGAAACATTAAACTGCAGTAAAATAAAAACCAATCTATTTTAAACCCAACAGTTAATGGGGCAGGAACAAATATAAGAATGAGAACCAGCAGACCTTGGGACTTAAGACTAGAAAGGGTTTACCAAGGGTTAACTGCTCAGTACACAGGGGGCTGGGAGCCGGTTGGGCTCACTCTGAAAACATCTGCCCCACCTTGAACCGTGTTGGGGGGTTACTGGGAACCTTGGTCCCAGTTTGAAATTCTCCCCCCCTCCCAGTGTCAGAGGGAGAGGGGGCGGGACCAAAACATCTTAGGGGTGGGGGTTCCGGCCCGATAGGACAGAACAGCGGTGTGCCAAAGGGCTCTTAGGTGTGGCCCTTAGTGAGGCCTGAGCAAAAATCTGGGAACTTTGGGGAATCCTGAGTAGTTGGGAGATTAGTAGGAGGATCAGTGAGCTTATTTTGTGGTGTTTACATGGAGGGGGTAGAGGGTGTGGTTTTTTTGGTAGTCTATTTTATTATTTTGGGGGAAGGGGTATTTAGAGGGGGAGGGATGAAGAGGAAGTGGGCTAGGGAGGAGTGAGGATCTCCCCCGCTGCCAGGGCGGGTGACAGTCTGGGAGTGCTGCTTGTATACCGTGCACCTACCGGTGAAGCTGCCTCCTTACATGCTTTAGCAGAGGTGGTGTAGGGGGTGGTGTTGCAGTCCCCAAAGTCAGTAGTCTTGGAGGACTTCAACATTCATGCCGACACTGACTTTGTGGGAGCAGAGTATGAGTTCATGGCCGCCATAGCAACCATGGACCTGTTCCAGAGGGTTATTGGCCTGACACATGGCGGGGGGGGGGACATACCTTAGACCTTGTGTTTTGCATCGACTTTGAGGCGGGTGCTACTTTAGTGGGGGTGTTGTCAGCTGTACCCTTGTCATGGACGGACCATTAACTCCTGCAGATCTCGTTCCTGGTGCATGTCTGCCCCTGGAAAGGTGCAGAACCGATTCAGATGGTTCGCCCCTGAAGGTTGATGGAACCAGATCGGTTCTGGAATGCTCTGGGTGAGTTACCCTCTGATCTTGATGACTGTTCCATCGATGACCTCATCATATTATGGAATAGGGCTGATGCGGCAGCAGCTTATACCGCGCCGCGATTCCGTTCCGCCATTTCGGAATTGCCCGCGCCACACCGCGACATTTCTGCGGATATTCCGCTAATTCCGCCGGAATTCTGCAAATCGTGGAATTGCGGAAAAATTGCGGAAATCGCGGAAACCTGCTATTCCGCTATTTTGTGGCGCTGGCGGAATTGCGGAAATAGCGAAAATGTCATGTTTCCACGATTCCACTAAGTTGCGGAATTAAATAAGCGGAACCGCGGAACCGCGGAATGAAACCGCGGAATGAAAGCCTCTGGCATGCCATTCCACTAATTGCGGAAACACTGTTTCCGCCGGAAATAGCTACCGCTGCGATATTCCGCTACAGCCCTATTATGGAATACCTTGCTGATTGAGGCCATCGATCAGACAGCTCCTAGGCATCCACTGCCCAGGTGACAGTTCCGCAGGCTTCCTTGGTTCTTCGAGGAACTGCAGGTGCTGAAGCGTGAAGGGCAGCAGTTGGAGCAATGGTGGCATTGTTCGCGTTCTGAAACTAACAGATTATGTCATAGAGCCAGTTTACGGGCATATGTCATAGCTATGCAGGCAGTAAAAAAGGGTTTTTTTTGCTATCCTCACAGCATCCGCTAAATCCCATCCAACAGAGCTTTTCCAGGTGGTGTGGGGGCTGGTCAGCCCGGCCTCCCTCTGCCTTGCAGTAGAGTCATCTACCGCTTGCTGTGACATGTTTGTGGATTATTTTGTGGATAAAATTGCTTGGATCCACCATGACTTCAATGCCGCAATTAATACATATGGGGAACTGGAGGTTATGGAACCCTCGTCTTGTCCAGATTTATGGGATCACTTTCAGTCGATGACACCCACCGATGCAGTTGGTGTTATTGGGGCTGTTATGGTCATATCTTGCTAATTAGACCCTTGACCATCCTGGCTGATTAATTCTTGCCGGGAGACAATGGGGCCGTTGCCGACTGGGGTGGTCAAGCCTCTCTTTTGGAGGGCAGAGTGCTGGACTGTCTCAAAGAGGCAGTGATTTGGTCTCTGCTCAAGAAACCATTGCTTGACGTTGACTTCCTTGCCAGTTATCGGCCTGTCTCTAACATTCCCTTTTTAGGGAAGTTACTGAATGGGCAGTGACTCAGCACCTGCAGGGTGCTGAGCCGTTCTCGGCTTTTCCTGAGTATCTTTTCAGGGTAACCCCTTGCTTTAAAATCTGACAGACACTCATTGGCCTGTTACATGAAAAGCCTATCGCTACTGCAGTTCCTCCTTATTCTAATTAGTTGACTAAAGGGTAAGTTGTCCCTCAAATGGCATGTATGTATGAATAATACTTCACAGGATTCATTGTTCAGTAAAGCTCTGTGACATTATTGTTTGCCTGGGAAATATGTTTTCCCCAGTTTTTTCACAGTGACAATTAAGCCACTGAGGAAGGGGGTGATCCCCTGAAACGCATTTGGCTGACAGGCAGCTGAAGGTGGATGCAGCGTAAATCAACATTGGGAGGAAGCTGCAAACAATACTGCCTTGGCACAGAACCTCCTTGGACTGCACCTTGACTGGGAATCAGCTGAAGATTGATGCAGCACAGTCCATATTGAGAGGAAATTTTAAAGAACATTGTCTTGGCAAGAACACCTCTGGACAGTCATCCATTGTATTTTAACATGTTGTTTTGTATATAATTGAAGTTTTGATAAGCTGGTAAATAAATAACATTTTTTGTATATAGATGGTTGTTTTAGATTCATGCACTTAGTGTCACACACAATTTTCTTTTAAGGAACTTAAAAACAGCTGTCTCCTGTGGGAAGGGGGGACTGGAGCTGAGCTGAGGCTCCAGTCCCCCCTTACCACAGGAGAGAGACGCTCTGCCGGGAAGCAGCCAGGGACCTGACATGAGCTCAGCTTCAGTGAGCTTTCAAAGCCTCCCGCTGCTCCAGTGGATCCCTGGCCACTTCCCGTCAGAGTAAAGGGGGGTCTTCAACCACATCCCTGGCTCACTCGCTGCTCTGTCAGATCCCTGATTGTTTCCTGGCACATCAGCTGTCTCCTGTGGGAAGGGGGGACTGAAGCCTCAGATCAGTTCCAGTCCCCCCTTCTCACAGGAGAGAAGCGCTCTGCTGGGAACTGGCCAGGGACCCACAATGGTCTTCAAAGCCTCCAGCGGGTCAATGGCCGCTTCCTGCCAGAGTGGTTCTCTTCTGTGGGAAGGGGGGGACTGGAGCATCAGCTCAGCTCCAGTCCCCCATTCCCACACGAGAGAACCACTCTGTCACCCACCACAGTGAAGGCGGAGCAGACAGAGCAGCCTGCAAGTGGTCAGAGCAATTGCAGGATCCGGGAGTGTGGAGGCGGTGCTGGGACTCCTGCAACAGCACCGCAGTCAGGTCTGAATCCAGGACCACCTGAGGCAGCCCCTCACTCCACCGTGCCTCCCTCCCAACTTGATCCCCCATGCCCATCTTCTGCTCTGCACCCCATGGTGCTTCCCTCCCACCCTGATCCCCAGTGCCCACCTACCCCTCTCCACCCCACAGTACCTCTCTCCCACTATCATCCCACATGCTCACATGCCACCCTCCACCCCTGTGCCTCCCTCCCTCCCACCCTGATCCTCAATGCCCACCTGCCCCTCTCCACCCCACTATGCCTCTCTCCCACTCTCTGTTCAGCCTCACCTGGGTCCCTCAATTCTCCTACTCTCCCTCTTAAGGCTTTTTATATGGCCTCTCTTCATCCCCCTCTCGACTCCCCCAATACCCCTTGTTTCCCCTCTTCTCCAGTCTCTCTCTATTGCCTACCTGCACCCACCTCTGTGCATTCCCTGCTTCATTTTATTCAATTAAACAAAACATAAAGAAAAAACGTAACTTTGTATCTGTGTTTTGTTTTATTCTTCACATCAATCGCTATCAAAAACATAATTTTGTATCCACTACTTTAACTTCACAACTCTGTTGTTGGAATGGCATTCATTCTCTCCTTAATCAATGTCTGTACATATCTCATGTTCTCGGTCTCAGTAACTTCCATCAAATCAGTAATTACTTTTTTGATCTACTTTTTTAAAAACCCAAAGAAATTATAGAAACAAAAAACCTATGGTTTTACAAACTTAGTTAAGGCAGATTCATACCAAGCAAACTTTAACAAACCTAGAAATTGTGTGTTAAGGCTCCTGCCTTAACTTCCACACCATGTAAGCAGTAAAGACGTTGTATGTCTTCGCATATTGTGCTGGTTTACAACTTAGGCTCCATGCACCCACACTTTGCCTTGGTCTTTCAGCTCCAATCCTCTTCCTTTCCAGGTTGGGGGCAACACTAAAGCTATGACGGCACGCTCCTCCCTGTCCAGTATTACATGGTTACTCTACGTCAAATGTGGCAATAATTTATCTTTGTTTTACATTCCAGATCTCTATTCTGTGGCACTATGTCAAATACATCTCCCCACCACACAGGTGACTAACAGGATATAAATATGCCACCATCAAACAACTACATGGACCAGTTATGTCCTTACATTTAAATTCCTTTTATTTCAGATCCCCACCTACTCTAACCCACTACTTATTTGCCCCCACTCACTGTGACCCACTAACCACCACTTCACTCTTAGAAGATAGAAAAGTTCTGACTTCAGCTTCCACACCACCCCCCACCCCCAGTTTAATCTACTAGCTTCCAACCCCATAACACACAACCCAGATGTCTGTACTACCCAATAAACTTCACTCACCTCTCAAAAAATTACAAGACTCCTGACCAATATAATGACCATCATCTCTAATAGAGAATGTGACAGAGTGTGTGAGATGACACTCCCCCCACCAAACAAAAAAGAAAGCACCACCTAGCAGAGGAGGTATAAAACACAATGAGGCAATAGAGACTAGAAGATCAAGCACATATCTATGGTGCTTAATAGCATGATAGTAGTGTTTCCCATAGTCTCCTATCACTCCTCCCAATCATTTACATCACCAAAAATCTCGACATTCGACCAATTTCCTATGGAATTCCTCCTATTATTCCACCAAGTTCCTTCCTGCTGTACTTCATCCTTAAATCCTCCTCCCTTTCATTTCACCATCTCTCCCTGTTGCCTTTGTTATTACACATCATCTTCCCACCCACTCCCAAAGATGCATGTCCATTGTATTATTTCAGAAACAGTTAATGAGATATAATTTAATTCCAAATCAGCATTGTTTCCTCCATTCCTTCCATTGGCCTTTCCATGCAATGTTTGTTTGTCTTCTCCCCTGTAAGCCACGGGCAGGGACCGCGTCTATTTCTATGTTCTGTACAGCACCAGGTACATGGCTGGCACTATATAAATGTTTATAATAATAATATATATTATTATAAACATTATCAGCTCTAGTGTTGCCCCCAACCTGGAAAGGAAGAGGTTTGGACCTGAAAGACCAAGGCAAAGTGTGGGTGCATGGGGCCTAATTTGTAAGTGAGCACTGTATGCGAAGCCATACAACATCTTTACTGCTTACATGGTGTGGAAGTTAAGGCGGGAGCCTTAACACACAATTTCTAGGTTTGTTAAAGTTTGCTGCTCGTGCTCATGCCTGACTGCTGGAAGAGCCCCCCACACTACAGTATCCTCTCGCTCTGTGAAAGACATCTGCTGCCACCTGCTGATGCCCACTGTTTGTGCCTGACTGATGCCCACCACCCATGCACCCACCCACATGGCAGTGAGCTCACTCTAATGGACAGAGCCTTTCTTTTCCTCAAAATAAAAAAAAAGTTTACAAACCTGACAGCACCTCCTGTACCCACCACTTGCTCCTCATCTGAAGAGCTGGCCACCACCACCGAAGGTCCAGGAGCAGCGACTTCTTCCTCCTCCTCCTCCTCCTCTTCTGAGAGCACCACATTGGCCCCCAGCCATGGAATCAGCACAAAAGCCTTCTTCATTATTTTTTAAACAAGTAGCCAACCACAACCAAACCAAAACACACAGTCACCCACCACACACCAACACTCACCAACCAGTCAAACAACACAGCCAAACTGAACACAAACTGCCAAAACACACAAACCGAACAGCCACCCAGCCAAGCACACACTATCTCGCCACACAGCTCTGCACACACTTGAATTTCCGGTTTCCGGCATGATCACATGCTGTCCCAATACTTTTTATGAACGCCCAAAGTGAACCAAACACGCCCGAACCAAACGGCCAAACCCAAACTCGGCGAACGACCTGAACGCCAAACCAAATGCACGAACCAAACCGAACTGCCGAACCCAAACCGCAACCTGTTCGCACATCCCGAATGTCGGTCACCTCAAAATAGATATGAGCAGCAGTTTGATAGGCACTAAATGCAACTATTAAGGACCTAAAGGATTATAAACATTATTCTGGATCAGTAAATTGTACTTCCTAGTGCCACTGCCTGTAATCAGCAAGCATCTGCACTGAGACTTTAGGTTTGAATTAATGTACATTTCCCTGCCTTTTCTGCTGTGACTCCTGGAAACAGTGCACTGAATGTGGGGGAAAGGGGGAGGATATTTTAAATTATCCCAAGATGCCTCTATTTAATGGCAGAGAATTCCCTGAAGGCAAGCTGCGGGGGTCCATTACAGAGCCTCTGAAGCTGGTGAGCTGTGTGGGCTGTTGGGAATGTACTTTCCGGGGAAGGATGTTATTTCTACTCAGACATGCTGATTTACTAGAGTAAATAATGTTTTGTTGGACATCAAAGAAGATTGAAAGCAATTGCATAATGATCTTTCTAGAACAGTCGTTTTTGAAACTGTGTTCCATGAAACACTGGGGTTCCATGAAAGCTCCCTAGGGGTTCCATGGAAAAAAATCAGTAAAGGCAGACACATTTTTTTTTAATTTTTTTTTTTAGCATCTTCCATCCCTGAACGGGGCTGTGGTTGGAAGCCAGAACTGATGCTTCCCCTGGCAGAGTCTGGGTCTGATCTCCCCACTGTGGGGAGACACCAGCATGCCCCCCTCCCCTGTGGGAGGGCGAGGGGGCAGGACCAGCTTCCCCAGAAGAGACTTCCAGTGCGGAGGGCTTAGAGAGCAGCCCAGTCTGGCACCGCTGCACCAAATGGCCCTTTGATGTGGCCCTTGGTGTGAAATTGAGCTCTGAGGGGTGATTTGTGGCTGTGATGGGGCTTATGGGAGATGGGGCTATATGAAGTTATTGTTTTAAAGCTGGTTTTAGTCTGGGGGCCTGGGCTGCTCTTTTATTGACAGATTGCTGGTTCAAGGGGCCAACGGCTAGAGATCTATATATGCTGTGGCTGTGAGTATAGTGATTACTGGTGGAGGTTTGGTAGGGGGTAGGTTATATTTTGGGGGTGGGTGTACAGGGGGTGTTTAGTAATGTACCCTTCTCCAGTGAGAGTGGAGGGGAGAAGGGACTGGGTTAGGGAGGGAAGGAGTCATTTTCCCTGGTGAGGGGGGGGAGGGTGTATGATCTCTTTAAAAGGTTTTTTTGTATACCACCCAGTGAGAGTGGGGGGTATGAGGGGGTTTGGGGGTGGTGGGGATCTCCCTCACCATCCGGACGGGGCATCCAGCAGGAGGGGAGCCCAGGGGGGGATGACTTGGGGGAGGACCACAGTCACTGGGGTTGTGATGGGATGGAGGATTTATGGTCCCTATGGGGGATGTGTGCAATCAGTGAGACAGGAGAGGTGTTTAGTGCCTGTTCCTCTCACTACCCCCCAGACAGGGGGTGAGGTGGATCATGGTCAGAGGGCCCCTGGCCTGAATCTGTTGCTGCTGAATGCGAGGTCTGTTGTTAATAAGTCTACAACTGTCCAGGAGTTGATCCTGGACCATGCAGCTGATCTTGTGTGCATTACGGAGACCTGGCTGGACACTGAGACTGGGCCTGTTTTGGCTGACCTTGTTCCAGTTGGGTACTCTGTGCAGCATCATCCACGGCCAGAAAGATTGTGTGTGTGTGTGTGTGGGGGGATTAGCCATTGTTTTTAGGGACTCCTGGTCCATTAGGAGGTATCTAGTGAAGTCTATGTCGGGTACTGAGGGCCTCCATCTTGTGATTGGTTTGGCAGGAGACAGATTGGGGATGCTGTTAGTATACCGTGCACCTACCTGTATGGTGACATCCCTACACACTCTAGTGGAGCTGGTGTCAGAGGTGGTATTGAAGTCCCCAAAAACTTTGGTTTTGGGGGACTTCAATATTCACATTGATGCCAGTCTTGGTGGGGTGGAGTGTGAGTTTATGGTTGCCATGGCAACCATGGACCTGTCTCAAGTAGTCATCAGCCCAACACATGATGGGGGGCATACCCTGGACCTGATTTCCTGTACTGGCCTTGAGGCGGGGGATCCGTCGGTGGGGACGTTGTCAGCGGAGCCCTTATCATGAATGGATCACTACCTCATGCGGTCCTGTCTCCCTGAGCATGTCTGCACCTGGAATGGTGCGGAACCAGTTCAGATGGTTTGACCCCAGAGACTAATGGAACCAGAGAGGTTCCAGAATTATCTTGGGGAGTTACCCTCTGATTCTGACGACCATTCGCTTGATCACCTTGTTGCTCTTTGGAACATCTTGCTGACTGAGGCCATTGACCGGACAGCTCCTAGACATCCACTCCCTAAGTGCTGGTGCTGCAGGCCTCTCTGGTTCACGGAGGACCTGTGGCAACTGAAGCAGAAGGGCGGCAGTTGGAATGATGGTGGCATCATTTGCATACTGAAGCCAACAGATTGTGACATAGAGCTAGTTTATGAGCCTATGTCATGGCTGTACTGGCAGCAAAGAAGGGGTTCTTTGCTGCCCTTATAGCATCTGCGAAGTCTCGTCCAGCAGAGCTTTTCCGGGTGGTGAGGAGGTTGGTCGGTCCAGCCTCCCTCCACCTGGAACTAGAATTTTCCAGTGCCCACTGTGACATGTTTTCTGATTACTTTGCAGAGGAAGTTGCACTTATTGCAAGTGGAGAACCAGAGGTTATGGGAGCCCTGTCTTGTCCGGTTTTGAGGGATCAGTTTCAGTGGGTGTTGCCTGCTGATGCAGACGATGTTCATGGAGTGGTCATAGCCACCTCTTGTGAATTGAGGAAATCTCTGCTCTGCTCTCTTCATCCAACCCCTCCACCTGCCCGCTTGACCCAATCCCCTCCCGCCTCCTGACCTCTGTTGCTCCCACTGTCGTTCCCCCTCTTCTACATGTCATAAATCTCTCCCTTTCCACAGGCTCCTTCCCCTCTGCCTTCAAGCATGCCACTGTCTCCCCCATCCTCAAAATGCCCACCCTGGACCCATCTGACCCCTCTAGTTACCGGCCAGTCTCCCTCCTTCCCTTTGCCTCAAAGCTTCTGGAACGTGTCGTCTACTCCCGCTGCCTGGACCTCCTCTCTGCCAACTCCTCCCTGGACCCTCTCCAGTCCGGCTTCCGCCCCCTCCACTCTACTGAAACTGCCCTGGCCAAGATCACCAATGATCTACTTGTCGCTAAATCTAAGCGCCACTACTCCATTCTTGTCCTCCTTGACCTCTCTGCTGCCTTTGACACTGTCGATCACTCGCTCCTCTTGGACTCGCTTTACTCTTTGGGCTTCCGCGGCTCTGTCCTTGACTGGTTCTCCTCCTACCTCTCTGACCGCTCCTTTAATGTCTCCCTCCCTGAGTCGACCTCCCCCTCCCTTCCCCTTTCGGTTGGGGTCCCCCAAGGTTCTGTCCTTGGCCCTCTCCTCTTCTCTATCTACACCCTGTCCCTTGGCAAAATTATTGCCTCCCACGGATTCCAATACCATCTCTACGCTGATGACACCCAACTCTATCTCTCTACCCCCTCTCTCTCTTCATCTATCCGCTCACGCCTCGTCGACTGCCTCTCTGATATCTCCGCCTGGATGTCCCGACGTCAACTCAAGCTCAACATGGCCAAGACCGAACTCCTCATCTTTCCTCCCTCCCCTTCCTCTCCCTCTAACCTGACCATCTGCATCGATGGGGTCACCATCCATCCTGTTCTCCAAGCCCGTAGCTTGGGCTTCATCTTTGACACGCACCTCTCTTTTAAACCTTACATTGAGTCTGTGGCCAAATCCTGCCGATTCGCTCTCCACAACATTGCCCGCATTCGCCCCTTTCTCTCTATCTCCTCGGCCAAAATCCTTGTTCATGCCATGGTGATCTCTCGCCTTGACTACTGCAACCTCCTACTTGCTGGCCTCCCTCGCTCTCACCTGTCCCCCCTTATCGCAATCCAAAACTCCGCTGCCAAGGTCATTCACTCTGCCCGTCGCTTCGACCATGTGCAGCCTCTCCTCCTCTCCCTTCACTGGCTCCCCCTTCCTGAACGTATCCTGTTCAAACTCCTGGTTTTCACGTTCAAATCGCTCCACGACCAGGCTCCCCCTTACGTCTCGGACCTAATTTCCCTACGCACTCCTGCACGTGCTCTCCGCTCTTCCTCTGTCCCCTCCCTCACTCTCCCTCGTTTCTCTTGCTCGCCTAACCGCCTTCGACCCTTCTCCCTCGCTGCCCCTCATGCCTGGAACTCCCTCCCTGCCCACATCCGCCTTGCCCCCTCCCTCCGCTCCTTCAAATCCCTCCTCAAAACCCACCTTTTCCTTGCTGCCTTTCCCAATGCCTGTTAGTCTTTCCCCTTACTCTTACTGCCGGCCCTCCTCTGCTGACTGCTGCCACCAACCTCTCTGTAAACCAAGCCAAGCACACACACCTGAGACTTTGCATCTGCTTGAATGTTTGTTTGTCTTCTCCCCTGTCTCTCCCACTGTCCCCTCTCCTTGTCTCCCCCCCTTTTTTTGTCTTTTAGA
The DNA here is from genome assembly GCA_003113815.1 of Sphenodon punctatus. Lineage (NCBI taxonomy): Eukaryota > Metazoa > Chordata > Lepidosauria > Sphenodontia > Sphenodontidae > Sphenodon > Sphenodon punctatus. Next base: position 253,328 of record QEPC01007054.1, read on the forward strand.
TTGTAAGCCACAGGCAGGGACCATGTCTAATTCTATGTTCTGTACAGCACCAGGTCACATGACTGATGCTATATAAATGTTTATAATAATAATAATAATAATAATGAGATGTTGGTGACTCGCCTGCAGGACCAAGCCGGGGTGGGCAGGATTGTTCTGGAATGATTCCATTCCTTCCTGGCTGGGACAACTCAGTGGGTGGTGCTCTAAGATTGTTCTTCATCTCCTGGAGACCTCTCATGTGGAGTCCTACAAGGTTCCATCTTGTCCCCTCTCCTGTTTAACATGTATGTGCAGCCACTGGACAAGGCCGTGAGACAGTTTGGTGTTTGGTGTCATCAATATGCTGATGACACCCAACTCTACCTCTCTTTTACATCCTACCCAGACCTGGCAGTTTCAGTGCTTACTCGGTGTTTGGCGGCTGTGGGGGACTGGATGAGGGTGAGCCATCTGAAGCTGAATTCCAACAAAATCAAGGTGATGCTAGCGGGTAAGGCAGTGGGTTTGGCATCCCCTGTCATTGATGGGGTTCATCCCCTACTGGTCCCCCAGGATTGTAGTCTGGAAGTGCTCCTCGATCCCCAGCTCCATCTGGATATCCAGGTGGTGGCTGTGGTGAGGAGCATATTTTACCAATTACATCTAATACAATGGCTTTGGCCATATGTCTCAGACTCCGACCTGGCCACTATCATCCATGATTTCATCACCCCAAGACTAGACTATTGTAATGCACTCTACGGGGGGCTACCCATGGTGATGGTTTGGAGAGTGCAGCTGGTGCATAATTCAGCTGCCCATCTCCTGATGGATACCATGGGAGAGGGGTACAATTTGACCAAATTGCATTTACATTGGATGAAAAACGAAGACATTACAGTCAGAAACCTGTTTCCCATTGAAACCAATGGAAAATGAAACAGAAAAACTAAAACTAAAATTAATAACAAAAACTAAAACGAATGCAAATTTAGTAATGAAATCAAAAATAAAAACTAAAGCAAAAAAACTTTTTGTGCACATCCCTAGTGTATCTTTTGCCAGCGTGACTTTCTAAATAGACCTCCTTTCCCTCATGCCTTGGCTCTTTAGGAATTGATCCCTGGAGCCCTGGAAGGGCCACTACCATAACCAAAACTGGCTCCTTGTAGACCCTGCTGCTGCCAAAATTTTCCCCAAAGGCACCAGAAGAGAAGCTGCTACAGCAGGAACTAGCCCTGGGAAGCCACTCTACTAAAACTTGCCTGTAGGATTCCTGGGGAGTCCTTGCTACTGGCAGAGCTGGCTCTTGGAGAGCTCCTGAACAGCCCATCTCCAGGAACCTTGGAGAGCTTCCTAGGTCACTGTCAGAGCTCCCCTTCAGTTTCCACCACTACAAGGGGCAGGAGTGAGGTTAAGAGGCCTTCTTTCTGCTCCCCTCAAGCATATGAATTTCCTATCCAAATGCCAAGGATAGGGATGTACAAATGTGGTTTGGACATTCAGAATTCAGCCCGAACTCAGCCAGTTTGGATGCCCGAACTGGATGCCCAAACCAAATGCAGAACCCCCCAAACAGTTCGGGCACATTCAGCCGTGTTCAGGCGGGAAAAACCTGGCTGGTAGGCCCAGGGAGGGGGGGGAAGCTGAGGAGCAGATATCCTGGCCCCAGGGGCGGAGAGAGACTTGGACTAGGCGTCAGCCTGCCCAATCACCATCCTTTTTTTCCTCAGACCTCTGGCTTGTCAGTCTGCAATTGGCCATGGGCTAGGCTGTACAGAGCCAATGGGGCTTGTGGTAAGGTGGGCGCAGCAAGTAACAAAAGTAATTTCCCTGTCCACCTTCCAATTCATTCTGAGCTAGCCACTGATCCTGTCAGCAGGCGTTTTCAGAACTCTCCCTCTCCCAGAACTTTGTGTTCCTCCCAATCCATTGCCAACCTCCTCCTATTTCACAAGTTTCCACACATTTACCTCATAGTTTCATTTATTTGCATTAGATTACATATATTTAGGTGTTATACCCTGCCCCAGCCTGCCTTCTGCTCATGCCAAAGTGCCTGTCTGCCCGCCTTGTGGCAAAGCTCGAACCCTGCCTCAGCCTGCCTTCCATACTGCCTCTCATGCCATTATGCCTGTCTGCCCGTTCTGTCTGCCAAGCTTGAACCCTGCCTCAGCCTGCCTTCCGATTCTCATGCCAAAGTGCCTGTCTTCCAGCCCTGTGGGCAAAGCTTGAACCCTGCCTCAGCCTGCCTTCTGCTCATGCCAAAGTGCCTCTCTGCCCACCATGTGGGCAAAGCTAGAACCCTGCTTCAGCCTGCTTTCCTAGCCTGCATGGCACTAGGGGTGTGGTTTGGCGTTGCCTTCTGCCAGTGTCATCCACTGCAACACAGGGCACGGGAAGACCTGCAGTCCACGAGGCTGCAGCTGTCTCTGCTACAGGAGCAGGTGCAGTAGCTTCAGGGTTGGATGTTCATCATCGGCCACCCGTGCCCCCCATTATTCATGTGATCCCCAGCAGTCCAGGACTGGTGGATACCACCCCGGCTGCTAGAGGCAGGGCTCAATCCCTGGGCAATGACAGCAGGGAAAGGAGCATCAGTAGCAGCAACAGCAGCCAGTTGAGACCCAGAAATGTCAGTGCACCATGGAGGAGCTGGGGTGCGGGAAGCCGCCAAGTCCATCGGCAGCTGCAGGATGTGTAGGGCAGCATGGGTTTCAACTTAAAGCCACGCGCATGTTGGGGGAAATGATTGCACTCGATGGGTAGCCATTTTCAGTGGTTGGGGACATGGGGTTTAGGTGCCTGATTGACTTCCTGGCCCCCCAGTTTAAGCTGCCATCATGCATCACCCTGAGTCAGGCTTCCACTGATGCCTGGCAGCCTGAATCACCCAGCCAAGTAGGGGTGCCAGCCACCAAGCCCTGGCCAGGCCTCTGCTGCTGCTACACTGATGCCTGGCAGCCTGCAATGCCTGACCAAATAGGGGTGCCATCCAGCAAGCCCTGGACGGGCCTCTGCCGCTGCTCTGCCACTGCCTACCAGCCTGCAATGCCCAGTCAAGTAGGGGTGCCAGCCACCAAGCCTTGTCTGGGCCTCTGCCACTGCTCCACAAATGCCTGGCAGCCTACAATGCCAGGTCAAGGATGGGTGCCAGCTGCAGTTACTGTGCCCTGGCAATCCAATGTCCAGTGCTGCTGCCACTGTTGTGCCATGGGTACTGTGGCCTGACATTCAAATTTCTGCTGCTGCTGAGGCTGCCACTGCTGTGTCATGGGTGCTGTGTCCCAGCAATTGAATGTCTGTTGCTCCTGCCTCTGCTGATACCACCTATGCTGTGCCATGAGCTCTGTGCCTGGGCAATTCAATGTCTTCTGCTGCTGGTGGTACTACACATCAGCCATTTGCTCCTCCTTCTTGTAGACGGGCTTAGCTAGGATGAGTGCACCAGCGGGTGGGGGTTGGGTGTCCATGAGATTCATCACTGGGCAAGACTTGCCCAATTTGCAGAAGAGCTTCTTGAGATCGGTAAAGTATGATGCCAGCCTGCAATGCCCGGCCAAGTAGGGGTGCCATAATGGCCATACCACATAACGCATAGGTGGCTGTTGCCATACACAGAGCACCCACTCATGGCCATGCACAGAGTGCTCACCAAAAATCCAGAGTGCTTCATGCGAGGCAAGCCGCATAGCTCCACCGATGCCTGTCAGCCTGCAGTGCCTGGCCGAGTAGAGGTGCCAGCCACCAAACCCTGGATGGGCCTCTGCTGCTGCTCCACTGATGCCAGCCAGCCTACAATGCCCGTCCAAGTAGGGGTGCCATACTGGCCATACCACATAATGCATAGGTGGCAGGTGCCATACAGAGTACCCACTCATGGCCACGCACAGAGCGCTCGCTGAAAATCCAGAGTGCTTTGTGTGAGGCAAGACGAATAGCTCCACCAATGCCTGTCAGCCTGCAACGCCTGGCCTAGTAGAGGTGCCAGCCACCAAACCCTGGATGGGCCTCTGCTGCTGCTCCACTGATGCCAGCCAGCCTACAATGCCCGTCCAAGTAGGGGTGCCATACTGGCCATACCACATAATGCATAGGTGGCAGGTGCCATACAGAGTACCCACTTATGGCCACGCACAGAGCACTCGCTGAAAATCCAGAGTGCTTTATGTGAGTCAAACTAAATAGCTCCACTGATGCCAACCAGACTTCAATGCCAGGCCAAGTAAGTGTGCCAGCCACCAAGCCCTGGCCGGGCCTCTCTCGCTGCTCTGCTGATGCCGGGCATCCTGCAATGCCCAGCTGAGTAGGGGTGCCAGCTGCCGGGCCTCTGCTGCTGCTCTGCCAATGCCTAGCAGCCTGAAATGCCCGGCCAAGTAGGGGTGCCAGCCGCCAAGCCCTGGCCGGGCCTCTGCTACTGATCTACTGATGCCTGGCAGCCTACAATGCCCAGCCAAGTAGGGGTGCTAGGCCAGCCACCAAACCCCAAACCTTCTCAGCCTCTGTTGCTGCTGCCGCCACTGGGTGTCAGAAGGCCAGACATGTCCCCACAGGAACCCCCATGGGACAAGCGCCGAGCCTACCTACCCGGGCAACCCAGGGTGCCAAGCCCCAAGCCTCCTGGTCTCTGCTGCTGCTGCTGGTGCTGCTGTGGTGTCTCCTATGGCCTGCAATGCCCTCACAGGCACCCCTGGAGTACCCCAAGTCTCCAGGCGGCTGAATTTTCTGAATGTTCTTGGGGGACCAAACTCCATGGGACCAAACCCACGAACTCGAACTAAGTTCTTTAGCTGAACGGCTGAAGATCCGAACCCCGTTCTATTCACACATCCCTAGCTAAGAGTAGCATCATGGAGATCTCCATTGCAGCAGTGTCAGCAAGACATCACCCATTTCCCAGGGGCACTGGCATCTCTATGGGTCACAGACAATCACATGCAGGCAACTGTTTGAGGAATACAGGGAATGGACTCAGGCTACATGCCCCCTGGCTATATGGAGCACATCCCAGCTCTATAACTAGAGACTAAAAAGAGAAATTCTGAAAATCTAGCTTGACATTAGGGTGCACCAAAATTCAACTGGCCACCTGTCAGTGCATCTCATCCCCTGATTTCACATTTAGGTGACTTCACATTCCCTTGACTTCACTGTCTCCTCTGCTCAAGCAGAACTTGGGACAATCAAGGTTTGCCTGACTAAGGGGGAGGGCATGTGAGGATAGAGCTACCCTGAGGCAGCCTTGGCAACAAGGCTTTTCAATGCTAAAAATATCTTTAATCTATTTGGTCAAACCTCTGCTGACAAAAAATAGAGCTGTTATCATCAGGGAAATCATGATCAGTTACTTCATATCTTTCTTTCTTGAGAAATGTCCCCATGACTGCTTGTTAGTCATCAAGAGGATTCCAGTATTGGCTTGCAGAGTGCTCAGGCCACACTTGTCAGATGCTGGCAACTCTGTAAGAAAACAAAGCCAAGCCAAAGGATTTTCCTGTATTTCTCAACAGAATGGGTGTGAGCAACAAACTGCCTTAAACCACTTCCCCTGCTTAGTATCTGTGGACAGAGTATCTAACTATCATGCACTGAGTTTAGCAAGGCAGCTCTGCTGGGAGGGCAGGGAAGTGGTCTAGAGCAGTTCTGATCTCTTTGTCTCATGTAAAATAATTTGCTGAGTTAATCAAAATTGGCATTAAACTAAAGAGGATTGGTGGGACTTTGAAAGATGGGCAGTGGTAGTAGAATGAGGGACTAGTTTAGCTGAACCTAGGAGGGACTTCAAAATGCTCTTGCAGTGCTTCTAACTCTCATGAGTTTATTGTGAGTCTCATTAAGAGTCAATGGATGTTAACAAAAGGCCCAATAACCATGCTGGAGTCATTCCATGTGTGTTGCACTCACCCATTGTGTCATGTAATGAACTTTAGGGATGGGTGAACAGATCGTGGTTCGAGTTCGGCCATTCGGTTCGGCTGCATTCGTTTCGTCCGTTCGGTTTGCCCGTTTGGTTTGGTTCGTCGGTTCGAATGTTCGGCCGTTCGGTGGTTCGGATCGAACGTTGAGTTCGGATTCGGGATTTGGTTCGGGCGAGATAGATTCGGTCTTTAGTTCGGTGCAATTGGGAACTGAAAATGACATTTAGTTTTTGAAATAAAAGGAAACAACTAAAAAACATATTTCTGGCCATAACATTTTTGTTTCTTATTACTTTTTGATGATATTTAGGGAGATTGTACCCCCAATGGAGCGCACCAAGTCGACCAACATTCGGAACGATTAGATAAAGTAAACTGATTTTAGAAGCAATTGAATATTGTGATTTTAAGAAATGCTCCATACACATTCATGACTACAACTTCTTTATCTTGCATCCAATGTTCATGAAACTTGTGCATATTACATCCCTCTATATTCTTAATATTTCTGCCAATTTTAGGAAAGAGTGGATAAAGGGTCCCAAGGGTATAAGACATTAACCTGAAAATACATTTCCAGCTGTTACATTTTGATATTCCATTCTGTTTACAGGATATTTGACAGGAATGTATCAAATACCGTTCCTGCTATTTCAGCAAATGTACAGGAGATTTTGATAAAGGGAACCACTTCTGTTGGCCAATTTGCATCACAAACCGATCTTATACCACAGTGACATAAGAGAATCCCAGGCATAGGCCCCTTCTCTACATTTGTTGTACAGGCATATAAAATTGAGACCCTTTATAATATCTCTCTGATATTTGGCAGAGATGATCATGAAAGTGAAATATATAGTCCTGCCAAATTTCATGTACACTGGTTGGACTACAAAGATGTTATAATCAGACATACATTTATTTGTTAATTGCTTATACCACCAAGACCTTTTGTCCAATCCTTCTGAAATTTGGCAAAGATAGTTACTATGGGAAGGGGTATAAACTTAACATGTTTCACCTACATTAGATGTGAGGCAAAGAAGTTACAGCTAAGAATGTATATGTAGAATATTGCAAAATACAATAATGCAACTGCTTCTAAAATCGGATTCCTTTATCCAATTGTTTTGATATTTGGTGCACATAATGAGTTCTATTGAAGGTAGAGGCACCCCAAATTTCAGCCACATAGCTTAAAAAACAAAAAAGTTACAGCCGATAATGTGTTTTCCATTGAAACCAATGGAAATTCAATTCCGAACTCACCGAACGCATCCGAACCGAACGTTCGAATTCGAGTTCGGTTCGACCGTTCGGTTCGGTTGACCGAACTGTTCGAGTTTGGTTCAAACTCCGAACGTTCGAATTCGAGTTCGGTTCGACCGTTCGGTTCAGTTGACCGAACTGTTCGAGTTTGGTTCAAACTCCGAACGTTCGAATTCGAGTTCGGTTCGACTGTTCGGTTCGGTTGACCGAACTATTCGAGTTCGGTCCGAACTCCGAACTTCCGAACCGCGTTCGCCCATCCCTAATGAACTTAATTAATGCTCCCTTGCTTGCCTGGATATGTTTGATTTGGTATCCATTCACTGGACTCCGACTCCTCCACCCCTGGCCTGTACCCAGGTCGGTATCCTATTTTTCATTTTATGCTCTTCGCACTGTGAATTGTCAGATTGTTTCAAAGTGGTCCCTGGGAAAAAGAATGAACCTGGCTGAGCTCTTAAAATCCATACAGCAGCTCATTGTGCGACACAAACAACCCACTTCCATCATAAGCAACCAATGATTTCACTAGTTCCAACGTGCTCTCTTTTAATGCATTGCCATGAAAAAAACAAAACAGAACCCCTACAATCTATGCAGCAAGTAAAACGCACAGTGCTTAACATTAGGGTGCACCAAAATACAACTGCCCTTCCCTAAGTTCAACTGGACTGTGATAGTAAAGTCTCATATGTGTTAGTATTATGTGCCTGTGTCCTGCATTTTCCCTGGCCAGACCCAGGTTGTCACCAGAGGGATTCATGAAAAAGTCCTTGTCCACTGTACAAGCACCATGCAGTCACCAATGCCCCCGGTGTACCCTTTTGCAAGTTGTATACATCAGGCGAGAGATGAGCCTGTAGCTGAAGAAAGACCTCCATTTCCCAAATGTAAGCTATACTTTACTGAGGGCCCAAATTTCATGGAGTGCACTCCTCTCCTTTTCTGTCATTCCCCTCACTTCCACCCCCAGGCTACTGGCTTCTTGGGCATGATGGACTGAGGACCTAAGCATCTTTCCTCAAACACATGTCTGCAAGAGCAAGAGTTTCCACTGGCAGCCACCTCCATGATCTGGCGCCACCTTGGATCCCAGCATACACTTGTAACATCCATCTACTTATGGATGGATAAGGTTGTGCCAATATAATCCAAGTAATGGGACAGACAGGGCCCAGCAACAGATTGTTAAGTTTCAAATCCCACATTAGCGTTATGCCAGAAAATGAGATGGCCTCCCAGCCAATGGTAGTTTGCATGTGCCCTCTGATGCCATCAGCAAACAAAAACCTGTGGTGAGCTGGTGGGATTTCAATGTACTTTGGGACACTTCTATGAGTGCATCTAGACAGTCATGGCACCTCCCCTCCATGAAGCCCTTGTGATTATCCAGATCCTGCAGTGTTGTACCGCCAGTTATGAACTATACACCGATTTCTTGCTACATGGTACCACTAATGCCAACTTCTGATCACAGTAGACGCAACACAATCTAAGGGGTATGGGAAGAGGGGAAGTATAGGGCATGGGCAGATGTAGGTTTTCAGGAGTCAGAAGAGATAATGGGGCATGTGGGCACTAAAAGCAGGAACTCAAGAAGAACAGGACTAGAGTAGGGTTCAAGGAAGGAAGAATGACCTCTCAGAAGCCATCTCTGCTGGAGAGCTGTGTTCAACATAGGTGTCGTAAGAACACAAATAGTGCTATACTGGGTCAGAGCAATGATCCATCAAGTCCAGCACGTGTCTCCAACACCGGCCAATTTCGGTTGTTTGGAAAAAGTACCCAACAGGTCACAATGGGGCAATCTATTCCCTGTTGTTCACTTCCAGCTCTCAACAGTAAAAGGTTACATTCTACAAAACCTACCCAACGAATAGCTGCTAATAGATCTATCCTCCAGAAACTTGTCCAAATCCATTTTTAAACCCAGCTATATTACTGGACTTGACCACATCTTCTGGCAACAAATTCCACAACTTAACTGTGTGTTGAGTGAAAAAAAACTTAATTTTTTGTTGTTGTTTTAAATCTGCTACTTGTTAGTTTTATGGGGCATCCACTAGTTCTAGTAGTATTTGAGAAGATAAATAACTGTTCCCTATTTACTCATTCCACACTACTCATGATTTTATAAACTTCTATCATGTCCCCTCTCAGTTGTCTCTTCTCCAAGCTGAAGAGCCCTAACCTATCTAGACTCTATTCATAGGAGAGCTGCTCATTACCCTTTATAATTTTTATAGCCCTTCTTTGTAACTTTTCTTTTTCTACTATATCTTTTTTCAGATGGGACAACCAGAATTGCACACAATAAAAGGTGCCGCCGCACCATAGATCTATATAGAGAGGATTTATGATATTTTCTGTTTTATTCTCTATTTCTTTATGAATAATTCATAACATTCTATTTGCTTTTTTGACTGCTTCTGCCACACTGAGATGATGAATTCAGTGTATTGTTCACAAAGATCCTTTTCCTGGGTGGTAACTCCTAATTTACAAACCAGCATTGTGTACATATAATTTGGATTATTTTCCCCTATGTACATCACTTTACACTAGTCCACATCAAACTTTATCTGCCATTTAGATGCCCAGTCACCCAGTCTCATAAGATTCTCCTGCAATTCTTCACAGTCCGCTCGTGTTTTAACTTTTAGGGATGGGAATTTCGGTTTCAGATAGAACTGAAAGTACCCGATAATGGCCATTTCAGATTAATCTGAAATTTCAGTTCTTTTTTGGTATCGGCTGTTTCAAATCTTTTGCATTGATTGTTTGTTGCACTGTGGGAAGAAACCATAATGTTAAAAATCTGATACAAAATCTGAAAATCTGCAAAAAAAAAACTGAAACAAAAATCAATAGGATCAGGTGAGACACCTAAAACTGGACACATTACTGCAGGTGAGGTCTGACCAGTGTTGAATTTAGTGGAAATATTACTTTTGCCAACTTGGAGGCAATGCTTCTATTAATGCAGCCTAAAATGTCATTAGCCTTTTTTGCAGCTGCATCACATTGCTGAGTCATGTTCAGTATGTGATCAACCACAATCCATATACCCTTTTTACATGTGCTGCTGCCAAGCCAGGTAATCCCTATCTTATACTTGTGCATTTGTTTTTTCTTCTCCAAGTAAAGACCTTTACCTTTATCTAGGTTGAATTTCATTTTTTAATTTAACATACATTTCTAACCCATCGAGATCTTTTTAAAATTCTTATTCTATCTGCCAAGCTGTTAGCTACCCTTCTAATTTCTGTGTCATCTGCAAACTTGATAGATATTCCTTCACTTCACTTCTTCATCCAAGGCTGCTGCTACACAATCATAAGTCAAGAGTAAACACCTCTAAGTCTATATTTAAGTGCTGGTGTACACAGATATTCCAGAGTACATAAATCCAGATTCTTGTTGTAAAATGATCAGGAATAGGGAAGTGCATGACTGCATTAGGGAGGAACCAAGGGGGCGCAGAGGACAGCAGGGGAAATGGTACCTGAGCAGGCGGTGAAGAAAAGGCAGGAGTTATATATTCTAATTTTTGAGGATTTATTTACTCTAGACTTAAATAAATACAGAATAGTGTTCATGTAGACACTTATTCCTGACTTGAGCCCCCCACCACACCACAGAAAACTTCTTATTCTGAATTAGTGCTTATTCCAGAATATTAATGATTGTGTAAACAGTTATCCCTGAATAACAACACTTGACTGTCAACTCAAGACAGCTAATTCCAAATAACTTTGATCATGCAGAAATACCCCAAGTCATTAATAATGATGTTGAACAGGACAGGACCCAGAAAAAAGTCCTGCTGGACTCCACTTGATACATCCCTCCAGTGTGATGATGAACCATTGATAATCACTCTTTGAATATGGTTCTTCAACCAGCTGCAAATCCACTTTGTTGAAGTGTCTTCCAGTCCACGCTGTGCAAATGTCTTAATGAGGATCTCATGTGGAACATAAGAACATAAGAAGTGCCATACTGAGTCAGACGAATGGTGGGAAGTGATCCTGTAGCAGGGACCTGCGATCCAGGTGATGCGTTATCCTCTCACACTGAGGATATTTCTCCAGAGGTGTGTGCCAAGAAGCATGGGAATAGGACAGCTGTGGTAGTTGGGGATTAGATTATTAGGAATGTAGACAGCTGGGTTGCTGGTGGCCGTGAGCATCGCATGGTAACTTGCCTGCCTGGTGCGAAGGTTGGGGACCTCACGTGACACATAGACAGAATCCTAGGGAGTGCTGGGGAGGAGTCTGTTGTTATGGTCCATGTGGGCACCAATGACATAGGTAGATGTAAGAGGGAGGTTCTGGAGGCCAAATTTAGGCTGCTAGGTAGAACCTTCAGGGTAGCATTCTTGGAAGTGCTCCCCATTCCACACGCAGGACCTCAGAGGCAGACTGAGCTCCAGAGTCTCAATGCGTGGATGAGACATTGGTGCAAGGAGGAAGGCTTTAGTTTTATTAGGCACTGGGGAGCCTTCTGTGGAAAGGAGAGCCTCAGCCTACACAAATGGGATGGGTTCCACCTTAACCAGAATGCAACCCAGCTGCTGGTGCTAAAAATTAAAAATGGGATAGAGCAGTCTTTAAACTAGAACCTGGGGGAAAGCCAACAGGCACTGCAGAGTGCACGGTTCAGGCTGTGGCATCTCCAAAGGATGTTACTTTAGAGGAAGTAGAGTATCTTAAGACTGAGGATAAGATAAATGGCAAGGGATTTCAGGTGGAATGCAGGGGGGAACATACAGATGATTCCAGAGTGCCTGTTTCAGTTACCTATAAAGTGCCCATTAAGAAGAAGAATTAAAAGAATACATTTAAGTGTCTATATGCTAATGCTAGAAGTCTAAAAAGTAAGATGGGAGAATTAGAGTTTATAGCGCTAAATGAAGAACTAGACATTATAGGCATCACAGAGACCTGATGGGATGAGGATAACCAATGGGACACTGGAATACCAGGGTACAAGATAGATCAAAAGGACAGAGGAGATCGTGGTGGTGGTGGGGTGGCTCTGTATGTTAGGGACAGCATTGAGGCAAGTAGAATAAAAATTTTACAGGATGCAAACTGTTCCATTGAATCCCTATGGATTGAAATTCCACGTATCAAGCAGAAGAGTATAGCAGTGGGTCTATACTATCGCCCCCCTGACCGCAATAGAGAGACTGATTATGTAATGCTAACAGAGATTAAACAGGCTACTAAAACTGGGAATGTAATAATAATGGGTGACTTCAACTACCCCAATATTGACTAGGTGAATGCCTCCTCGGGGCGGGATGTGGAGGTAAAATTTCTGGATGCCATAAATGACTGCTTTTTAGAGCAATTGGTTCTGGAACCAATGAGGGGAGGAGCTACTTTAGATCTAGTCCTAAGTGGAACACAGGAACTAGTGCAAGGAGTAACTGTGGCCGAGCCACTAGGCAATAACTATCATAATATAATCAAATTTGACATAGTTGCTGGAGGAAGAAAGTTAATTAAAAGTACAGCACTGACTTTTAACTTTAAAAAGGGAGACTATGCCAAAATGAGGAAGCTAGTTAGAAAGAAATTAATAGGCACAGTTGAAAGGACTACATGTGTGCAAGAGGCATGTAGGCTGTGGAAAAGCACCATCTTGGAAGCCCAGATTACATGCATCCCACAAGTTTAAAAAGGTAGCAGGAGGACTAAAAGTCTACCACTGTGGCTAAATGGAGACACAAAGGAGGCTATTAGAGCCAAAAAGGCATCCTTTAAGAAATGGGAAGCTAGCCCCAATGAGGAAAATACAAAGAAGCATAAACACTGGCAACGTAACTGTAAGGTGCTAATAAGGCACGCCAAGAAAGAATTTGAAAGGAGACTTGCTAAAGAGGCAAAAACAAATAATAAAACCTTTTTCAAGTATATCAGAGGCAAGACGCCTGCTAGGGAGTCGTTTGGGCTATTAGATGACGGGGAGTAAATGGGGCACTCAGGGAGGATATGGACGTTTCAGAGAAGCTAAACAAGTTCTTTGCTTCGGTCTTCACTGCAGAGGATGTTGGGGAGATACCCACACTGGAACGCTACTTTGTAGGTGATGAATTGGATGAACTGTCACAAATCAGCGTGAGCCTGGAGGAGGTTCTAGAGCATATTGACAAGCTTAATATGAACAAATCACCAGGGCCAGATGGTATTTACCCTAGAGTTTTGAAGGAACGCAAATGTGAAATTGCAAACCTACTAGTAGTAATTTTTAACCTAACATTGGCATCTGGCACTGTACCTGAAGATTGGAAGGTGGCAAATGTAGCCCCAATATTTAAAAAGGGATTCAGAGGTGAACCTGGAAACTACAGACCGGTAAACTTGATGTCTGTGCCAGGCCAAATGGTGGAAACTATCATTACGCACACAAAGGGGTAGGGCTACTAGAATTTAAGGAAGGGCCAGGGCGCACAGCGTTGCTGGAGAACAGCAGTGCTGTGAGCCTGGCCCCTTGCATGGATACGAGCTTGACAGACTTGGTAATATTTGTGAAGTGTGAGAGTGCATGTGTGAGAGCAAGTGTGCGGGTGTGTGTGTGTGAGAGAGAGAGAGAGAAAGAGTGAGTGAAGGCAGGTAGTGTGGTGTGTCGTGGGGGCGAGCGTAAGGTGGGCATGAGTGGGCATGTGGGTTGTGGGTGTGTCCCCTGTTCCCTTCTGTGAGGTCTGGGTCCTTCCCTTCCGGTATTCCAGTGTGTGTGGGGGCTTGGGATACCACCCCGTCCTTTCCTTGGGTCTGAACTTCCCACACTCCTCCTCTACACTTGGCTTCCCCCCATAGTGATATAGGAGCGCGAGGTGGTGTGTGTGTATGTGGTAGCATGTGGAATGTGGGAGACTGCACAAGTGGACGGGCTCCACTCAGGGCCTTTCTGTTCCTTCCCCCCATGATGATCTGGCCTTTTCCCATTCGGGAAATATAAGGCCCCCCCAAGATCCTGAGGGGTTGTTTTTCCCTAGTTAGTAAGTGGAGCCCACGGGTGCAGGAGCCAGTGTGGGCAGGTGTATCGAGCGTGTGCAGTTTCTGGGTCCACATCTTACTCCCCGACCCTAACAATGGCCCACAGGGAATGGATAGCACGGTGTCCTGTTGGGTACTTCTCCCAGCCCCCCATCATTGGCCACTGTCCAAGACAGGATGCTGGGCTCAATGGATCGTTGGTCTGACCCAGTATGGCACTTCTTATGTTCTTATGTTCTTAAGCCCAGCATCCTGTCCCAGATAGGGTTGTAGCGGCATGCCACCGCGGCAGCTGTTACCGACGGAAACCCCTATTCCACACATCGTGGCACGGTTCGGCAGAGACAGCTCTGCAACGACTGTGACTGAGGTTTGCTGCTAATGGTGCCACGGCATTGGAACTGGTGAACAGAAATGGAACTTTTGTGGATTCCAATAAGAAGCGGCACCAACTCCCCTTTCCGTCGATCGTGGAATCTTTGTGGTTATCTGATCACTGTATCATGTTTCCGCCACCCGGAATAAAAGGTATCACGAGACCCGGCAGCATGATCAACCCTCGGACCCTGTTGATGACACCCACATGCCCAATTTCATTGACTAGGGCTTTCCCAGAGAGACATGTCCAGCCTTCACCATTAAGTATAAATAGGTGTGTTTGTAGCTTGTTTCTCCCTCTTGATTCCCAATCGCAGTGAGAGTGAGTGACTGTTGGAGCCGCGCCGCCAGTGTCTGTGTTTGTTAACGCACTCTGATCTTCCATGCTCCGTGACAAAGCACCGCATCGTGACTCGAGGAGAGAGAGTCCTATCCCTTCCTCCTAATTCATAGAATACCATTGATTTTGGATAACATAAGAAGGTTTTTGTGTAAGTGCTTGAACTTTTCTGCTAATTCTTCTAAACTGTGCTTTATTTAACTGCTAATTTAGTGCTAAAGCAGCTAAAGTAATCCTGCTACAGCTGCACTTTACATTTT
>QEPC01007054.1:278704-291900 GCA_003113815.1 Sphenodon punctatus
ATATATATATATATATATATATGCAGAGGAGTAAAGACATGTATGTGTATGCCTCCGCATACACAGATGCATAGGCATACACATATGCACATATACACACACACATACCAAGGCCACACACACATATTTATCCGACCGACATTCATGGCGGTCGGCAAATGCATGGCCTGGGTGTATGGCTTGGATGGTTGCAGAGGGATCAGGGTGTATGGCCTGGGTGGTTGCAGAAGGATCATGTTTGGCCTGGTGGAGGGGTGCAGAGGAAAACTATGCATCCATAGTTGGGATGGGAACTATGCATTTGAATAAAAAAAGGGGCATACCCCTCAAATATTCATTATTCAACCTACCATTTGTGGATTAGCCAGTGTGTGCTGTGCACTGCACTGCAGTATCCCTGAGGAGTACCCATTTTGTCTTTTCAATGGGGGAGTGCGTGTGTGTGTGTGTGTGTGTGTGTGTATGAATGCCTACTTACTTTATAAGCCAGATGATTAGAAGGGACTTGAGCAGAAAAATGGTGAAATATTTTGTACATCCACCCCAAAGCTGAGACACTGAGCCACACGATAAGGACTGATTTAAAGCTCTAATGCATAAGGGGCTGATGGACTTGGACCTAGGAGACCAGGGCTAATTGAAATAGGAAATCACTGAGCGGCCTTGGAGTAGTAAAAACCTCTCAGTCTCAGTTCCTCATATGTAAAATGGGAATACATGTGTATCTGTCTTTCCCTGTGTGTTCCCCTCATCCTTGTGCATCTTTGATTGTAAGTACACTGGGCAGGGAGTGGGACCTGTCTAAATGAATCACTTACTCTTAGGGCATTATTTCACTGTCCTTTGTTAATGACACAATACAAAGGCTCTGATAAAGTATAAGATTAAAATGCTAAAAGCAACACACACACCCCTCTCCCTGACACTACAGAACTCTAGTGTCCGGGGGAGAGAAGGTAGTCACGTACGAACAGGTGGGGGCAGGGCAGTCAGTGACGGCATTGACGACAGCGGTCGGCAACTTCAAGTGAGCGTAATGCCGATGGCGCTAGGGGGCGGGGCATAATAGCACTCATCACGCTGCCTGGCTCGGCTGCGCTAATCAGTTAGTCTTGGGTTAATGTAATAAATAAGCATTTTAAAATTATTTATATTACAAAGTATGCCAAACACAGCAATAATTTTATGATTAAGAAAACAAACAATAACACTAATGTAAAAGTAAAAAAATTAAAAATAAAGTTACATGTAAAAGGGGGAATTTGAACCAGATGAATGACAGCTACAGATTGTATAGCAAGCAGGGGACATTAACAACTATGCTAACAGAGTTCTGTTGCTCAGTTTACTTCTTCTCGACTGAGGAAGTGCGGAATAAGGATTGTAAGAAACTCTTCTGCATGGACTTCACACTTCATTATTTCAACTTTCTGAGCTGGTCCTATGATGTAAAAAATGACTCGGTCAGCCAATACACAGGTCACTTTAAACTCCCACCAGGAGTTTTGGTCAAAAAACTTTACTTTGGAGATCAATTTACATTTACATAAAAGATCAATTTGCCATATAATAAAAACACCGTTCCTTGAACTCCCAACCAGAACATGTTGTCCATGCATGTATGTATTGAGAAGACTGGGCAGTTATTGCTGCACAGAGAGACACACAGACAGCAGTGCACCAGCAGTCAGCATGACAGCGTGACAGCACAGTACAGCACAGCAGCAGCTGCATAGTCATACTCCCTTCGTGGAACCACTATAAACACTCATGACTATCTCTCATATATTAAATTGGCAGAATGCGGGGAAAGACCGCTGATTTTATGTGACAATGGTAATGATCAGCAAATCGGTGAAACACATACATGCCGCATCTGCGGATTCTTGTAGCGGAAGAATCGCAGAATCGCGGGGTACTGGGCGGAATTCTGCGAGGCGCAACGTGGGATGCCGAGGTTTAGGAATGGAATTGCAGTGTGGTAACAGCTGCTTCTGCATCAGCCCTAGTCCCAGACAGTGGCCAATTTTGATCACATGGGAGAAGTATCAGCAGTCACAATGCGCAATCCATTCCCTGCTGATCATTCCCTGATCCTGACAGTAAGAAGTTCCCATGTCATAATCTACTCGGCTAATAGCTATTAACGGACCTATTCTCGAAGAACTTATCAGTCCTTTTTTAAGTGTGGCTATGCTACTGGCCCTGACAACCTTCTCTGGGAACAAATTCTACAATTTAACTGTGTTGAGTGAAAAAATACCAAAGTTTCAGCCAAAATGCATGCTTGTGCTCCATCCCTGGACTGTGTAAGGGTAGAGAGAACATATCCCTTCCACGTTCTCCTGTATTTATTTATTTATTTATTTATTTAAACTTTAAACTTTTTTTAAAAAATCAGTCCAGAGAAGTCATGTGTCACTGGAGCCCCTGTGGAAGGTGAGTACTCTACCCTAGTCCAAGCACATGGGCCAGTCCTCAGAACTTGGCCGAATACACGTGAGTTATTTTCTGACTACTCAATTCAGCCCTAATAAAAATATCCTTAAAACTCCAAACCCTCCCACAACCCCCATCAAGCCCACCCAGTACAACCTCCCAATTCCCCACACCCAAATCCCTCTCACAAAGCAACCCCCAAACCACCCATCAAAACCCATAGAAGGGGGTCTAGAAGCACTCCAAGGCTGCAAACCTGATTGACCAGAGGGAAGCTGACCCCATCAATAACGGGAGTCCCAATACCCTCTAGGTCACAGGTCTGGCCAATCATCATCACTTCAGTCTTGTCTGGATTCAACATCATTCAGCTCACCCTCATCCATTTCCCAACAGAAACCAGGCAACGGGTGAGCACTGAGACTGCAGGGCCTGGGACTTTCCTGTTTGAAAAACTCAAGAGCAGTCCTGCTCACCACTGCCAGATCCTGCAGTCATGTCAACCTTATGATCAAGTATATCAAAGACCTCTAAAAGATCTAACAAGATTAGCAGGGTAGAATTCCCCTTATCAGTCTCCAGGCAAAGATCATTGACCAAGACCACAAGCGCAGTTTCCATGCAAAAAATGATCATTTAATCTACCCTTTGTTTTCTAATGAGTTACCAATCCATAATGAGTTACCTTTAATGAGTTACCAATCCATGATAGGACACTGGCTCCTATTTAATTTTCTCAAGAGTCTCTCTTGATTAGAGCTGTAGCTCAATCCTCTCTTGATTCTCGCCAAGAATCAAGGTTCTCAACATGTTTTAGTGAGAATTAATAATCAAGAAAACCCCCCCCTGGTTCTTGACACTGCAATCTTCCAGCTGCAATCTTCAACCATTACTGTGAACATGCCGTGATCTCGATAATGGTTCTCGATTACCACAAGATTCTCGCAAGTGTGAAATCCGATTCTCACATCAGCCCTACTCTTGAGGGACTTTTTCAAAGATTTTCTGAAAATCCAGACACATTATATAGTCTAGCTCAATCCTATCGACATGTTTATTTAAACCCTAAAAATTCTAATAGATTAGTGAGGCATGATTTCCCTTTGTTAAATCCACATTGACTCTTATGCATTATGTTGTGGTTACCAATATGCCTAATAATTCTGTTATTCACAACTATTTCTTCCAGTTCGCCTGGCACCAGCTTTAGACTCACAGGTCTTCTGCAGTTTCCAGGTACAGTATCAGATTTTAGCGACAGGTTTAAAATTACCAATAGTAGGTTTACACATTTTTAGGGCTGAAATGAGAATCCTGAATGTTTTTGTGAGAATTCAGCTCCTCGCAAGATCTCATGAGATCTCGCTGAGAAAGATGTGCTCTGCACATGCGCAAATGGCCACCACCGCAGCCATTTCTGTGCATGTATGGCACCTGGTGGCCATTTAGCACATGCACAGAATGTTTTTTGAGGATTAGAATCCTGGAAGACTCTCAAAACCCTAAAAACACCCAATGAATGAAAAAAATGGTCACTGAGAGCCACTCATATGCAGAAATGGCCGCGGTGGCCATTTGGTGCATCCGCAGTGCCAGTTTTTGGCCTTGTGAATTTTGTATGAGAACAGGTGAGGAATCGTGGTGTTTTCAGACGTGACGGGGCAGCTTCGCCCTGTCCCCAAAACAACCCAGAGATTCCCCGCCAGGATCACCCAGGCATGGCAAAGAGACGTGCCGGGGATCCCGGCGGGGAATCAGGGAGGGGGCGGGGCTGCGAGGCACAACGTGCGGCCGCACGGCCCCGCACTCTCCACGCTTCCTTGCCGCCTGACCTCTCGGGAGACAGGTGGGCGGTGAGGCCAATGCTGCCGCAGCATCTGGCCGAGTTCACCATGGCCCGGAATCCCGCCGGGGATTCCGGGCCGTGATAGCCAACCAGATGTTACTTTTTACTGATGCCTGCCTGGAATCACTTTCACCACACTTCTGCAGATTTTCCTGCTGGGAGTCCTGGAAGAGTGGTTGAAATTGACCTCATGTGGGTATTCAGTGCGGCGAACATCTGGTGGCCCCCGAACAGACGTGCAGGGCACAGTGACCACAGGTGGGTATTCACTGTGGTTCACTGTGATCTAGTCACGTCTGAAAATACCCTCCATCAATTCTCGACCCATTCTCATTCTCGCAAATCACAGCGAGAAGCTAATTCTCACTGAGATTTAGCAAAAATGTGAGGGCAAGTTTCAGCCCTAATTTGAGTTCCTTCAAAACTCTGGGGTGAACACCATCTGGTTTTGGTTATTTGTTACTATTAGTTTATCAATTTGCTCTAGAACCTATCCCAGAGTCACACTGATTTATGACAGTTCTTCTGATTCATCACCTACAAGGATGAGGGTATCTCCGAAACATTCTCTTCAGTGAAGACCAAAGCAAAAAATGTGTTTAACTTCTCTGCAATGACTTTGTCCTTCCTGAGTGCCCCTTTCATCTTTTGATCATCTAATGACCCAACTGACTCTCTAGCAGGCTTCTTGCTTCTGATGTTCTCAAAAAGGGTTTCATCATTAGTTTTTGCATGTTTAGCAAGTTGTTCTTCAAAATCCTTCTTGGCCTGCCTTATTAATTTTTTTTCATCTAATTTGGCAATACTTATGCTTTCTCCTATTTCTTTATTAAGATAAGCTTTCCACTTTTTAAAGGCTGGCTTTGGACTCTAATAACCTTCTTCACCTCTCCATTTACCCATGCTGGCAGATGTTTGATCCTTTTACTACATTTTTTAACTTGTGGAATAAATTTAAACTGGGCCGCCATGATGGTGTTTTTAATAGGAATGTGCGAATGCAGTTCTGCCATTTGCTGTTCAGACAGAACTTGGCCCATTCGAATGGCTGAACTGAACACCTGAATCCCCAAACAGTTCAGCTGAGATTGGATGGGTTCAGGGGCATTTGAATGGAAAAAAACAGGGCTGGTGTCACAGGGGTAGGGGAAGAGAGGGAGAGCCCAAAGGGAGAAACAGGAAGGAAGGGGAAGGGGACAATGGGAATGGGCAGCTTCCTCTGGCAAAGAGAGACCTATCGAGGTATAACAATCCCTCAGGGTGGTGTATGGGCTTTCCCTCCAATTCAGAGGGCAACCCGACTCATCATAGGGAAAAAGAGAGGAAGCCAATTGCCCCAACAAAGGGGGGAAGACACAAAGGGATTTCACAGCTGCTCAGGGGAATATACAGGAACCCGGGCACCATGAGGGTCAGTGACAAGGGAGAAGGGGGAGGCAGTCCAGGGGAAGGGGGGGAAAGGAGGAAGGGTCACAAGGAGAAGGAAGGGGTGAGGGGGATAGGAAATGCACTCAGGGGAGGAAGTCTTGTAAGGAGAGAGCGGAGAGGAGTCAGGTTAGGAGGCGAGGGAACCAGGAAACCCAAACACCTGGACTTCTCTTCAAATATTCAGGAACATAGAGACTAGGACTGAACAAGACAAACACACAAGCACTCTTACCACCAAGTCACTCTGCGAAGGGGGGTGGGAACACAGGAAGCATTCACTCAGCTCTCTCACTGGATCAAGGATTCAGACAGGACAAGATATACAAAGCACCAGGCGGCCAGCCTCTCAAAATGATTACCGGCGGTGGCTCCTGGCCCCGCCGGTGTATTATATAGCTACAGCTCCAAAAGAATTGGCGTGCTCAGGGCAGGGCCCCAACTCGCTGCTGACCCTCACCCTGCATGCGGAGTGCTCTGTGTTTGGGCAGGACCCAGATCCTCTCGCAAGCGTGGAGAGGCCCCACCCCCCGACAGCAGTGAAACCAGTGTTCCCGACGTCCCTTCGCATCGGGACGTTGCTGGGCAACTGCACGCCAGCCACCCCCTACCACCAGGGCGGCATGAGCCCTGACAGTACCCCCCCATCCAGCCCCCCCAAGGTCCTAAGACCGGGCCGAGAGGAATGGCAGAGATGAAACTTCCGAATAAGGTGGGGGGCATGGATATTCATAGTGGGTTCCCAGGACCATTCAGTGGGTCCATGATGTTTCCAGTCCACGAGGTAATATAACCATGAACCAGAGATGCAGGAATCCAAGATGGACCGAACCTTACATTCGGGTCCATCTGGGAGGTGGATGGGGGGGCAGGAACATCTCGTTGGAGGGCGTAACTTGGGGTCTGTGCCTTCTTCAAAAGGGACACATGGAAAGAAGGGTGTATGCATAAATGGGCCAGCAACCCCTCGGTGTAGGTGACCTCATTCAATTTACGGGTAACGGGAAAGGGGCCATGTAGGCATCATCAAGTTTGGCAGAGGGGCCTAAAGAGGGATAATTTCGATGCCTTACCCACACAAGGTCACCTACCTGGAAGGAGGGTCCCAGGAGATGATGTTTATCGACGGTTGCTTTATATTGGGCACAGGCTTTCAACAAATGTTGTTGGGTGGCGTGTTGAGCTTTGTGAATAATCTTCACCAATGCACCTGCGGCTGGTACCAACGAGAGGGGTGCATCTGGAAAACAAAGGGGAGGATGGGAACCGTACGAGACAAAAAAAGTCGAATTCCCCAACGAGGCTTTGGGTCCATTATTGTATGTGAATTCGGCAAGGGGTAGATGTTCCACCCAATCATCTTGGAGATAGGTACAAAAACAATGTAAATACTGTTCGATATGCTGATTTACACGTTCTACCTGCCCATTTGCCTGAGGATGATATGCCGTGGTCAGCTGGAGGTTAACCTGTAGAAGAGTTAAAAAGGCCTTTCCTATCGGTACCGGGTAAACTCTATGCCAAGGTGCTCTTTGAGCATCTGGAAAGATGGGTCAAGGAAGGGGATGTTATTCCTCCTGTCCAATTTGGGTTCAGACCAGGCTGCTCCACTCTTGATTGCTGTTATATTCTGCAACATGCTATCCATAAAACCTATAAGATCCGGAGTAGCAAGATATTCCTGGCTTTTGTAGACCTAGCTAAGGCCTTTGATTCAGTGCCAAGGACCAGGCTCTGGGGGAAATTAAGGGCTAGTAATATTGATGAAAATCTGCTGTTAGCAATCATCAGATTATATACAGATAATGAAGCGAGAATAAGAGGGCCTAGAGGACTCCGATTATCTGAACCCATCCCAATTAAAAGAGGGGTCCGACAGGGGTGCGTTCTCGCACCCCTCCTCTTTAATTTATACCTTGCAGATTTGAGTAATTATATGTCCCAAATTGATACCCACCCCCCCAGGGTGGGCAGTACAAGCCTTCAATTTTTGCAATTTGCAGATGATATAGTTTTCATGGTGCAATCGGAGATAGGGATTAAAAGAGCTTTAGAAAATTTCCTAACATATTGCGAGGTCAATGGGCTGACCTTGAACTTCTCAAAAACCAAGGTGCTGGTCATGGGGAAGCGTGTAAGACCCCCCCTAGCTGGCAGCTGGGAATAGGAAGGGTAGAGTTGGTAAATAATTTCTCCTGTTTGGGAGTAGTCATCCATAAGAGGCATATGGAATAGCCACCTGGTTAGGAGGGCTACCATTGCTAGGCAGGCTGTACACCTTCTGCTGAGAGCTTGCAGGATATCGAGGGGTATACCACTCTCTGATCTATTGAAAGTGTATAGGGCTAAGATCCCTCCTACCCTACTGTTCGGTGCGGAACTCATTCCATTTCTCAATACGCTCCTGCTTGAGAGAGTACAAAATCTGTTCCTTCGGCGGCTCTTGGGAGTCCCATCGGGAGTTCCGGGAGCCATACTGCGAGCAGAATTAGGTATTCCCTCTATCGATTCTTTGGCAAAGAGAGCTTTCATCAACTATTGGATAAGGTTACTAAAGATGCAGGATTCAGCATTACCGGTACAATGCCTGAGGGAAGAACTTCTGTATCAAGGACCACGAACCTGTCCGTGGCTTTTATATTTGGGAAAATTAATTAATACTATGGGGTTTTCCTTCCAACACTTTCAGGGCAAGTCTATCCTGGCCATTAAATCTGAGATTCATCTCTGGCTCAAGGACATTGCTGACCAGGAGGACATGGCCAGAGTAATAGCATGGAAAGTAGCCCCAAAATTGGGGACCTTTAAGAACCAAGCTTTATTTGAGCCGTTTCTGGATGTCCTGGCCAATCCAAATCTGAGGAGAGCATACATTCTTCTCCGCTGGCAAATGGTTAGAGAAGCAGTAGTGGAAGGGAGATATGGGCACATTCCACGGGAGGCTAGATTATGTTCCTGCTATAAGCAGGAGGTGGAAGATGTAGATCATTTTCTACTGAGATGCCCTTATTTTGAAGCCCTGAGGGCAACTTGGGTGGCTCCTTGGCTGCCTCGTGAGCACCAAGTGCTTGATCCCGTTAGATACCTATTATCTCTCACCCAGGAACAGGCCATTAGAGACTTGGTGATTTACACTCATTTAGCAGCCAAGAAACGGCTCTATATTTATAAGGCTCTCCCTGGGAGTAAGATTCATGGGGCAAGGCTGGACAACTAAGTGGGGAAGACTCTCGATGGACAGCATGGGGATCACTGGGTTAATTTGGAATAGTATCCGTTTTGTTCTACTCCTATAAGGGGACCCAAGGAAGGGACAGCTGTGGGATCTGCCCTATTAAGGATTTTGCCCTATATTAGGGAAGATCCAGTGATTGTATTGGTTAAATGACACTTGGCCTTGTCACTTGTGTGACATATTGACCAAGAAACTCATTTTATTCTATTTTATTTTATTTTATTAGTAAGATACCTTGAGGGTGTATTTTTGTATGTATTTTTGTATGTATTTGTATTGCATATTTTATGCCTCAAGTAGTTGTCATTTATGTTTGTTGTTAATTGTTTTTATGTCATTGGGCCATGGCGAGAGCCAGTGCTGACAATAAACTTGACTTGACTTGACTTGAAAAAGGCCTTCCAAAATTGAGAAATGAATTGAGGGCCTCGATCCGAAACAATCTCTTTTGGTAGACCATGTAGACACACTACTTCTCGAAGGAGGAGACGTGCTGTGGCTGGAGCTGAGGGTACCCCTTTACAGGGGATGAAATGTCCCATCTTAGTGAAGTAACTGATAACAACTAAAATGGAGTCATGTCCAGCTGATTTAGGAAGTTCTACTATAAAATCTACAGCAATCTTCTGCCAGGGACCTTTGGGATTGTCTGTGAGTTGTAATAATCCTATAGGTAGGGTTCGAGGGGGTCTTAGTTCGAGCACAGGTGGGACACCCATGAACGTATCATTTAAGATCTTTACGGAAGGAGGGCCACCAAAAGGATCTTGAAATCAATGAAAGAGTCCTTTGGTACCCCGGATTTCCTACAAGATGGGAATCAGGGTGAACCCACATTACCTGTGGCCTGAATCTACAAGGTATAACCACCTTGCCTTTATAAAAAAAACAATCCATACCTTTGTTGAAATTTTGGACCTGGTTGTTCCTTCTGACTTATGGTTCATAGTTGTATTAGGGTTGGGACAGTAGCGGCAATTGTTCAGGGATGCAGTGTAGGTCCTTGGAGATCCCCTTCCTTCTCAATACGACTGTAATATCAGGACATTGCGTCCGCCATTGTATTTTGAGACCCAGGACGATATTGCATGGAAAAACAAAAACGTGCAAAAAACAATGCCCATCTTGCATGCCTTGGGTTATTAATATGGGCAGAGTGGAGATATGCTAAATTCTTGTGGTCGGTATACACAAGGATGGGATGGGATAGGAAGTGCCTCCTGGCCTCAAATGCTGCTTTAATAGCTAACAGTTCTTTATCCAATATAGGGTAGTTTCTTTCAGTGGGCGTCAATTGACTGGAGTAGAAGGCACAAGGGGGACGATGTCCCGAAGACTCATGGACTTGAGTTAGCACCGCTCCAATGGCTACGTCCGATGCATCTGCTTCTACTATAAAGGGTAGAGAGGCATCAGGGTGTTGTAAAAGAGGAGTAGACATAAAGGCCGGTTTTTGGTGAATAAAGGCTTCCTTCTGGCGGATCCCCCACACAAAGGGTGTGCCCTTCTTTAATAGAATAGTAAGGGGCTTAGTTAGGTCTGCATATCGAGGAATATATTGTCGATAGTAATGAACACTACCCAAAAATCTTTGCAAGGCTTTTACTGTTGTCGAGGCCGGCCATTGATTGATGGCCTCAAGTTTACTTGGATCCATGTGTATTCCCTTAGAAGAGATGATGAACCCTAGAAAAGGGACAGGGGAAGTATGAAAAACACACTTCTCAAGTTTACAATACAATTTGTGGTCCAGTAGATGTTTCAGGACAGTCCGTACATGGTGAACATGTTCCTCTGGGCATGATGAAAAAATAAGAATATCATCAAGATATGCTACTACATACAAATCAAGCAAGTCTCTTATGATATCATTAATGAAATGCTGAAAGGTAGCAGGAGCATTTACAAGGCCATAGGGCATCACACAGTACTCTAAATGCCCGAATCTTGTGCGGAAAGTGGTTTTCCACTCATTCCCCTTCTTTATTTTCACCAGATTATAAGCACCCCTCAGGTCCAGCTTGGTGAAGATGGTTGCCCCTTGAAGCTTACCAAGGAGTTCAGGGATGAGGGGGAGGGGATATCTATTTTTAATTGTTATTCGGTTCAGTCCTCAGTAAGCTATACATGGTCAGAGGTCTCCCTCCTTCTTTTGCACAAAGAAGAGGGGAGCCCCTGTAGGGGAGGTGGAATGGTGGATAAACCCCTTTGCTAAGTTATCCCTAATGTAGTTTCATAACGTTTCAGTTTCCCCTGGAGACAAATTGTAAATATGTCCATATGGGGGTTCATGATCAGGGATAAGTTCAATAGGGCAGTCATAGGATCTATGGGGTGGAAGTTCAGAAGCTTCTTGCTTACTAAAGACAGTGGCCAAATCATGGTATTGGGAAGGGATTCGGGGATCAATCGGAGGGGAGGGTAATAGGGGCTATCACCTCAATCTGAGGGAAGGGAATAAGGTGAGGGTGACAGGTAGGGGAAATGAATGTGAGGGTCCACGTGATCCAATTGATGGAAGGGTTATGGCTCTGGAGCCAGGGTAGCCCAAGAACTAGGGAAAACAGGGGGGAAGAGATTAAATCAAATTGAATAGTTTCCATGTGAGTACCAATAGTACACCCCGAAGGGGCGGAGCACATTAACAGAGAACCTGAAGTAAGGGGAGAACCATCAATTGTTTGAACCAATTCCACAGAGGCCCAAGTTTGCCGGGGAACCCCATGGGATGCAGCAAAGGAGACATCCATAAAGTTCCCCGAGGCCCCCGAGGCCACCAAGGCTCTAACCACCAGGGAACAATGGGAAGACCACTGTAGGGTAAGGGGAACAAATAATTGCAGGGGGCTTGAGCGTTCCTTCCCTGATCCAAAGAGGGAGCCATACCCAATTACCGAGAGGTCCCCCCACTCTCCCGGTCACTGGCGTTTCCCGAAGCGGTGGGACGCGTAGGTTTGGAAGGGCACTCCCTTGAAAAATGAGTGGCTCCCCCACAATAAAAACAAAGGTGGAGGACGCGGCATCTCTCTCGTTCCTCAGGGCTAAGGGACCCCCGCAAAGCTCGTATCTGCATGGGCTCAGGACTCCCTTGTCCAGTGGGGACAAGGGGAGGGTTAGCTGGTGCCCGGGGAACCCAAAGTCCTGCCCCCCCCACTTGGTCCCTTCGTTTTTCACGCCTCCGTTCGGTGAGCCGCTCATCAATCTGTAGGGATAATGTGACCACTTCCTCTAGAGTGATTGGGGTAGCTGTAGTCCAGGCTAACTGATCTTTGATTTCATCATTAAGACCCTGTCGAAACAGGACTCAAAAGACTGAATCACTCCAATCGAGGTCAAAAGCTAGCTTTCTAAATTGGGTTATATAATCCAGTAGGGGGGTCTTCCCCTGTCGTAAATGAAGTATGGTCTGTTCAGCACCTCTAACTCTATGGGGCAATCGAACAGAAAACAAAATTGCTTCAGAAATCCCTTATGATTACGTAACAGGTTATCGTCAGAGGCTAGAAGAGGGGTAGCCCAGTTTAGGAATATCCCCCCTAACAGTCCCAACATATAGGCCACCTTCGCTTGGTCTGAATCATATGTAAGGGGTTGGGTTTGAAAGGTAAGATTGCAAAGGGCTAAAAACCCCTGGCAGGTCTTTCTATCCCCATAGAACTTATCAGGGTCGGGGGCCTTAGGCTCCCTAGGAACTGGTACAAAAGGTGGCATGGCTGGAGGGGGAGGGGCGGTTGCTCCATTGGGAGCTACCTCCTCCACCTCCATAGGGGAAGGTGGATATTGATCCACCGATTCCTGCAGGGCTCTATATCTTGCCCGCAGTTTTTTATTTTCAGTTTTTAAATCTTGAACCTCCATGGTAAGGGACTGGACAGCAAGTAATAACTCTTTGACCTGTTGCTCTGAGTCCATAATGTTAAAGTGATAGGGAGGAATGCCAGTAATTCTGTCACAGGGGTAGGGGAAGAGAGGGAGAGTCCAAAGGGAGAAACAGGAAGGAATCATCGACATCGCTTCGCACTCCTCTCTTCCCACTCCCACCCCTCTCCCTCCTCCCCCTCCTTCTCTCATGTCCTCCTTCTCCCCTGCCTCCCTTAAGGAAATCTCCTCTCTGCTCGCCTCCTCCAACCCTTCCACTTGCCCCCTTGATCCCATTCCTTCCCGCCTCCTCACCTCCATTACTCCCACTGTCGCCCCTTCCTTCCTGCACATCATCAACCTCTCCCTCTCTACTGGCTCTTTCCCTTCTGC
>QEPC01007054.1:292000-304143 GCA_003113815.1 Sphenodon punctatus
AAGACACAAAGGGATTTCACAGCTGCTCAGGGGAATATACAGGAACCCGGGCACCATGAGGGTCAGTGACAAGGGAGAAGGGGGAGGCAGTCCAGGGGAAGGGGGGGAAAGAAGGAAGGGTCACAGGGAGAAGGAAGGGCTGAGGGGATAGGACTTGTGCTCAGGGGAGGAAGTCTTGTAAGGAGAGAGTGGATAGGAGTCAGGTTAGGAGGCGAGGGAACCAGGAAACCCAAACACCCGGACTTCACTTCAAATATTCAGGAACATAGAGACTAGGACTGAACAAGACAAACACACAAGCACTCTTACCACCAAGTCACTCTGCGAAGGGGGGTGGGAACACAGGAAGCATTCACTCAATTCTCTCACTGGATCAAGGATTCAGGCAGGACAAGATATACAAAGCACCAGGGGGCCAGCGTCTCAAAATGATTACCACCAGCGGCTCCTGGCCCTGCCTCTGTATTATATAGCTACAGCTCCAAAAGGATTGGCATGCTCAGGGCGGGGCCCCAACCTGCCGCTGAGCCCCACCCTGCGTTCAGTGTGCTCTGTGTCTGGGTGGGGCCCGGATTCAAATGCAAGCATGGAGAGGCCCCGCTCCCCAACAGTGCCAAAACCAGCATTCCCGACGTCCCTTCGCATCGGGACATTGCCGGGCAATTGCACACCAGCTGCCCCCTACCACCAGGGTGGCATGAGCCCTGACAGGTGGAACCAGGGAGGGTGGGGCAGCTGAGGAGCAGACTTCCTGGCACCAGGCGTGGAGAGGCTTGGAATAGCAGCCAGCCTGCCCAATCACCATCCCTCTTTTCCTCAGAACACTAGTTTCGCAGTCTGCGATTGGCCACGGGCTAGGCTGCACGGAGTCAACGGGGCTTGTGGTAAGACGGGCGCAGCAAGTAACAAAAGTCATTGACCTCCCCCCTTCCAACTCCTTCTGAACTAGTCACTGATCCTGTCGGGAGGCGTTTTCAGAAGTCTTCCTCTCCCAGCAGTTTGTGATCCTAATTCATTGCCATCCTCCTCCTATTTAATCCATTTCTACACATTTACCTCCATAGTTTCGTTTATTTAGATTAGATTAGATAGATTTAGGTGTTCTTTTTATTTTTTACCCCTCCTTGCATTCTTTCTCCATACCCTCCATTGAATCCTTCCATCAGTTGAAAGCCATGCTGGGGGAAATGATAACACTGGATGGGCAGGCCTTCTCGGTGGTCAGGGACATGGGGTTAAGGCACCTGATTGGGTTCATGGCCCCCCAGTTTAAGCTGCCCTCATGCACCACCCTGAGTTGGAAGGAGTGGGTGAGGGAGCAGCTGGCAAGGGCTGGGGGTACCACCGTCCACTTCACCACAGACCTGTGGTCAAGCCAGAATGTGCAGCACACCTACTAGGGATGTACAAATGCAGTTTGGAAGTTCGGAGAGAACACCAGAAGCCCCGAACAGTTCAGGCACATTCGGGTGCGTTCGGATGAGTTTGGGCAAGAAAAAACCTGTCTGGCAGGTCCAGGGAGGGGGGGTCATCTGAGGAGGGGGGTGGAAAGACTTGAACCAGCAGCCAGCCTGCCCAATCACCATCCCTCTTTTCCTCAGACCATTGGCTTGGCAATCTGTGATTGGCCACGGGCTAGGCTTCACAAAGCCAATGGGGCTTGTGGTAAGGTGGGCGCAGCAAGTAACAAAAGTCATTGACCTCCACACCTTCCATATCATTCTGAGCTAGCCATTGATCCTATCAGCAGGCATTTTCAAAACTCTCCCTCTCCCAGCAGTTTGTGTTCCTCCCACTCCCTTGCCATCCTCATCCTATTTCACCCATTTCAACACATTTACCTTCATAGTTTCATTTATTTAGATTAAATTAGAAAGATTTAGGTGTTATACCCGGCATCAAGAAGCAGCCATTCTGGGGGGATCTGCGCATGCATCAACACGAGTAGCTGGGTCTCGACTGAGCGCCACCCCCCCGATTCCTTAAACAGGTTTGCAATTACTGAAAAATAGAAGGATACAGTCAGCGCAAGGTAGAGATGGCAGGGAAAAGTAAAAGTAGGCAGAAAATTTCACAGAGCAATGCGCTGGAGCACTTCTGTCAGATAAAAAGCACCATGGGGCCTAGGGATGCAGATTGTGAGGGAAGCGGCTCAAAAATGGCTCCAGAAGGGCGCAAAACAGAGGAGGAACGGGCTTCCTCTGAAACTGACCGGGAGGAAGGGATGCAGAGTTTCCTGCACTGACTGCTCTTACAAATGAAAAAGGAGCTGAAAGCAGAAATGGAAAAGATTCAGAGCTCAATAGAGGAAGGGAAAAAAAAGATTGAGAGTGTGGTAAGAAGTTCGGAAGTTACAGAAGGAAGATTTTCTTCACTGGAAGATCAGTCCATTCCAACTGAGGAGCAGCTAAACCTTTTGAAAGGTGAGACTGCATTATTGCAGACTAAGTATGAAGACCTGGAAAACTGCTCTTGCAGAGGCAATCAGCGATTCAATGGAATAATAGAGACAGAGGGACTAGAGGGGGCCAAGGAGCTGATATGGGCAGTATTAAAGGAGAATTTCCCTGAGGATACACAGCTCCATCAGGCAAAGATAGACATGGCCCATCGAACTGGGCGCCCAAGGCTGAAGGGATCTGACCCCCCTTGCCCCATTTTAGTAAAATTTGCAAGCTATTACATAAAAGAAGAGATACTAAAGAAATCCAGAATTAAGAGGAAACTGTCATTTAAGCAGCAGTCAGTGAGGATTTACCATGACTACGCAGCAGAAACAATTTTAAAAAGGATGAAATGGAACAAATATTTTGGGACACTTATTGAAAAAAATCTAAAACCAAGATTAATTTTCCCAGCAAAAATGATGATTATATGGAGAGGGAATAAGAAGTTCTTTGAATGTGCAGAAGACTTGGAAGCTTTCCTGGTGTCCCTTCCTGCAGTTCCACGTTNAATGTGCAGAAGACTTGGAAGCTTTCCTGGTGTCCCTTCCTGCAGTTCCACGTTCACAGACAGAAGAAGACTGAGCTGTAGGGCAGGAGAGGCCTACTCTGGCCCTAAAGAAATAAAGGACAGAAGCTTGTAGCTGAGGAAGCTTATATAAATAAGAGTGATCATGATGAAGGTCCTATTCTGTGTAAACAAGTGGAATTAATAGAGTCTATATAAGTTAAGATTGTTAAAAGGTAAGAGTAAGAGCCTCCGCCAGGTTCACAACTGCTATCAGTAGAAAATAAGCAAGTTGAGAATGTTGACCATTAAAAAGTAAGATGCCAGCTTGAATGTTATGTTATTTAAAGTAAAAATTTGAACAGAGGAGTGCGGGGTGGGAGTGTAGGACGCGTGGAGGTGTCCTGCAAACAGGCGATTGAGAGTCCCAGCTGATCCTCAAGAGGGGTAAAAGGAAGGGACTTGCGGGGTCGACTGGGCATGAGCAGCTGAAAGGACATGCGTGGCGAAGCTCCAGTGATCCCGTGAACTGAAGGCCAGATAAAAAGCCCCCAAATGAAGAAATATCCCCTCAAAAAGTAAAAATTACATTGAGGAATGAATAGGGACAAAAAAAAAAGAAGCTGAAAAAACAATAGACAAATTTTACCCCCCGCGATGCAGCACGAGAAGAACAGACACCGGCCTATACAAAATGGCTGATGGAGCAGAGAAAGGCATGCAGGGGGAACCAGAGGCTTCAGAACAGGTGATTAGCATGTTTAAATCCATCAAAGCTGACCTGGCTATGAATTAAGAAGGCATATCTACAATTAAAACAAGTTTGACTGAAATTAAAGCTCAGATGGAGGGGATTAATAAAAGGATGGCAGAGGCAGAGGCAAGAATCAGTGAGCAGGAGGACAGAGATAATCTCCAGGAAACTAGAATTGTGCAATTGGAGGATGCGATGCATGGAGTTAAAGAAAAACTTGAGGACTTAGAGAATAAATCTCGTAGAAACAATCTCAGATTCTTGGGGATACCGGAAGGAAGGGAAGGCAAAGGAGTGAGAGAACTAGTGGCATATGTACTCAAGACAGTTTTTGTGGAACAGCCAGAGCTTCATGAAGTGGAAATTGAAAGGGCTCATCGCTCCTTGAGGCCAAGACCAAAAGATCCGGCACCCCCGAGAGCTATAATAGTTAAATTTCGGAGGTTTCAAGAAAAGGAGACTATCCTCGGAGTGGCTAGAACCACAAGGGACATGCAGTTTGATGGCAGTAAAGTCTCAATATTTGCTGATCTCGCATATGAGACAGTACAAAGAAGAAAAGCATGGTGGAAACAAATGGCAAAACTTAAAAACATGGGGATGAAAGCTCAAATCCTATACCCAGCAAAACTATCTTTTATTGATCGAGGTAAAAGGAGATATTTCAACGAGGAGTCTGAATTGGAGTCCTACATTGAAAAAAAATTAAGACAAGGTCCTAGGAGCCACAGAGAAGAAGAGGCTGTCTGACTTTGAGGTAGATTTATAAAAGCTCTGACAAAGTTCATAATACAAAATGCGGGCAAAGAAAAAAGGTCAGAAAATGTATAGTAACAAACATGGGATCAGCTGATAGCGAAAGCTGGTGAAAACATTTATCCTATTTAGGGGACACCCCCCCCCCCCGAATTGTAAAATAGCAGTTAATTGAAATGTTAAATTTTTATAGGTTTTGGTTTGGTTTACATTTAATGTTAAGAAATGATGTGTTACTTAGAGTAAAGAGGAAAGGTCAAGATTGGGATATTTGTGTACTGTGTGTAAAACAAGGTATATACATGTTCAACAGAATTACTGGTAAGAATCTAGTTAAGAAAGGTGGCTGCAACAGGAAGAAAGGGGTAGCAAACCAGTGGGCCCTTATATTAGGGCAAAAGAAAAGAGGAAAAAATAAAAAAGGACAAATAATCATAATCAGATGCAGGGTTCATGGCTAACCTTAAAGTATTATCATTAAATGTAAGTGGGATGAATAACCCAGTGAAAAGGAAAAAGATTTGGCAGTTGATAAAACAGGCACGATTACATATTTTTGCTTTGCAAGAAACCCATTTAATTAGAATAGATAATCAAAGATTTACAAATAAGGACTATAAAATTATTTACTCCACTGGGGAAAAGAAAAAGGCAGGGGTATTAGTGGGCATCCACAAAGAACTAAAACCACAAATACACAATATATACAAAGATGAGAAGGGAAGGATTCTAATAATAACAGTTCAAATACAAGGGGAAGTGTACACTATTGTTAACCTATATGCCCCTAACTATAATACAGAGGAATTTCTGATAGATACACTGGCACTGATTTCACAGAAAGCACAGAGCAAAACTTTAATCTGTGGGGACTTTAAGGGTGTCTTCAGACGTTACGAGATCACGGTGAACCACGGTGAATACCCACCTGTGGTCACCGTGTCTCGAACGTCTGTTTGGCGGGCGCCAGATGTTCGCCACGGTGAATCCCCACATGGGGTCAGTTTGAACCACGCTTCCCGGGCTAGCCGGGGGAATGTCCTTGGAAGCGTGGTCAAATGGACCCCGGGCAGGGACCAACGAAAAGTAACGTCTGGCCGCGCGCCATGGCCCGACGCGGTGGCCGCAATGGCCCCACCGCCCGCCCATCTCCTCGGAGGGCGGCCGGCGGGGTGCGTGGAGGTGGCGGGGCTGTGCGGCTGCACGTTGCGCCACGCGGCCCCGCCCCCTCCTGGGTTCCCCGTCGGGATCCCCCTGGCATGTCTGATATGGCGTGATGGGGCGACCCCGGCGGGGAATGAAGCCGGTGGTTTCGGTACGGGGCCAAAGGGCCCCGTAACATCTGAAATCACCCTAACTGCCCGTTATCCCCCCTGGATCAATTCAATAAAAAGAAATTGAACAAAAAGCAGGAACAAGTAGTTAAGAAGATAGAACAGGGAGAATGGAGGGAAATATGGAGAACTATACATCCTAATAAACAAGAATTCACTTTTTACTTGAATCCCCACGCTACAGCATCAAAAATTGATCACATGCTAGTTCATAAAGCCCAAATATCAGAATGTAGTAACTCTTTCATACAGATAGTACCCTTCTCTGATCACAATGCAGTTGTAGCAATTTTCAATCAAGAGGACAACAAGAACAATAGTAAACATGGCAGTGGGTTAAAATCTTTTTATTTTAGTAATAAATGAATACAGGAGGAAATAAAGAAGGCAATACAGGAATATATTCAATTCAATGATTTGCCATGAACATCACCACAGACACTGTGGGAGACTGCTAAGGTCATTCTCCGGGGGCACTTTATTTCATTAGGGTCACATCTAAAAAAAGAAAAAAGAAAAAACATTAGTGAATTATATCTGCAACTTAGGCAGCTAGCTAAGCTACCCAAACTGAATGCAAGTAAAATTACAAGCCTTAAGAATCAGATAAACTTAATAGAAACTGAGATAACAGTCACTAAAATTAGATACACTAAAGTCTTTTATTATGAGAAAGCCAATAAAGCAGACAAAGTACTAGCATGGCTTACAAAAAAAAAAAAGACAAAAAACTAACATACCCTATATACGAAAAACACGTGACTCTCAAATATTGACGGGTGCAGATAAAGTCCAATGTTTTGTGGACTTCTATGAGTCACTACGGCACAGAAGACCACCCAGATGAGTTGATTCAGAGAGTACTGCAGCAAGTGAAGCTACCACACATTACAGCTGAACAACGTGATTATTTAAATCAACCTATCACTATAGAGGAAGTACAAGGGACAATTAAGCAGCTACCAGGGAATAAAGCTGCTGGACCGGATAGCTATCCGACTGAGTTTTATAAAATATTCTTAACGCAATTGGCCCCGATGCTCACACAATGCTACAACTCATTTAATAAGTTACAGACTATGCCAAAATCTTTTTATGAAACAAATATCGCCCTATATTCCAAACCAGGGAAAAACCTGAAGTTATGTAGTGGAGATAGGCCTATTTCACTACTAAATGTGGATGCAAAGGTATTCACAAAAATCCTGGCGAATAGACTGGTTGATGTTATGGCGGGTTTGATTTCACAAGATCAGACTGGATTTATGCCAGGGTGCTTGGGTGTGGATAACGTCAGGAAAATTGTAAATATAATCCACCATGTCAAAAGAAATAATAAAATTGTGGCGGTGATTTCACTCGATGCAGAAAAAGCTTTTGACATGGTACAGCACAGATACCTGCTGGCTACTATGGAAAAAATGGGCACATGGGGAACTTTTGCTGACTGGATTAAACTAATTTATAAATTCCCGACTGCTAAAATACTCATTGATGGAGTTCCCTCCAGAGAAATAAGTTTGAAGCGAGGTACTGGACAGGGCTGTCCTATGTCCCCCTTGTTATTTAATATAGCAATCGAACCTTTGGCCATTATGATAAGAAATTCAAAGCACATAACCGGAGTGGAAATAAAAAATAAAGAATTCAAGGTGGCAATGTACGCAGATGACATGTTAGTTAGCTTGACAAATTTGCCTACATCGGTACCAGCCTTAGTGGATATCATAGAACAATTTAGTGTTGCCTCTGGTTATAAAGTTAATATAGAAAAATCAAAGATGTTGCTGTTTAATGAGGATAGACTCACTAAAGGAACTGCAAAGGTCAACACCATTTACAATAGAAAAGGAGGAACTAAAATATTTAGGAATCACTATCACAAAAAAACTCAAAGACTTATACAAAGCTAATTATCTACCACTATTAGAGGAAATTAAGAGGAAAGAAGAAGCATGGAAAAACCACTATTAGAGGAAATTAAGAGGAAAGAAGAAGCATGGAAAAACTTCCAAGTTTCATGGGTGGGGAGGACGAACCTAGTCAAAATGATGGTATTACCCATATTAAAATATACTTTTTTTGCATTGCCAGTACAAGTGCCTGGGGAATTTTTTTGAATATTGAATAGAGTGATATCAACAATGATTTGATCGCGTAAAAAACTGAGATTAAAAAGATCAGTACTCTATTCCCAGACAGAAAAAGGGGGCATGAATATGCCTGAATTTAAGCTATATTACTGGGNCAGTTTGAACCACGCTTCCCGGGCTAGCCGGGGGAATGTCCTTGGAAGCGTGGTCAAATGGACCCCGGGCAGGGACCAACGAAAAGTAACGTCTGGCCGCGCGCCATGGCCCGACGCGGTGGCCGCAATGGCCCCACCGCCCGCCCATCTCCTCGGAGGGCGGCCGGCGGGGTGCGTGGAGGTGGCGGGGCTGTGCGGCTGCACGTTGCGCCACGCGGCCCCGCCCCCTCCTGGGTTCCCCGTCGGGATCCCCCTGGCATGTCTGATATGGCGTGATGGGGCGACCCCGGCGGGGAATGAAGCCGGTGGTTTCGGTACGGGGCCAAAGGGCCCCGTAACATCTGAAATCACCCTAACTGCCCGTTATCCCCCCTGGATCAATTCAATAAAAAGAAATTGAACAAAAAGCAGGAACAAGTAGTTAAGAAGATAGAACAGGGAGAATGGAGGGAAATATGGAGAACTATACATCCTAATAAACAAGAATTCACTTTTTACTTGAATCCCCACGCTACAGCATCAAAAATTGATCACATGCTAGTTCATAAAGCCCAAATATCAGAATGTAGTAACTCTTTCATACAGATAGTACCCTTCTCTGATCACAATGCAGTTGTAGCAATTTTCAATCAAGAGGACAACAAGAACAATAGTAAACATGGCAGTGGGTTAAAATCTTTTTATTTTAGTAATAAATGAATACAGGAGGAAATAAAGAAGGCAATACAGGAATATATTCAATTCAATGATTTGCCATGAACATCACCACAGACACTGTGGGAGACTGCTAAGGTCATTCTCCGGGGGCACTTTATTTCATTAGGGTCACATCTAAAAAAAGAAAAAAGAAAAAACATTAGTGAATTATATCTGCAACTTAGGCAGCTAGCTAAGCTACCCAAACTGAATGCAAGTAAAATTACAAGCCTTAAGAATCAGATAAACTTAATAGAAACTGAGATAACAGTCACTAAAATTAGATACACTAAAGTCTTTTATTATGAGAAAGCCAATAAAGCAGACAAAGTACTAGCATGGCTTACAAAAAAAAAAAAGACAAAAAACTAACATACCCTATATACGAAAAACACGTGACTCTCAAATATTGACGGGTGCAGATAAAGTCCAATGTTTTGTGGACTTCTATGAGTCACTACGGCACAGAAGACCACCCAGATGAGTTGATTCAGAGAGTACTGCAGCAAGTGAAGCTACCACACATTACAGCTGAACAACGTGATTATTTAAATCAACCTATCACTATAGAGGAAGTACAAGGGACAATTAAGCAGCTACCAGGGAATAAAGCTGCTGGACCGGATAGCTATCCGACTGAGTTTTATAAAATATTCTTAACGCAATTGGCCCCGATGCTCACACAATGCTACAACTCATTTAATAAGTTACAGACTATGCCAAAATCTTTTTATGAAACAAATATCGCCCTATATTCCAAACCAGGGAAAAACCTGAAGTTATGTAGTGGAGATAGGCCTATTTCACTACTAAATGTGGATGCAAAGGTATTCACAAAAATCCTGGCGAATAGACTGGTTGATGTTATGGCGGGTTTGATTTCACAAGATCAGACTGGATTTATGCCAGGGTGCTTGGGTGTGGATAACGTCAGGAAAATTGTAAATATAATCCACCATGTCAAAAGAAATAATAAAATTGTGGCGGTGATTTCACTCGATGCAGAAAAAGCTTTTGACATGGTACAGCACAGATACCTGCTGGCTACTATGGAAAAAATGGGCACATGGGGAACTTTTGCTGACTGGATTAAACTAATTTATAAATTCCCGACTGCTAAAATACTCATTGATGGAGTTCCCTCCAGAGAAATAAGTTTGAAGCGAGGTACTGGACAGGGCTGTCCTATGTCCCCCTTGTTATTTAATATAGCAATCGAACCTTTGGCCATTATGATAAGAAATTCAAAGCACATAACCGGAGTGGAAATAAAAAATAAAGAATTCAAGGTGGCAATGTACGCAGATGACATGTTAGTTAGCTTGACAAATTTGCCTACATCGGTACCAGCCTTAGTGGATATCATAGAACAATTTAGTGTTGCCTCTGGTTATAAAGTTAATATAGAAAAATCAAAGATGTTGCTGTTTAATGAGGATAGACTCACTAAAGGAACTGCAAAGGTCAACACCATTTACAATAGAAAAGGAGGAACTAAAATATTTAGGAATCACTATCACAAAAAAACTCAAAGACTTATACAAAGCTAATTATCTACCACTATTAGAGGAAATTAAGAGGAAAGAAGAAGCATGGAAAAACCACTATTAGAGGAAATTAAGAGGAAAGAAGAAGCATGGAAAAACTTCCAAGTTTCATGGGTGGGGAGGACGAACCTAGTCAAAATGATGGTATTACCCAAATTAAAATATACTTTTTTTGCATTGCCAGTACAAGTGCCTGGGGAATTTTTTTGAATATTGAATAGAGTGATATCAACAATGATTTGATCGCGTAAAAAACTGAGATTAAAAAGATCAGTACTCTATTCCCAGACAGAAAAAGGGGGCATGAATATGCCTGAATTTAAGCTATATTACTGGGTGTCAGTATTAAGAGGCATAAAGATATGGTATCACAATTTCGATACACCAGATTGGTTGGGAATTGAAAAGGATTACTGTCAAATCCAAGACTTCAAATACTTCCTGACTGATAGCCTAGATATAAAAGTTCCTAAAAACAAGGATCACCCATTTGTTCATATAGCTCTACAGGTATGGGAGAAATGTTTAAGAAAGGCTGAGCTAGATAAAGAAAATAATCCCTATACCCCAGTCTTTGGGCCATGGGCAAAAAAGAGTGGGATACCAGACAAAGTAATGAAAGAGTGGGAAAAGAAAGGTCTTAGATTTGTCACTCACCTGTTTATTGGAGATTAAATCCTAATGCTGGATACAATTAGGCAAAAGAACATCACAGATCCGGGATTCCTAATATATGCTAAAATCAAAAGTAAATTTAACTCTAGACAAGACAGACCCTTATATACAAGAAAAAGACAGGAGATTGGACTGGTATTATATGGGGATGCTAGCTATAGTCATATGTTATCCAGAATCTACAGGGTACTGAAAAAAATATTTCATGAGCCTGATCAAGAAATGGGCAAAGGAATTAAATGTTGAAATAGAAAGCAAAAAATCCAGGCCATTTGGAAGGAGATGCGGGTAGGCTCTGGATCATTAGCGG
Organism: Sphenodon punctatus; assembly: GCA_003113815.1. Lineage (NCBI taxonomy): Eukaryota > Metazoa > Chordata > Lepidosauria > Sphenodontia > Sphenodontidae > Sphenodon > Sphenodon punctatus. Next base: position 303,273 of record QEPC01007054.1, read on the forward strand.
TCAGGGAACCACAAATTAAAGCTACGTATAGGATATATTATACCCCTGAACGTCTACTTGGTATGAATAAGAACTACTCAAATAAATGTTGGCAAGGTTGTGATGCGACAGGGATCATGTTGCATTGTTGGTGGGAATGTCCTGACATACAGGACTTTTGGAAAAAAGTGGGCCAATACATGAGTACAGTAGCTCAACAGCAAATTCAAATGCAGCTAGAGTTTGCGATCCTGGGAATTTTCCCAGAACTGCAGATTACAAAGGAAAGAAAGTCAGCCTGCCAGCAGCTTCCTCTTGCCGCCATCCACATGATAGTTTGTAATTGGAAGTCAAAACAGAAACCTGCAATGAATAAATGGTGGCAAAGACTTTGGTGGACTTTAACAATGGAGCACATCCAAGCCGAGATACACCGAGACTTAGAAGGCTACTACGCTACTTGGAACAGCATCTGGAACTTATTGCAGCAGCATGTGGACATGTCTGAAAGCAGTACAACAATATGTCTAACCAAAATATGAACAAATGTAGAGTTTAAGAAACACAGAAATTGATGCAAATGGACCAACACTGTAACGCGTGTCTTCTGAACTGGTCCAATTTGAAGAACTGTAATTGTGTATATAGTTTCTATTGTTTTGAAATGTGTGATGTTTAACTTTAAGGAAAAATAATAAACATGTTAATAAAAAAAAAAAAAGGAAGGGGCTTGGACAAAAAATAGAGGTCCAGGCAGAGGGAGGGGGGGAAATAGGGAAGGCGATGGGTAGGGAGGGGATGGTAAAAGTGGGGGGGAAATAGGGGATGATAAATGTTCTCGCATAAAGCTATGGTTCATAAAAGAGGTTAAGCGAAGAGGGAAAGGGACTGC
>QEPC01007054.1:310394-351767 GCA_003113815.1 Sphenodon punctatus
AGGTATCCAGCATCATAAAATATTACCTCTCAGTTTCCTCACTTCAGAGGCAGTCAGCCACTCCAGCCCCAGGACCCACCATCAGGGTTCTGGGGCCTATGTTCCAGGCAGGGAGGGCTGTCCATCCACATCATCGAGACGCTCCCACTCTAGTCCCAGGGCCCATCATCAGGGTTCTGGGGCCGTCATTCTGCTCACTGGGAGCCGTCATTCCACCGCATCAAGAAACGGGCAGCCACTCATGCCCCAGGACCCACCATCAGGGTTCTGGGGTCTACATTACAGGCACGGGGGAGGGGGGGGACTGTCCATCCACATCATCTAGAAGCTGCCACTCTAGTCCCAGGATCCACCATCAGGGTTCTGGGGCCGTCATTCCACTCACAGAGAGCTGTCATTCCACAGCATCAAGAAACAGGTAGCCACTCCAGCCCCAGGACCAACCATCAGGGTTCTGGGGCCTATGTTACAGCCATGGGGGGCTGTCCATCCATGTCATCCAGAAGCTGCCACTCATATATCCCAGGACCCACTGTCAGGGTTCTGGAGCCATCATTCTGCTCATGGGGAACTGTCATTCCACCTTATCAAGAAGCAGCCACTCCAGCCCCAGGAACTACCATCAGGGTTCTGGAGCCTACATAACAGGCACGAGGGGCTGCCCATCCACATCATCCAGAAGCTGCCACTCCTGTCTCAGGATCCACCATCAGGGTTCTGGGGCTATCATTCCACCGACTCAAGTGGAGGGTCCTTATTCACTTACAGCATGGCCCAGGGAGAGCCGGCTCTACTCCTGTTGGACACAGACGGTGATTCGGACTTAGAGAAGGTATCCAGAATCATAAAATATTACCTCTCAGTCTCCTCACTTCAGAGGCAGCCAGACACTCCAGCCCTAGGACCTACCATCAGGGTTCTGGGGCCTACGTTAAAGGCACGGGGGGGCTATCTATCCATGTCATCCAGAAGCTGCCACTCTAGTCCCAGGACCAACCATCTGGGTTCTGAGACCGATGTTCCAGGCAGGGAAGAGGCCATACCAGGAATTGGTGGCTGGCACGGCAGCCATACAGGGCTGGGCATTGCAGGCTGGCATCACAACTCTTCTGCAAATTGGTCAAGTAGAGTTGCCCGGTGGTGATTCATGTTGCAAGCCAGTCAGCCAGCCACCACCTACCATATTGGCTACTAGAAATGGAGAACCCAGCCAGCATAGAGCAAGCAGAACTGGAGGCCTGCCAGCCTGCAATGCCCGGACAAGTAGGGGTGCCAGGTCAGCTACTGAGCCCCAAATCTTCCCAACCTCTGCTGCTGTTGCTTCCACTGGGTCTCAGATGGACAGCACTGGTGCCATGGACACCCCCAGGGAACAAGCGCTGAGCCTGCCTGTCCAGGCAACCCGGGATGCAAAGCACCAAGCCTTCCTGGTCTCTACTGTTGCTTCTGCTGGGTCTCCGGAGGCCTGCTATGCCACCACGGACACCCCCAGGGGCCAAGCACTGAACCTGCCTCCCCGGGCAACCCAGTGTGCCAAGTGCCAAGCGTTCCCGGTCTCTGCTGCTGTTGCTGGGTCTCCAACGGCTTGCCATACCGCCACGGGCACCCCCATGGGCCAAGTGCCAAGCCTGTCTACCCGGGCAACCCGGGGTGCCAAGCTCCAGGCCTTCCTGGTCTCTGCTTTTGCTGCTTCTGCTGCTGCTGGATCTCTGACAGCCTGCCATGCCACCACGGACACCCCTAGGGGTCCCTGGAGTGCCCCAAGCCTCCCGGCGGGTCCAATCTCTGTCAAACATTCAGCGGGACTGAACTCCGCCGGACCAAACCCCCAAACCTGAGCTAGGTTTTCAGGCCATTCTGTTCACACATCCCTAACACCTACCTGACAGTCATGGTGCATTGGTAGCAGAACTCGTAGGCAGCATTTGGGAGTGGCAGGAGGGTTCCAAATCAGGGTATAGGTAGGCCCTGCTTCAAGCAGATATAATGGACGGCCACCATATGTCTCGGAACATCGAGTCAGCCCTGACTGTCATGGTGAGGGAGTGGGCCACGCCAGGGGTGTGTGATGACGGACAATGTGGCCAACATACTAAAGGCAGTCCACAAGGAGGGCTTCACCAGCATCCCTTGCACTACACACACCCTTCACCTAGTGGTTAGTGATGCTTTGGGCTTGGGGGACAAGGGGATTGGGCCAGGCACCCTTAGCTCCCTGATTAAGTGGTGGAGGAAGATGGTCAGTTTCTTTAACCGGAGCGTAAAGGGCAGCGACCTCTTCTGGGTGAAGCAGGCCGAGCAAGGCTCCACAGTGCACTAGCTGGTTCAGGATGTGTCCACCCAGTGGAATTCGAACTTCCTGATGCTCAAGAAGCTTCTCAAGAAGAAAGTCGCCTTGTATCAGGTGCAACTGGTCACGGGGTACAATGAGGCGGAATGGGAGATTCTGGTGCAGACAGTCTTCATTTTGAGACCATTCGTGGCTGTGACAGAGACCATTAGCTTGTCCATGGTCATCATCATCCAGGTGACTCCTCTGGTCCAGAGTCTCCTTAGGAGGCTGGAGGAGATTCTCCAGGGGCAGGATTGTGGCCCTCAGGACAGGAAGCTGGCAGCTGAGGTGGTTGCCCTGGTGCAGCAGCTGAAGGCAGGGCTGAAGGTGTGCTTTGATGAGCTCCTGAAGAGGGAAAAATACATGTTGGCAACCATGCTGAACCTCAGGGTCAAAGGCAGCATGGCACGCCAGACACTGCTCTATCGGCACTGGAAGAGTGATCTGGTGGAGAGGGTCCGACAGGCAGAGCAGACTCTGGAGTAGGGCTGTAGCGGAATGTTGCAGTGGTAGCTATTTCCGCCGGAAACAGCGTTTCCGCAATTAGTGGTATGGTGTGGCAGAGGCTTTCATTCCACTAGTTTCATTCCGCTACTTCCGCAGTTCCGCTAATTTCATTCCACTACTTCTACAGGCTTTGCAAAATAGTGGAAACATTACATTTTCACTACTTCCACCATTCCGCCAGTGCCACAAAATAGCAGAACAGGGGTTTTCTGACAATTTCCGCAATTTTCCCGTAATTCCGCAATTTGCAGAATGCCGGCGAAATTAGCAGAATATCTGCAGAAAAACCGCGGTGTGGCGCGGGCAATTCCGAAATAGCAGAATGGAATCGCAGCGTGGTAACAGCTGCTACCGCATCAGCCCTACTCTGGAGACTGTGCGGCAGCAGCAGCAGCAGGACGACCCTGGGGATGATGGGAGTGGGAGCAGGCACTTCAGTCAGCGGGGTCTATCCCTGCCCCCAGCCCTAGCAGTAGCAGCACCAGCAGCAGCCTGAGCAGTAGCAGCACCCCTATGGCCAGCAGCAGCAGCTCGTATGTTCAGGGCACTCTGGCGATCATGGGCTCATACACAGAAGGGTAGGCAGCGTGGCTGAGGGCACTGGTGGAGGTGGTGCCAAAGGCCAGGTACGTGAGGGAGTATGACAGCACCTCAGCAGTAGTGGAGAGCTACCTGGAGCAGGAGCCATGCATCGAATCCAACAGAGATCCCTTGCCCTACTAGGCCAACAAGACCCAGTATGGCTGACCCTGTCCAAAGTGGCCAAGGGTCTGTTGTCCTGCCCATCAATGAGAGTCCCCAGCGAGTGGGTGTTCTCCATGGTGGGGGACATTTGCTCTACAGACTGCCTGAAACAGGGGGCCACGTTGGTGGAGCAGTTGCTGTTCATAAAAGTGAACTTTCCACTGCTGGGATTCCCCGAGCTGCCCCTGGACATCGATTAATGGTGCAGTGGCACACGCCATCCCATGCCAGGGACAGTCTTGGGATGGGGCCCCTCCTCATTCTGGGCTGCTGCTGCTGAGGTGCCTCCCTCCCAAAATGCCCGGCACATGCCCCGCTTCTCTCTCTCTGACTCTCTGACTAAACAGCCTCGGCTGGCCTATCTGACTGACCTCATGATGCAGGGTGGCATTGGGAAGCTGTAAGCCTGCCAGACGTACTCTGGTTAGATAATCTCTCCCACCTATCTGACTGGCTCTCTCTCTCTCGCTCGCTCACTGCAATCTTGGCCAGTCTATCTGAGTGCCCTGCCAAGGTCCAAGCCTGCCTTCCCTACTGCCTCTCATGCCACTCTGCCTATCTGCCTGCCCGCCCAGGTTGCCAAGCTTGAACCCTGCCTCAGCCTGCCTTCTGCTCATGCCACACTGCCTGTCTTCCCACTCGTCCACCCAGGTGACCTAGATCAAATCCTGCCTTGGTTTGCCTTCTGTTCATGCCACGCTGCCTGTTTGCCCGCCTGCCCACCCGCCTGCCCAGGTGGCCTACATCAAAGCCTGCCTTGGTCTCCCTTCTGCTCATGCCACGCTGCCTGTCTGCCCACCTGCTCACCCACCCAGGTGGCCAAGATCAAAGCCTGCCTCAGTCTGCCTTCTGCTCATGCCACGCTGCTTGTCTGCCCACCTGGAAAACCAGGTGGCCTAGATCAAAGCCTGCCTCTGCCTTCCCATGCTCATGCCATGCTGCCTGTCTGCCCACCCAGGTGTATGAGATCAAAGTCTACCTCAGCCAGCCTTCCGATGCTAATGCCATGCTGCCTGTCTGCCCACCCACCCAGGTGGCCTAGATAAAAGCCTGCCTCAGCCTTCCTTCCTTCTGGTCATGCCAGGCTGCCCATCTGCCCACCCTGTGCGCAAAGCTGAAGTCCTGCGCCAGCCAGCCTGCCTGCCTCTCATGTCCAGGTGCCTGTCTGCCTGCCTGGGTGATGTGCCCCACTGGCCAGATAATCCTGCTGCTGCTGTCTGCTGGTCCATGGGTTTTCTGCCCTGGCAAATCCAAATGTGTCCATGCAGTTCTCCTGATGCCGACTGCTGCTGTATGGGAGCTCTTCCCTTGCAAATCCTACCATCCTGGCTGCATGGGTGCTGCACACAGGCAAATCCTGCTGCTGCCATCTCTGCTGTTTCATGGATTTTGTGCCCGGGTAATCCAATGTCTGCTGCTGCTGCCAATGCCGCCTCTGCTGTCTGTGCAATGGGTTCTGTGCCAAGNGTCTTCATTTTGAGACCATTCGTGGCTGTGACAGAGACCATTAGCTTGTCCATGGTCATCATCATCCAGGTGACTCCTCTGGTCCAGAGTCTCCTTAGGAGGCTGGAGGAGATTCTCCAGGGGCAGGATTGTGGCCCTCAGGACAGGAAGCTGGCAGCTGAGGTGGTTGCCCTGGTGCAGCAGCTGAAGGCAGGGCTGAAGGTGTGCTTTGATGAGCTCCTGAAGAGGGAAAAATACATGTTGGCAACCATGCTGAACCGCAGGGTCAAAGGCAGCATGGCACGCCAGACACTGCTCTATCGGCACTGGAAGAGTGATCTGGTGGAGAGGGTCCGACAGGCAGAGCAGACTCTGGAGTAGGGCTGTAGCGGAATGTTGCAGTGGTAGCTATTTCCGCCGGAAACAGCGTTTCCGCAATTAGTGGTATGGTGTGGCAGAGGCTTTCATTCCACTAGTTTCATTCCGCTACTTCCGCAGTTCCGCTAATTTCATTCCACTACTTCTACAGGCTTTGCAAAATAGTGGAAACATTACATTTTCACTACTTCCACCATTCCGCCAGTGCCACAAAATAGCAGAACAGGGGTTTTCTGACAATTTCCGCAATTTTCCCGTAATTCCGCAATTTGCAGAATGCCGGCGAAATTAGCAGAATATCTGCAGAAAAACCGCGGTGTGGCGCGGGCAATTCCGAAATAGCAGAATGGAATCGCAGCGTGGTAACAGCTGCTACCGCATCAGCCCTACTCTGGAGACTGTGCGGCAGCAGCAGCAGCAGGACGACCCTGGGGATGATGGGAGTGGGAGCAGGCACTTCAGTCAGCGGGGTCTATCCCTGCCCCCAGCCCTAGCAGTAGCAGCACCAGCAGCAGCCTGAGCAGTAGCAGCACCCCTATGGCCAGCAGCAGCAGCTCGTATGTTCAGGGCACTCTGGCGATCATGGGCTCATACACAGAAGGGTAGGCAGCGTGGCTGAGGGCACTGGTGGAGGTGGTGCCAAAGGCCAGGTACGTGAGGGAGTATGACAGCACCTCAGCAGTAGTGGAGAGCTACCTGGAGCAGGAGCCATGCATCGAATCCAACAGAGATCCCTTGCCCTACTAGGCCAACAAGACCCAGTATGGCTGACCCTGTCCAAAGTGGCCAAGGGTCTGTTGTCCTGCCCATCAATGAGAGTCCCCAGCGAGTGGGTGTTCTCCATGGTGGGGGACATTTGCTCTACAGACTGCCTGAAACAGGGGGCCACGTTGGTGGAGCAGTTGCTGTTCATAAAAGTGAACTTTCCACTGCTGGGATTCCCCGAGCTGCCCCTGGACATCGATTAATGGTGCAGTGGCACACGCCATCCCATGCCAGGGACAGTCTTGGGATGGGGCCCCTCCTCATTCTGGGCTGCTGCTGCTGAGGTGCCTCCCTCCCAAAATGCCCGGCACATGCCCCGCTTCTCTCTCTCTGACTCTCTGACTAAACAGCCTCGGCTGGCCTATCTGACTGACCTCATGATGCAGGGTGGCATTGGGAAGCTGTAAGCCTGCCAGACGTACTCTGGTTAGATAATCTCTCCCACCTATCTGACTGGCTCTCTCTCTCTCGCTCGCTCACTGCAATCTTGGCCAGTCTATCTGAGTGCCCTGCCAAGGTCCAAGCCTGCCTTCCCTACTGCCTCTCATGCCACTCTGCCTATCTGCCTGCCCGCCCAGGTTGCCAAGCTTGAACCCTGCCTCAGCCTGCCTTCTGCTCATGCCACACTGCCTGTCTTCCCACTCGTCCACCCAGGTGACCTAGATCAAATCCTGCCTTGGTTTGCCTTCTGTTCATGCCACGCTGCCTGTTTGCCCGCCTGCCCACCCGCCTGCCCAGGTGGCCTACATCAAAGCCTGCCTTGGTCTCCCTTCTGCTCATGCCACGCTGCCTGTCTGCCCACCTGCTCACCCACCCAGGTGGCCAAGATCAAAGCCTGCCTCAGTCTGCCTTCTGCTCATGCCACGCTGCTTGTCTGCCCACCTGGAAAACCAGGTGGCCTAGATCAAAGCCTGCCTCTGCCTTCCCATGCTCATGCCATGCTGCCTGTCTGCCCACCCAGGTGTATGAGATCAAAGTCTACCTCAGCCAGCCTTCCGATGCTAATGCCATGCTGCCTGTCTGCCCACCCACCCAGGTGGCCTAGATAAAAGCCTGCCTCAGCCTTCCTTCCTTCTGGTCATGCCAGGCTGCCCATCTGCCCACCCTGTGCGCAAAGCTGAAGTCCTGCGCCAGCCAGCCTGCCTGCCTCTCATGTCCAGGTGCCTGTCTGCCTGCCTGGGTGATGTGCCCCACTGGCCAGATAATCCTGCTGCTGCTGTCTGCTGGTCCATGGGTTTTCTGCCCTGGCAAATCCAAATGTGTCCATGCAGTTCTCCTGATGCCGACTGCTGCTGTATGGGAGCTCTTCCCTTGCAAATCCTACCATCCTGGCTGCATGGGTGCTGCACACAGGCAAATCCTGCTGCTGCCATCTCTGCTGTTTCATGGATTTTGTGCCCGGGTAATCCAATGTCTGCTGCTGCTGCCAATGCCGCCTCTGCTGTCTGTGCAATGGGTTCTGTGCCAAGTCAATCCAATGTCTGCTGCTGCTGCCAATGCCGCCTCTGCTGTCTGTGCAATGGGTTCTGTGCCCAGGCAATCCAATGTCCACTGCTGCTGCTGCCAATGCCACCTCTGCTGTCTGTGCCATGGGTTCTGTGCCCGGGCAAGCCAATGTCCACTTCTGCTGCCTCTGCTGTGCCACGGGTACTGTGCCCTGGCAATCCAATGTCTGCTACTGGGTGGCCACATGATTCACCACTTGGAAAGGCTTGACCAATTGGCAGAATAGTTTGTTGAGATCCTGAGAGTAGGATGCAAGCCTGCAATGCCCAGCTAAGCAGGAGTGCCAGACACTGAGTCCTAGCCAGACCTCTGCCGCTGCTCCACCAATGCCAGCCAGCCTGAAACTCCCAGCCAAGCATGGGTGCCAGTCGCTCCAGCCCCAGGACCCACCTTCAGGGTTCTGGGGCCTATGTTCCAGGCAGGGAGGGCTGTCATTCCACTTGTTTGCAAGTGTCCCACATCAAGGCCAGCCACCCTGCAAAGTCCGGTCGAGCAGGGGTGCTAGGCACTGAGACCTGGTCGGGCTGCTGCCGGTGCTCCACCAAGGCCAGCCAGTCTGCAATGCCCAAACAGACAGGGGTACTGGTCACTCCATCCCCAGGACCCATCATAAGGGTTCTGGGGCCAACGTTCCAGGCAGGCAGGACTGTTGTTTCACTTCATTGTCTGCAAGTGTCCCACAACAAGGCCAGCCAGCCTGCAGTACCAGGCCAAGCAGGTGTTCCAGGCACCAAGCCCTGGCCTGGCTGCTCTACCGATGCCAGCCAGACTGCAACACCCAGCCAAGCAGGGGTGCTGGCCACTCCAGTCCCAGGACCCACCATCAGTGTTCAGTGGCCTATGTTCCAGGCAGGAAGGGCTGTGGTTTCACTTCATTGTCCGCATGTTTCCCACAACAAGACTAGTCAGCCTGCAACACCCAGTCAAGCAGGGGTGCCAGGCACCGAGTCCTGGCCGGACCTCTGCTGCTACTCCACTGATACCAGCCAGTCTCAAACATCCGGCTGACCAGGGGTGCCGGTCACAGTTTCTGTGCCTGGGAAAGCCAATGTCTGCTGCTGCTGCTGGTACTGCATGTCAGTAATTTGCTCCTCAGTCTTGAAGATGGTTATAGCTCAGATGAGTACCCCAGTGGGCAGAGGCTGGGTGTCCATGAGATTCACCAATGGGCAAGGCTTGCCCAACTTGCAATAGAGCTTCTTGAGTTCAGTGTAGTCGGATGCCAGCCTGCAACGCCTGGCCGAGCAGTGGTGCCAGGCACCGAGCCCTGGCCTGGCCTCTGCCGCTGCTCTACCAATGCCAGCCAGTCTGCAACTCCTGGCCGAGCAAGGGTGCTGACCACTCCAGCCCCAGGACCCACCTTCAGGGTTCTGGGGCCTACGTTCCAGGCAGGGAGGGCTGTCATTCCACTTGTTCGTAAGTGTCCCACTTCAAGACCAGTCAGCTTGCAATGCCTGGCCAAGCAGGAGTGACAGTCACTGAGCCCTGGCTGGGCCTCTGCCACTGCTCCACTGATGTCATCCAGCCTGCAACACCCAGCCAAGCAGGGGTGCTGACCACTCCAGCCCCAGAACCCACCGTCAGGGTTCTGGGGCCTACGTTCCAGGCAGGAAGGGCTGTTGTTTCACCCCATTGTCCGCAAGAGTCCCGCAGTGAGGCCAGCCAGCCTGTAACGTGCGGCCGAGCAGAGGTGCCAGGCACCAAGCCCTGGCTGGGCCTCTGCCACTGCTCCACCTATGCCAGCCAGCCTGCAATGCCCAGCCAAGCAGGGGTGCCAGCTGCAGTTACTGTACCTGGGCAATCCAATGTCTTCTGCTGCTGCTGCTGCTACTGGTACTGAATGTCAGTCATTTGCTCCTCAATCTTGTAGACAGGCATAGCTCAGATGAAAGCACCAGTGGGCAGGGACTGGGTGTCCACAAGATTCACCATGGGTCAAGGCTTGCCCAAATTGCAATAGAGCTTATTGAGTTCAGTGTAGTAGGATGCCAGCCTGCAATGTTTGGCTGAGCAGGGGTGTCAGGTACCGAGCCCTGTCCGGGCCTCTGCCGCTGCTCTACCAATGCCAGACAGCCTTCAATGCCCGGTCGAGTAGGGGTGCTGGCCACTAAATCCCCAGGACCTACCATCAGGGTTCTGGGGCCATCATTACGCCCATGGGGAGCTGTCATTCCACCGCATCAAAAAGCAGTCACTCCAGCCCCAGGACCCACCCTCAGGGTTCTGGGGTCTACATTACAGGCAGGGAGGGCTGTCCATCCACGTCATCCAAAAGTTATAGGGGTGTTGCTGCTTCTCATCCTGCTACTGGTGCTGCTATGGCTAGGGCTGGGGGCAGGTATAGACCCCACCGGCTGAAAGGGGTGGCTGCTCCCACTACCACCATCCTCAAGGGCATCCTGCTGCACTGCAATGCACTCTCCAGAGCCCTCTTTGCCTGCTGGACCCTCTCCACCAGCTCACCTTTCCAGTGGCCAATAGCCATAGAGCAGTGTGTGGCATGCTACGCTGCCCTTGACCCTGGGGTCCAGCATGGTTGAAAATGCATATTCCTTCCACAGCAGGAACTCATTGTACCATGCCTTCAGCCCTGCCTTCAGCTGATGCACCAGGACAACTGCCTCAGCCACCAGCTTCTTGTCTGGAGGGCCACAATCCTGCCCCTGGAGAATCTCATCCAGCCTCCTGAGGAGACTTTGGACAAGAGGGGTCACCTGGCTGATGGTGGCCATGGGGGAGCTGATGGTCTCTGTCACGGCCAGGGATGGTCTCAGAATAAAGAGCGTGTGAGCCAGGATCTCCCATTCTGCCCCATTATACCCTGGAGGTACCCCGCTGTCCCTCACCAGTTGAACCTGATGCAAGGCTGAAGAAGCCGCTCAAGCATCAGGAATGCGGAATTCCACCTGGTGGATACATCCTGCACCAGCTGGTGCACTGGGGAGCCTTGCTCTGCCTGCTTCGCTCAAAGGAGGTCACTGCCGTTCACGCTCCAGTTAAAGAAACCTTCCAGCTTCCTCCCCTGCTCTATTAGGGAGCTAAGGGTGCCTGCCCCAATCCCCTTCTCCCCCAATCCCAGAGCATCCCTGACTACCAGGTGAAGGGTGTGTGTGGTGCAAGGGATGCTGGTGAAGCCCCCCTCGCAGACTGCCCTCAATACATTGGCCGCATTATCAGTGACCACATACCCCTTGGTGAAGGGCTCACCTGGCATGACCCACTCCCTCACCATGGTGGTCAGGGCTTCCTTGATGTTCTGAGATGTGTGGGGGTCATGGCATCCATGACTTCCGCCTGAAGCAGGGCCCACCTATACCCTGCTTTGGGACCCCTCCTGCCACTCCCAAATGCTGTCTCCAGGTCCTGTCATCAGTGAGCCATAACTGCCAGGTAGGAATTCAGTGCGTTTCTGCTCGACAACAGGTCAGTGGTGAAGTGAAGGGTGGCACCTCCAGCCCCTGCAAGCTGCTCCCTCACCCACTCCTTTAAAGCCTGGTATGAGGTTGGAACCACCTGCTGACTCAGGGTGGTGCACGAGGGAAGCTTAAACTGGGGGGGGGCTAGGAAGTCAATCAGGCACCTTAACCCCATGTCCCCGACCACTGAGAAGGACTCCTCATCAAGTGCAATCATTTCCCCCAACATGCACGTGGCTTTCAGTTGAAAGCAATGCCACCCTCCACATCCTGCAGCTGCCAATGGACTTGGCAGCTGCCCCCACCCCAGCTCCTCCATGGTGCACTGATGCTTTTGGGCCTCAACTAGCTGCTGCTGCTGCACCACTGACAGCGTTGATGGGAGGGGCAGAACATGGTGGTGACACAGCTCTCAGAGGGACATTTGGCCATCCCTGTCTAAAGTGGCCATGGCTCTGTTGTCCCTCCCACCAATGAGTGCCCCCAGAAAGCGGGTATTTTCTATGATGGTGGGACATTTGCTTGCCGCACCGCCTGAAACTAGGGGCCAAGTTGGTGGAACAGTTCCTTTTCATTGAGGTCAACCTGCTGCTGCTGGGATTTCCCGAGCTGCCCCTGGACATGGATTGATGGTGCAGTGGCACATGCCATCCCATGCCAGGGGCAGTCTTGGGACAGGGCTCCTTCTCAATCTGGGCTGCTGCTGCTGAGGTGCTGTCCCTGACTTCCACTGCTCATGACATGCTGCCTGTCTGCTGCCAGAGCTACCTCTACTGTACCATGGGTTCTGTTACAAGGCAATCCAATGTCTGCAGCTACTTCACTGATGCCTGGTCAGCCTGCAATGCTCAGCCAAGTTGGGGTGCCAGGCCAGCCACTGAGCCCCAAGCCTTCCCAGCCTCTGCTGCTACTGCTGCTGGGTCTCCAACAGCTAGCATTGGTGCCACGGGCACCCCCAAGGGCCAAGCACTGAGGCTGCCTGCCCGGGAAACCTGGGGCACCAAGTGCCATGCCTTCCCAGTCTCTGCTGCTGATGTGGCTGGGTCTCTGATGGCCAGCCCTGGTGCCACAGGTACCCTCAGGAGCCAAGCGCCGAGCCTGCTTTCCTGGACAAGCCGGGGTGCCAAGTGCCAACCCTTCCTGGTCTCTGCTGCTGCTGCTGCTGCTGCTGCTGCTTCTGTTGCTGTTGCTTCTGTGTCTCTAACAGCCAGTCCTGGTACCACGGGCACCCCCAGGGACCAAGTGCTGAGCCTGCCTGCCCAGGCAAGCCATTCTGATCACTTACCTGATCCGCTGCTGATGCCACTTCTGACCTGGGTTCTGGGCTGGAGTTAGAACTTCAGGCGGGGCAGGCACCAGGGCAGCAGGTTAAATTAGCCGCCGTGCTGTCCGCCACCACCGGACATTCTGCTGCCCTCCCCCCCCACTGCCTATCACAGTCTCGGCCAGGGGAAATGAGGGAGAGAGAGGCAGAGGCCCCACCTGTCCCTCATTTCCCCTGGCCGAAACAGCCAGGCAGCAGAGGGGGCCAGCAGCATGAGGGAGAGGCGGGGCCTCTGCCTGCTTCTCCCTCACTCAGTGGGTGCCCCCCCCTTGCTGTCAGTCTCTCAGCCAGGGGAAATGAAGGAGAGGCACGGCCTCTGCCTCTCACTCCTTCATTTCCCCTGGCCGAGACTGTAACAGGCAGTGGGGGGAAAGGAGTGTGGAAGAGGTGGGGCCTCTGCTTCTCCCTCACTCCTGCTGACCCCCTCCGCTGCCTGTCAGTCAGAGTCGATAGGGGCCCCATGCTCGGGGTTCGCAGCTACTGGCCACTGTCAGTCCAGGAGCTGGGGACCTCAAGTTCAGGGGCCCCCAGGAGTGGGGCACAGGGCAGCCACCCCGAGCTGCCCCATAGTAGGGTCGGCCCTAGGAGGGGTAACCTGGAGAAATTGTTTATTTTTCTTTTTAACTGAAACCTGAACAACAAGACTACCAAGTTTTATGCAACAGAGGAGAACCAAGAATATCAAGTCAAAGTGCTCTGATGGTGGAGGGAACTCAAGGTAATTGCTGATCCTGTGGGATGCAGGAAATACTAATGTGACAAGGTGTGTCCCCTATTGGGCCAAGGAAGCAGAGGGCCCCTGCACTTATCTCGCAAACCCAGCTTCTTTTTTCAGCACTGGATAATGTGATAAAGCGATGGCATTTTGGAGAAAGCCCTGAGTGTACCAGAGATCTGTGATAGCTGAAGAGTTGCCTGAACTGAGGATGCCTGTACTGGGACACTACACTGGAAAAGGATCCTGATCACCATCCTCAGCTTTGGGAATTCAGCTGCTGGTGAGAAACAGTGGTCCCTCCCTTCTCTCCAATTTGGAGGAGTTCAGATTGACAATGAAATGAGGATCCGAACTTGGTCTCTGCTGCAGAACTCCATTCTGAGACAAACCATTAATACTAAATGGTGAATACTAAAATCAGAATCTTGGAAAGAATGTGACAGTATATTTAGAGCCTGCAATCTCAGAGGTGCACCTTCCTTGCACACAAGTGTTTCTAAGCATAGACAGTGCAGTAGAAAATGGTAGAATAATATAGTTTGATAAAGCAGAGTCCTGAGACTGAGAAGGAGCTCACAGAGAATAGCAGATAGACACACAGATCCTATTAGAATTTCCACAACTGGAAAAAAGAATAGTGACTGGAATTTGTTCACAGCAGAAGGAAATCCTTATGACCAAGTTTCCATGATAAGCACAAGCATTTATTTTCTCCATGGGGTTTTATAATAGACTTACTGGGAACTGATATGACACACACAAATGCACGTGCATGAACACACACTCCACACACCCATTACTCTGAATCATTAACACACAGCATCAATTTATGAACACGAGAGATTAAAGACATTAACATTTTCTAGTGGGTGTAAATTAGAGAAAGTCTGTTAGACTCCATGGACTTACACTAGCTGAAAGCCTGCACCCTGTGTGCAGTGGCCCTGTTTGCCCCACCTGTAGCTACACCCATGTTCAGAGGCATCTCAGACAAAAGTCTGTCTCTCTCTGTCTAAGGCGCTTTACTGGGAGCTATAAGTCCAGCTGTTGGAGCTGTGTGTGTGTGTGCAAGCATGCAATTAGATATTTTAGTAAGGAGAGGACCAGGAGGCAGAAGCCCCACTTATCTAGTATCCACCCTACCCCCTTCCCTCACATGGCACTGAGTCTCCCTGCCCACTCCTGCCCAGGGGAAAACAGGTACTGCCCCAGTCACTGGCTGAGAAAGGATGTTAAGGAGGCTGATCAGGTGCACGTAGCCACCCATGTCAAGAGTAAGGGTGGAATGGTACCCCCTCCCCTACATCTGCACCAGGTTGTTTTTGTCATTGGGCCAAGTAGCCTCTGCCCTCCACCCTATGAAGGAGCAGAAGAGACACTGTAGGGCAATTGGGTGTTCACAAGCTCTTCCTGTTGGACTGGCTTGGTGGCACAGCACTGCCCATTGCAGCCCTGCCAGATGCCTGCTTCTGGGAGGTGGGAGAGAGCTAGCTGCCCACCCCATTCAAAAATGAAGATATCTGCAGGGGTGCTGACCCCCATCTACTCCCTGCTTCACCATTGGCATCTAGTCAACTGAACCCATGGTGAAACCCAATTGCATAAAGTGATGCACAGGGAGAGACGTTAGAACCAGACCATTCCCAAAGCTGATCAAAGAGCAAGGCATGGTGTTTCTTGGAGCAGCTGGTCCTGGAAGTCTTGAGAGGAGGAGTGACTTTGGATCAAGTCCTAAGTGAAGTGCAGTATCCAGTACAAGGGATAACAGTGGTGGATCCATGTGGCATTAATGATAATATAATTAAATTGACATACTTATAAGAGGGAGAATGACAAATAAAATGACAGCAGTAACATTTAGCTTTTTAATTCAAAGATGAGGAAACTAGAGTTAGAGGGAAACCACTGAGGAGCAGTTGTGAGGACTGAATGTCAGCAAGAGGTGTAGAGTCAATTTTAAAACTAGGGATGTGCGAACAGGACGGAGTTTGGATGTTTGGGGGTTTGGCCGTTCGGACTAAAAACCTAGTTCGGGTTCGTGGGTTCGGTCTGGCAGAGTTTGGACCCCCTGAATGTTCAGCGGAGTTTGCTGGCACTGGGAGGCTTGGGGAGCTCCAGGGACTCCCAGAGGTGCCTGTGGTGGCATGGCAGGCCATTGGAGACCCAGCAGCAGCAGCAGCAAAGACCAGGAAGGCTTCGTGCCCCTCCACCCATCCCCAAGCCCAGGCCTGGGTAGCGCCCTGCCCATGGGCCAGGGAGCACCCCCTGAGCTCTGGAACGCCCCTAGACCTGCCGGCAGAAGATAGGGGCCACGCATTTGTTCCCCGCCCTGGGCCCAGCTTACGCTAAGGCTGGTCCTGAACCCTCCTTCCCTTCCTTGCTATCTTCCTTGCTTTCTCCCCAGCAAGGTAAAAATATCCAAGAGAGCAGAAATTAGGCAGCATCCTGAAATATCAGAGACTAGATTAGCAACATCACAATGAAACTGGAATGGCAATTTGTTTATTTATTTATTTATTTTATTTATTTATTTATTTTGTTCAATTTGTATCCCGCCCCTCCTGCAAACAGCTCAGGGTGGCTAACAACCTTATCATAAAAACAATTTCAAAGAGAAGATAAACATTCATAAAAACACTACAATAAGCTGGGAAAAACAATAAATAAATAAGGGTGGGGGAAGATAAAACACCCCCTAACCCTTCCCCACCCCCCTCCCCAAAGGCTTGGGTGAACAGACAGGTCTTACAAATTCTCTGAAATGTCAAAAGGCTTGGGGCCAGGCGATCTTCCTCCGGGAGGGAATTCCAAAGGCGCAGCCCGGCCACTGAGAATGCACTCTCCATTGTGGCCCCCCACTTAACACGGGGGACCTCCAAGAAGGCACCCCCAGCGGACCAAAGGAGCCACTCTGGGGTGCGGACGGCGAGGCAGTCCCTGAGGTATGAGGGGCCCAGACTGTGAAGGGCCTTATATATTAGCACCAGTACCTTGAACCTAGCTTGGCACGTTATCGGCAGTCAGTGCAGAGTCCTGAGCACAGGTGTTATATGCTCCTGACAGCCCGTCCCCAATAGGAGACGGGCCACCGCATTCTGCACTAGCTGCAGCTTCTGAACCAGGAACAAGGGCAGCCCCACATAGAGCACATTGCAGTAGTCCAGCCTCGAGGTGACGAAGGCATGGATGAGGGAGGCCAGGTCCGGGCCAGAGACGAACGGACACAGCCTCCGCACCAGATACAACTGGTGGAAGGCGGCCTTCGCCACCACCTCCATCTGCTGCTCCAGATGAAGGTCTGTGTCCAGAATCACCCCCAGACTACAAACCTGCTGAGCTACATGAGGGTGACCCCCCCACATCAGGGGAGTCGGCACCTTCCTCGCTCTCCCCATCACTATCACCTCCGTCTTATCGGGGTTGAATTTCAATCTGCTCTTCCACATCCACTCCGCCACGGCCTCCAAACACTGGAATAGCAGCGAGACAGCAGGGTCTGTGTCAGCTGAAAAAGAGAGGTACAACTGAGTATCATCAGCATATTGGTGACATCACACCCTGAACCCTCTCACAACCTCCCCCAAGGACTGCATGTATACATTAAATAATAATGGAGACAGAATGGAACCCTGAGGAACACTGCAGGATAAAGCGCGGGGTCAAGATGTCTCAGCCCCCGACACCACCCGCTGGCTTCTCCCTGAGAGGAATGAGCGGAACCATTCAAGAACAGTCCTGTCCAGACTCCCCAGGTCACGCAGCCGTCTCAATAGAAGCCCATGGTCCATGGTATCAAAAGCGGCCGAGAGATCTAGCAGGATGAGAAATATTGAACATCCTGCATCCATCGCCCAGTGGAGGTCATCGGCCAAGGCCACCAATGCCATCTCGGTGCCATAGCCGGGGCGGAACCCTGATTGAAATAGGTCCAGGAAACCAATGCTATCAAGATGCGCCTGGAGCTGCAGTGCCACCGCCCATTCAATAACCTTCCCTAAAAAGGGAAGGTTAGAGACAGGATGGTAACTGGCGAGTGCGTCCACGTCCAACAATGGTTTCTTTAGCAGGGGGTGCACCATAACTTCCTTAAGACCAGGAGACAACCTCCCCTGCTGCAAGGATGCATTGACCACCCTCGCCAGCACTGTCCCCAACGTCTCCCTGGAGGCTTTCACCAGCCAGGATGGGCACGGATCAAGTTCACAACTGGTGGCTCATTCAGACCCCAGGACATCCATCGCATCGACTGGCGTCACTTCCTGAAAATCCCCCCCCAGAAAGTTGGACGAGACGGGGCCTCCACCACCTTGCACTCTCCACCTACTGCCCCTAATCCAGCATCGGGGCTCTAACACAATGACCTGGGTGACAGATGCCCCAGAAAGACCACAAGCTAAATAATGTGTAGTGAAAGTAGATTCAAGATCCCTCGTGCTAATTCTGATCACAGCCATGGAATGTCAGTGTCAGAAGAGTGTCTAAAGCATTCTGGAATAAATAGCACAAGGGCATGGGGGCACAGGGACACATTCAAAGTCTCTCTCATCCTCCCTTTACTTTCATGGACTGTTCTTTCTGCAAAGGAGACAATATCAACAGAAGTGGCCTCCGGTCTCTTGAGATGGGGAGACAGAAGAACCTGTGGACTTGGAGGGGAACAGAGTGGTGGTCTGATGTAGAGATTGACAAAGCCTCAGGCTGACTAGAGTCTGTTCTGATTTCAGGCAGGAAACAGGCAGAGATTAGGAATGTAAACAAGGTTGTTTGTTGTATAAACTGCATTAAGTAAGAGGTCAGCGTCAGGAATTCTGGAGCTTGGGGCTATGCTACATTGTTTCCATGAGAATTAATGACAGGAAAAGCTGGTTGAAATGATCTGTCTCATTTGAACTGTTCTTGTTCAGGTTCTGGAGCCATATTTGGGAATGTAGAAAGCCTTCCATCCTGAGGGGGAAAAAGGTGAGCCTGTGGGCCCAGGGCTGGCCTTAAACACAACCAGCCTGGGCCCTGCAATCAGAGGGGGCCTTGCAGGACCAGCACGCCTGAGACCCCAGGATGGGATATTTCTGTAGGGGCCTTCCAGGCTTGCAACTCTAAGCCCCAGGGGTGGCTTTTCCATGTGGGGCTGTGACCCAGCTCTCCTTGCCTCACCTACTGGGGTGGGGAAGCAGGGCCCTCCAGGACGCAGCCACCCCCAGGGCTGAGGGTTGTGCACAGGAACAGTGCTGCCACTTCTCCCCACTTGGAAACTTGCTGCATCGCCAGTGCTGCCAGTAAAGTCCTGCTGCCAAGGCTCTGCCTCCCAAGTTTAAAAAGGCTCCTTGGTCCAGTGACAGGACCCTGGACCCTGGTACTGTTACTACTTATCATTTCTATAGTGCTACTAGGCTTTACACTGCTTTACAGTCACAGATTTTTGGAGACAGGTCCCTGCCAGTGGACTTACAATATAAAGTAGACAAGGGTATGGGGAACACAGGGAAAGGCACACACACACACACACACACACATATTCCCATTTTACAGATGGGGAACTGAGGCTGAGAGGTTGTGACTTGCTCAAGGCCACCTAGTGAGTTCATGGTCCAAGTGCAGCACCTTCTCCACTACACCACACTGGCTCTACTGGTAGAAGTCTTAAGGGCAGCAACAGCACAGTAACACGCTGTAGAGGTGGAGTGCTGCTTTCCCTCCCATGAGGGAGGGAAGCTATGGAGCTATGGAGGGTGAGGGATGGAGCTATGGAGCTATGGAGGGTGAGGCCATGGGGCCCCTGTGTTTTATTTTCACTTTGAGCCCTGTGAATTCTAAGGCCAGCTCTGTGTGTGCCTGTGTGTCCCCTGCTGTGGAGAGGAAACCTTTCTTTCTGGTCTGTTACAGCTTTTCCTTGTGAAGCCCACATTTTTAAACAATGCAGAGTAGGAATCTCTGGGGCCACATCTATTCTAACCCTACATCTCAGCAGCCTCTAATGCCCACACCAACTATCAGCACCCATTCTTAAAGCACCAGTTTCCCCTTGCTCAAGGGATGGCAGGTGTCATGGGCCTTACTGGCTGGTACCCCAGCAGAGGCGAAAGCAGTGATGGAGAAGGGCAGGGTAGAAATTGAAAGAAGAAATAAAATAAATAAATATCAGTTTGTTCTAAGGACGTCTTTAGACACAATGGCGACCGGGTACTTAAGAGTTTGTCACATAGCTGTGCATTTCGTCTAAGCACCATCACTATTTTTGGTCACCGGCTTGCTGCCTGCTCCCATTAACTCCATGTTGGTTGCATGGATGTTTTGGGTGCAGGAGTTGAATGTTTCCCCTATCCCTGTGGCTAATGTTGTATCTAAAAAAATGAGGTGGTGTGTTCACAGCCTGTCTGTTCTGAACTCTCCATTCCATGCTTCCACAAAATCACTCATTTCTTGCTGCACACCATCAGTGCACTCTCCCAGAGCACCTGTGGGGGTGAGCAGTGAAGAATCAACTGTTTAACTGCAACACAGAACAGCTAATCAGGCAGACCCAGCCACTCTCCCACATGGACTACAACTCCCATAATTTTCCAGGATTGCTTCTGCGAGGATTGCTTCGGGTGCGAGCGGCAGATAGGACCCAGATTAGCTCCTGGACATGTAAAACAAATGGTAACTGGGGCTAATTAGTGACAAATGTGGGTTAGAGAATGGAGTCAATGCACATTCCACCACCTCTTGCCGTTGTATCTAAAGACACAAATATTTAAACTTGTGACTAAGTAACTTGTGACAAGTTACTATGTGTAACTTGTGTTCTATATCAAGTTGAAATGAATAGGCATGTTGTTATTTGTGAATATTATTTTCATTTTGGATAGACATCCAAATAGCCAAATAAATATCCTCATACAAAACTATATTAATGTGTGTGTCTGTATATTTGGACATTACATTTCAGATACTCCAGTTTTTCTGATGATTTTGGCCATTTCTGTTTGGATATTCAGTTATTTAACTGAGCATCCAAACCAAAATGACCAGAGAAAAGAGGTAAAAATCAATCCAGGAAACCAAAATAGGTATCCAAACAAAGCAGGGACAAATAGAGTTTTTGATCCACTTCACTGGACCCTATTCAAAGTGGCTGAAAAAATCAAATGCAAAATTTTCTGTGCATATTCATTTCAGCTCTAGTTGTATGTGCATAGGTACCCCAGGTCTGGGACAGAGGTGTCCACAATCTACACACTAGACAATTCCTCCTTTTAGAAATCCCAGTCAAAAATCACGACCTTTCTAGGGATCAAGTCTACCTCAAGAACTCTGAAGACGTTGAGGTCTCAGTTCATTGTTCCCTGGTTCCTTGTGTAGCTATTTTGGCCAGTGCAAAGTGAGTTTAAAGTTGATTCTAACACCCCCCTGGAAATTACAATCATCCAGCCACATACATTCTGTCTGGTTCCACCCAGGCAGAATTTAAATTATGCAGGCTGCTGCCTGTCTATCGGAAACACTGTGTGGATCTATCTGTGCTTGATCTTTTATTTATTGAAATGCAATGGATTCTCATCCATTTCTATGTTTTAATAGGTGACTTTAATGGACACCTGCTCCGCCCTTCCCCTTGGTGACCCATCCATGTAAAGGCAGGCCACCCACAGGTGAGGTAGAACAGGAGAAGAGCATGCAGCACCTGATCCAGGCCAGCTCTGCTTGCAGTGCTCTTTAACATCACGGAGTACTGTGAGTAGAGCGGGCTGCCCGAACCTGGACCACCAGCTGGGGCCAGAGCAGCAGTCCATCTAAAAGGCAGACGGCCACTGCAACTCCACTCCCAGTCACGGGTTGCCCCGGCAACTGTCATAGAGCTGCAGGTGGAAGTCTAGAGGGGCTGCTGATCTGATTGCAGCTGTATGGTGCAGCGGAGAGGGGCATACATAGACTGAAGTCTGCAGCAGTGGCAGGCTCTTTTTAAACCCACCACCACTGGAGCAGACCCTAAAATGCCACTTCTAAAACATCCAATGATTCACTTCTGTGCTTGGGGGAGAGGGCAGGACCGTCAACATTCACCCACCATGAACCTAAACTCACCAGTTATAATTCAGTCAGCTCAGCCCGATAAAAAAGATAATTGAAATGAGTCCAGACCATGGACATTAGACAATTGATCCACCAAGAACAAATCAACTCCTGGTATTTATGGAAGAAAGGGTTGTGTAAGATTCTTTCCCTCCACCCAGTGGGGCCGAAGGAGGGAGAAGTGTACAATGTACAGGAATGGAGGGGGTGATTGAGAAAAAATGAAATTCTCTTCTCAAAGGGGAATGGTAACTCCCCCCCCCCTTTCTTTGGGTAATCAGCTTGCTGATCCAGGGGGGATCCTACTCCCTCATGTTTCATACAATGGTCATTTTCACAGAAGATGCCCCCACCCATCTCCACATAGTTTTGCTTCATGGAGATGGGTGGAGGCACCTGTGGCAAAATGCCCTTGCCCTGAAAAAGACCCCCTCTGACCTCCCTTCACTGAAACTGTTAACCTGGCTCAACCAAAGCCCAGGCCTCAACAAGCACATGTTCAGGACTTCCTCATTCCTGAAATTCCTATGGGGGAGGGGGGACTCTACACCTAAGACAGGTGATGTGGCATGATCGAATCATAGAAGGAGAGGAGCTGCTGGATTACAGCCAGCTGACCCTCCTGGACAAATCAGCAAGAAAGTCAAGGATGCCTTAAAAGGAACAGCACAGGCATTTTGACTCGCTCTCTGGACTCACTGACTGAGATCTCTAGCAGACACTGCTAGACTGGTGACCTCCCTGCCTGGAGGCACTCATGGACTATATGGCTTAACAGTAATTCTGGCCATGCCAGAAGAAGAACTTGGACCCCATAGGAAAACCATCCCCTGTGGAGACCTGATCAGAACCAGTGTGAGTACTTGCTAGCTACCTCAGCTACAGTTATAGGAAGACGCTTTCCAAATGGGCTACAATGTCCACAAGACTGACTCTGATTGCTCAAAGGGTTTTTTATATGTATCAGTAAAGTCTATGTTTTCTTTTTACCCTACTGGGTGTGTGTGTGTGTGTGTTATTGACTGTCCATTAAACACCTTCTTTAGGCCAGGTGGCCAAGCCTTGCTACTAAGGCAAGGAGAGAGAGAAAAACTCCCTATTTGGCTAAAAGTCAGCAGCTTTGGAACCAAGAGAAGTCTTCCTAGGGTGACTCTGGGGTTTGGCCTTCAACGCAGGGAGGAAATCCCAGGAACAGAGTGCCAGAAAAGGGGAGTGATTTTGGGAAGCTATAAGGCTTATGCCTTTTGGGGGTTCACATGTCTTGAGTGGTGTGAATGCCCTCTGAATTACATTCAAGTGGTGGCAGAAGAATACTAAGGGTTTCGGGGGGTTTGCCAGCTGTGGGAACCCCTGGTCAGAGTTTTGGAGAAACACAGTGAGGTGGGTGGCTCAGCTGTATAGCACCCCCTACTGGCATTTTTCCACATGTGGTGGTAGCGGTGGGATTGAACCAAGCATCCAGATAAGCACACACAGTTGGATAGGATCCACCAGCAGTTTTCTTTTTGAACTGGAGTTTTTGAAAAGCACCCACAGAGCAAAGAGGGGCTTTTGACATAAACCTTGAGCAATTGAGTCCTTGAATTTGGCCTCGGGTCAACTGGATAGGGCTTACATAAGCAGTGCAAGGGCAAGGAAGTGCATGAGCTCTGGAAGTACCCTGCTGGGATTGCCCAAGGGGCTCAATAGACTCACTAAAGCTGACTTCAAAAGAGAGGTCCAGAGGAGGAATCTCCCAACAGAAGGACTGACCAAGGAGCAGCTAAGACAGCAAATAAAAAACTTTGAAATGTCTGGGTCTGCTCAGAATGTCGATCCAGAGACTGGAGCCGGAGCAACCTTTCTCCTCGGGACTCCTGTGGCAACCCCTGAACACCTGGACCTGCTCCTGGCAAAGATCCACCTTAGAGAGAAGGAACTTGTAGACCAGGAGCAAGAGAGAGAAGACAGGGAGCAAGAGAGAGCCGACAAGGCAGCGCAGCACCAGCATGAGGCTGATATGTTCCAGTGAAAGTTGGCTGCACCCCACAAGCTGACATCAAAGGACTTCACCCCTTTCAAAGACGGAGACAACCCCGAGGTGTTCCTGAGTGTTTTCAAGAAGCAGGTTCACAGATGGAACTTGAGGGAGGATGAATATATGTGGTATGTGGCTGGGTTGCTTCCTGGGACCATGTCAGTAATCCTTGATAGCTTACCCACTGAGTCTGCTAACGATTATCCTGCTTTTAAAGAGGCTGTGCTCAAGCGCTATATGCTGGGCCCAGATAATTTCAGGAAGCAGTTTCGCACACTGCTTCCTCAGTCAGACCAATCTATGACTGAGTTTGGGGCCCAACTAGTGGAAGCCCTGGGAAAGTGGGTGGCTGGAGCCAAAGCGGAGACCCGGGAGCTAGTGTTGGATCTTATGGGGCTGGATCAGTTTTATTTCCACTGTCCCCAGGAGATCAAGCACTTGGTGAAAGATAGGAACCCCAAAACACTCGGCGAAGCTGCTGAGGTTGCTGATCAGCTGCTGCTGAACATGGATGGGCAAATGAAAGATCCTATCCACTTTGGGAAGGATCAGAAGGGATCCAAAAAGGTGGGAGGGGGGAAATGAGCCCCAAACATGAGCCTGGGACACCACCAACTGAACATAAGGCATCCCCTAATTCGGCAAAGTCCCCTAAATTGGAGAGGATTGACTGCTACTGTTGTGGGGATCTGGACCACAATAAGGCTGATTGCCCAAAATGGCAGAGCTTATAGAAGCCTGTACACAGTGCAGCAGCTGTAGGAACAGGGGAGGAAATCCAAAGCATCCCAGTGTATCACCTCAATAGGATTATGAGCACAGGGGAGGTAGCGGATTACCTCAAGGAGGAAGTAACTGTAAGGGGGAGGACTATTGGTGGGGAACTAAACACTGGGGCCGGGGTATCTTTGATCAGGTCAGCCTGGTTTCCCCCACAGATATAGTCCCAGGGAAAACCTCCCACATCAAATCGGTGGGGTACCCACCATTTGAGGTTCCTGTGGCATGCCTGTCCATAAAATGGAGGGGATGGGGATTGTTCCTGGACATTGGGGTGTGGGAGAATGCCCCTGTCCCTATACTAGTGGGGAGAGATATCAGAGGGCCCTGTCGGGTGTCAGTAGGAACCTGCAGGCAGAGCTGGGGGAGCCAGCTCATTCTGGAGATAGAAGGTGGGGAAGAGGGGAGTTGCCCGGGGCCAGAAGGTGGGCCCAGGGATGGGGTCTCCCCTAGCCATCAGATACAGCTGAAGAGTGGGGCTGAACTCAGGAGTAATTCTCCAAAGGAGCAGCACCACCAGCTAGAGGAGGAGGTTAGGGATGCAGAAAGAATAGAAACCTTAGAGGTGAGCATAGAGGGCAGCCCTGGGGTGGGAAACATGGAACCCAAAGATGGAACCAGAATCCTAGGGGTGGGCCTAGTGGGCAGCCCCAGAAGGGAAAAGGTATACACCAAAGAGGGTGAGGCAGGGGAAACAGTAATTCTAGGGGCGGGTCTGGAGGGTAGCCCCAGAAGAGAATCTGTAGAGTCCAGAGAGGGGGCAACAAAGGAAGCATTAGTCCTGGGGGCAGGCCTGGAGGGCAGCCCTAGAATTGAAAGTGTAGAACCCAAGGGGGGTACAGATGAAGGGACCCCAGAAAGGGATGGTGTACCCCTGGATTGGATAGAGAAAGTTAAGCTGGAGGCTTTTGTGTACCCCAGTTTAGTAAGCTCAGAGGAGCTTGAGCCAGAGGCTTTAGAAGACCCCCATCTTGGAGCGACTCCAGGAGTTGGCTCAGGAACAGGAGGGGGAATTCACTCTTGGAGCGGGGACGAACAAGTAATCTGGGAGGAGGACAAAGCAACTCTGCAGCCCCTCCCAGTAATAGGACCGCCTTGTGAGAATGTGGGTACAGATACGGGGGGACCCCTGAAGCAGAAGACAAAGGGGAAGTACTCTATTCTGACCCTAGCAGATGAGGCAACTAGATACCCTGAGGCTATTGCCCTAGCTTCTGCAGAAGCCGCTGTGGTTGCAGATGGCCTGATAAAGATGCTTTCTCCTCCAGGTTCTCCATCAGAGAGATGGAAGGACAGTGGAGGAAATATCCTAGCGGAGGCAGTGAAATGCCAAGGAAAGGACAAGGGTGGAAGTTCCCTACCAGAATTACGGGAATGGCTTGGGAATTACACAGGAGGAGGTTCCCTACCAGAATTATGGGAATGCCAAATTCGGTCTGGGAGGAACCCCAAGGTAGTTCCTATAAGCCGGTTCAAACCACAGCAGGACAGGTATGGAGCTCTCCCCTGTTCAAGCTCTCACCTGTTGACAGCTTGGAAGGGGAGGATGGGAAAGCAGACCTTTTGGGGAATGGGGATCTCTCTCAGCCTGAGGAGATTTGTCCCCAAGATAAGGAGAAACATAAAAGAACCTTGGAAGATTCTGGAGCAGTGCTCTCCCAAACTGTGGCAAAGGCCCTGGGCCTTAAGAAACTCATTGTGGACTCAGACTAACAATTATATAATTCTTCTTGCTGTCTCCCTTTCAGAAGCAGGAACAGACTGTAATGAATGTATTCTCTGAGAGCATTTGGATGTATGGGATTGCACCTCTGCTTGTACAGGGGATACAATTTGGTTACTGTATTAGTTGTACATTAACCCCTTTTGCGTTTGCTGTGAGGGGACAGTATTGTCTGTGTTTTTGTATTATTTGTGTACTATCAGTCACTCTTCGGTTTTAATAATTGTTCCTATACCCCGAGGGAGCAAGCCGGTACCCTAGGTTTTGGGGGAAACAGCGTGTCCCGGCTTGAAAATGGGGAGGGGGAGGTGTGGAAAAATGCCCTTGCCCTGACAAAGACCCCCTCTGACCCCCCCTTCGCTGAAACTGCAAACCTGACTCAGTCAAAGCCCAGGCCTCAACAAGCACATGTTCAGGACTTCCTCATTCCTGAAATTCCTATGGGGGAGGGGGGGCTCTACACCTAAGACAGGTGACATGGAATGATTGAATCATAGAAGGAGAGGGGCTGCTGGATTACAGCCAGCTGACCGTCCTGGACAAATCAGCAAGAAGGTCAAGGATGCCTTAAAAGGACCAGCACAGGCATTTTGACTCGCTCTCTGGACTCACTGACTGAGATCTCTAGCAGACGCTGCTAAGCTGGTGACCTCCCTGTCTGGAGGCACTCATGGACTATATGGCTTAACAGTAACTCTGGCCTTGCCAGAAGAAGAACTTGGACCTCATAGGAAAACCATGCCCTGTGGAGACCTGATCAGAACCAGTGTGAGTACTTGCTAGCTACCTCAGATACAGTTATAGGAAGACACTTTCCAAATGGACTACTATGTCCACAGGACTGACTCTGATTTCTCAAAGGGTTATCACCCCCTAGTTCTATGCTTTTATTCCATTTTATATGTATCACTAAAGTCTAAGTTTTCTTTTTACCCTACTGGGTGTGTGTGTGTGTGTGTGTGTGTGTGTGTTATTGGCTGACCATTAAATGCCTCCTTTGGGCTGGGTGGCCAAGCCTCGCTACTAAGGCAAGGAGAGAGAGGAAAACTCCCTATTTGGCTAGAAGCCAGCAGCTTTGGAACCAAGAGAAGCCTTCCTAGGGTGACTCTGGGGTTTGACCTCCAATGCAGGGAGGAAATCCCAGGAACGGAGTGTCAGAAAAGGGGAGTGCTTTTGGGAAGCTATAAGGCTTATGCCTTTTGAGGGTTCACATATCTTGAGTGGTGTGAATGCCCTCTGAATTACACTCAAGTGGTGGCAGCGGAATACTAAGGGTTTTGGGTGGTTTGCCAGTTGTGGCAACCCCTGGATAGAGATTTGGAGAAACACAGTGAGGTGGGTGGCTCAGCTGTATAGCATCCCATGCTGGCGTTTTGCTACAGCACCCATGTGAAAGCCATGGGGGATGGGTGGGGGTGCGTGTTCCCATGCTACACCCACTTCCACCCATCTTCACCCATCACTCATGCATGGGCTCCAATGCCTGATGCTCCCTGGGTGTAGGTGGGTGGGTGCCCATTTCCATGGGCGCACACTCACCTCCACTCACCACAACTGCACACCGATCCCCCCACCCACCGTGGTCCATTAAAAAAAAGCCAATGTGCTGTGTAGATAATTCTATTGGAGTAAACCTATATGAGTTGTTAAAATAAAGAAAATAATCATAACAAATTATTCTAAACTAAACACATTTTCATGTTCTAACCTTAAAGGAATCCAAAAACTGGCCCCTAACCCAAGGCCCCTGTCATTGCCCCCACCTCCTCTGAAATCTGAAATGATGCTCCATCTGAATTCTGACAGACTGAAGAGCAAGGGAGCAGCTTGCTACTCCTACACCCTCCCCCCCACCCCCCAAAGCCAGAATGTTGTCCAGCTGTGAAGGAAGGTGCTGTTCATAGAGGTTGAGGGTTCTAGCCAAGGGGGGGTGTCTGTGCCTCAGAGGATTCCTAGCCAGCACAGGTAATAATAGTAATAATAATAATAATAATAATAATAATAATTTATTGTTTGACCGTTGGTCTTTAACAAATTTAAATACAAAATACAAAATACAAAGTATCCAACTACAGGTATATTCCGTCCACTCCATAAATCAATAAATTGCATACATTTGTTCTAAATTACTCCTTGCCCCGCCTCCATCCCCTGCTATTAAACCTTAATACACACAAAGTATGTATAGTCCAGAATTATTATTATTTTTAAAGGCTCTCGACTAACCGCATTTTCCCAACTTTGCCGAACTGCCAAAGTGCCTAAGCAAAATTTTGCCACTAGTATCGTGGCCTCTGAGCTCCAAGCACTTAGCCACTTCCTTAGTATCCCATTCTCTGAAAGCATTTTTATATCCTTTAACAGAGGCTTCAAAATCGTGTTTCGCAACCGTGAATAGGCTGTGCAATATAAGAGGACATGTAAGAGACTTTCAATGACTCTTTGGTTACAGAGGGGACAAAATCTCAAACCTTTAGCTATTCCCCTGTAGTGTCCTTCCGTCGTGGCCGACGGAAATAGTTGAAGGCGAAACAAGGTAAAAGCTCACCTGAGTTGGGGTTCATTCCATAAACGGAGATAACTATTAGACCAGTCAAGCATCTGTATATTATGATAGTCTGGAGCAATTTTCTGCGCATTTATTTCAGATTGAAGCCATTGAGCATCTTGGTCTATTATTCTATGCTTAATCATGATCCGTGCCCTTACATAGTCATAGGGGGGAAAAAACTCTCTAGAAAAGCCAAACTTTTACGCCTCCTTCTCCATCTTTAATGACCATTTATTGCTTTCCCCCTGTATCTGGTCTAAAAGGCCATTTGCTGACCTGTAAATACTTGTCTTGAGCCAAAAGGACATCATCGATATCAAGGCCCTTGCTCTAATTGATGGCACCTTGGCCTCTGCTCTTAATAAGGCCGCCGGGGTTCCCTGCGGGAGGCCCCAAATTGTCCTCAGAAATTTATTTTGGTATTTGTCCAGACTATCCAGATGATCTACACCCCAAACCGGAATTGTGTATAGAATCTGTGCTAACAGTTTGGCTTCAAACAATTTCAAAGCCGGGGGGACCATCTGGCCTCCTCCTTTATAAAAGAAGTAGACTATAGCGGCTATAGCTTTATTTACCTGATGTTCCACATATTTGAGATGCCGGCTCCATAAGCCTGTTGAAGCTATGTATACCCCCAGGTATTTAAACTCCTCGAGTTGCTCAATAAGCTTTTCGCCCATTCTCCAATTGTAGTTATTTCTTCCCTTCCTCCTTCCCGAGACCAGGACTTTGGTTTTAGCATGATTTACAGTCAAGTCCTCTTGACTACAATATTCCTCGAATTTTTTGAGAGCCCTGGATAAGCCTATCCGCGTCTGCGAGACCAAAACTGCATTGTCTGCATAGAGAAGGACTGAGATGTTTCTAGACCCCAATTTTGGGGGGTGAAGAGAAGGATCCCTCATTATTCAACCACATCATTTATGAATAGGTTGAATAAAGCTGGGGCCAATATGCACCCCTGTCTAACCCCTCTGTCCACTGGAATTTTATTTGTCAAGGGTAAAGAAGGTGCTACCCTTACTTGAGTTGAATTCTCGGTGTGAAGTTTAATTATTAGATGTAACAAAGGTGGGTCAATTGTGGTCCTTTTTAACTTATGCCAGAGCCTATTCCTATTGATCGAATCAAATGCTGCTCGTAAGTCAACGAAACACATGTAAAACTTAGTTCTTTTATTTTGCCCAGGGTATTTCCTACCCGTATATTTCATTATTATTGCCTTCAATGAATAAATTTGGGTCACTGTTGACATGTTCTTTCTGAATCCTGCCTGCTCTGGCTCAAGACAGGAGGTCTTATCCATCCACTCCTGGAGTTTCCCCAAAAGGAACTTGGCATATAGTTTGCCGATGATGCTCAATAAACTTATTGGCCTACAGTTCCCTGGACACTGCGGGTCCCCTTTCTTATATATTGGGATAACTATACTCCCCAACCAATTCATCGGTTGGCGTTAGATCAATTCATTCATGGCGTTAGATCAATTTCGTGTGTTTTGGGGGATATCCTTAATGAATTATTCTGAAACACTGAAAATAATGCATCTCCCAGTCCTTATGCGAGACCAAGGCTGCCTTCCCCTCGGGCTTATCCGCCCCGGTGTTTCTAACCATGGCCCCAAACCTCTTTTGGTCCCCCATTTGCACTACTTCCTCCAGAGCTTTCCGCTGGGATTTGTAAAAGTCCCTCTTTTTGGAACCCAGCAGCCCCCTATATTGAGCCCTAGCTCCCCAAAGTACGACTTTATTGTTGCAAGATGGTTCGCATGCAAACCTCCTAGCTAGCCTTCTCACTACCCTGCGAGCTTGCCTACATTCTTTGTCAAACCAGGATGGCTTATAGGAAACTACAGGGCCCAGTGGACTGGGTGCCGCTAAAGCCGGTTGGAAAATACTTACTAACCTCTCGTATGCCCCCAGGGCATCCCCCCTTCTATAATCAATGTGGCCAATATAGCCATCTCCTCCTGCTGTCTGAGCGTCTCGCAGTTCTGTGCCACTTGATCAGACCATTTCTTCCTTTTTAATATGGGGAAATAGTTGGGGCAAGTAACTCGCAGTGGATGGACCGAAGGCCCCTCCTCAAGCACAGTCTCAATTGTTAAAGTCAGGGGGAAATGATTGATAAGAAAAGATGGCATTATCCAAAAGTCTACGACATCTTTTATTAAGTTACTTGAGGTTATTATGTAATCAATTACACTGTTTCCCCTAAGGGAAGTATACGTAAACTGGCCTACTAAATCCCTTCCAACTTGACCATTTAATACCATCAACTCCATCGTATTCAACATTTAAATTAAGACCTTTGCCCTTGGGCAGTTCACTGAATCGCTAGACGAGTGAATCGAGTTGTAAGGGGTAGCTGATGGCATGTTCATTCTTCCTAACCCCACTTCCCCCGATTTATTGCCCAATCTCACATTGAAATCCCTTCCCATAATTATATGTGCTCTACTGAAACGCGCCCTTGCTTTCTGTAATATATCCATGATGGACCCCCAAATACTATGAACTATGAATACCGATACAGCAGGAGGCACATACAGATTTGCTAACAACAGTTCCATCGTCTTATTTACCCTAAAATACCACAGGCCGAAAAAGGGGGGGGGGACTGAGTCAACTAGCTTCAATATCAGCCATGAAGCCGTGTTCCCTATTCCTATGGAACCCAAGTCGTTTGGTACTACCCCCTCATGGGCAGGGAAACCACTCATCATTTACTGCCCTACCAAACCAGAGTTCATGACAGGTGGCACAATTTCCTCCATACATGTCTCATTCATAGTTCATAGTAGTTTTCATAGTAGTTTTCTTACTATTACCCTTCATTATACAGTTTACAGAGTTTTTCCCCATTCGGGGAGTAGAAGCAGCTGTAGGATGCTCGACTTCAATCAGTGACTGAGAGTACACTGAAATTCTAGTCTCACTGGAGCCTGATCTCTTACTGTTATCTCCCGCCTTCTTGAAACTCTTCCTAGACCTCTTTACTTCCTCTAATTTGGAGCAGAATTTATCTAAACCCATACAGATCTTATTAAACTTACTATCTAAATCCTCTTCACTGGGGTTTAATGTTCCCCTATGTCCTGTCCTTTGTCTAATTGGACTCTTCACCATGTCCAATCCTTCCCCTTGGAACCCTTCCTCTTGTACTTCCATTGCTGCCACTTGGCTTTCCGCTAAAACCTTCCCCTCCAGCGCCTCCCTCAATGGTTTCCCTATTTCTAGTTTATTTACCGTTACCTTCCTGCCCTTCTCCTTCTTCTGCCTCTCCTTCTCTGAAACTCCCTTATCATCCATTAGCAGAATTCAAGAGATAAAAACCTCCCGCTGATTGAGGGCCTCTTTGTTCTTAATAATCAATTCTACTAACCCAACTGAACGAAAGGTAACCTGCAGTATCCATCGCTTTTTTGTATTTGGGATATGCTCAGTATCCAAGATGTCATTTCTGGAGACTGTATCCCTTAATAAGATTATCAGATGTTCTGCAATATCTCGGGGCGTGTTCCAAAAAGGAAGTAACCCCGAGGGGAGAGGCATTATTATGAACAGAAGGGCTAGAGGAGCATATGTAAAATTCCTGTGGCTTTCTAATAGGGCCAATTGGGTGCTGGATCTAATAGGGCCAATTGGGCTGGATCTACTATTACATCCTTATTTGAGGGCACTAATTGCTGAGGATTACTAGTTCTTTCTACTACTACCTTTTGTAGTAGAATGTAATAGTAGATGTAATAGTAGATCCAGCCCAATTGGGCTGGATCTAATAGGGCCAATTGGGTGCTGGATCTACTATTACATCCTTATTTGAGGGCACTAATTGCTGAGGATTACTAGTTCTTTCTACTACTACCTTTTCAAAGACGTTTGCCCTTCCTGGAGGATTTTGCGGAGGATTTAGTGCTGTAACTTTGTCCTCTATTTTATTTAACTTAGCAATCAGAACCTGCATGGAATGAGAGGTAATTATAGCTAAATCCCCCAATAGTTCTAAACATTCCTCCTCCTGGTACTCTACCAGACTAGCCCTTTCAAAGTTCTCCTCTCCATTTACCCCAGCTACTAAATCTTTTGATCTAGTTACTTTATTCCCTGTGAGACTGCAGGAATCTGACTGTACCAATATTTCTGCCACCTTAGTAACTGACCCTTCCCGATTGGGCTGGAGATCATTTTTATCAGAAAAGTACATCTCAATTCTTCTTTGTTTTGCCATGTTTAAGTCAGGGGAGAGTGATGGCACTAATTCTTTTCTGGATCGTTTTTGCGTGGATTTTACTACACCCAAAAACCTGTTGTTTACTTCCATAAGTTGCCTTACATAAAACCTTAATAAAGAAACATGCGTTCTAATAATTGGTGATAAAGCACACAACTGAAACACCCACCCCACCCAAAGAGAGTTTCTGGTGTTCTTACTCAGCCGAAAGGTCTTCTTCTCACGGCCCTAGCCCATTGCGGCTTGGCTCCCAGGGGCTCCAAAGGGTGCACCTAAGGGTGTGCGCCCTTGTACGCGCAGCCCTTAGGCAGGCAAACCACAGCGCGTGCCCACAGTGCCGCCGTGGGGCTCTCAAGGCTTTCAGTTGTTCCGGGCAGTAAAACTCTGCCCCCAGCCCCAGTCAGAGTGATACCGGGCAGGTGAGTGGGATAAGGCACCAGCCACAGCCACGGCTTGGCTCCAGAGTCCCCGCCACTTTGTACTGCCACCATGGGGCTCTCAAGGCTTTCAGTTGTTCCGGGCAGTCAAACTCCGCCCCCAGCCCCAGTCAGAGTGATACCGGGCAGGTGAGTGGGATAAGGCACCAGCCGCATCCCCAGCTCGGCTCCAGAGTCCCCGCCATTCTGTACTGCCGCTGTGGGGCTCTCAAGGTTTTCAGTTGTTCCGGGCAGTCAAACTCTGCCCCCAGCCCCAGTCAGAGTGATACCGGGAAGATGAGTGGAATAAGGCACCAGCCGCAGCCCAGGCTCGACTCCAGAGTCCCCGCCGCTCTGTGCCCGCCACCCAGCACAGGGAAACTCCTAATGGAATCCTTCCAGGAACTCCTAATCCCTACTCCAGGGAGCAAGGCATGGCGGGGGGGGGGACTAGTATAAACTGTGTCTTTTGTGTGCCATTTAAAAAAATGTAGACAAACTTTGTTCCCTCCAAATATTAGTTTTTGTGACCAACACAGCAACCACAGTCTCTTTCTAGATAACTAGACATACTGCACCAATAGGGTCTCTGCAGCCCCTGCACATTGTCACTTGAGTAATTTGGCTGATGGGTGCTGTGGGCAGCATGGCAACTCCGCTTCTACAGACCAGCCACAACCTGCTGTGAGGATGAGAGAGGGACAGGGACTATCAGGGCATACAATACAGCAATTTTTCAAGTGCCCCTGACTCTGGTTGACATCACTAACTCACCTGCCAACATCTGAATGCTAAGCAACACTGAAGTCATAAAACCATCGAGTAGTCCCATTACTTCTATGCAACTATTTACGAGTAAGCAGTTTCAAGATTGTTACCAGACAAAAATCTAGATTTTGAAAACTATTTAAGAGATTTGTGCACCATGTTCTCAGATAACCAAGTCCCAGAAGTAGCTCTGGAATCTGTCTGCTATTGTTTCTAATACTACTGTTATTCCCACTCATCACTGACTATTCATCTTAGATTATTATGTGGAGTCCTGAATTCAGTGTAATTTATTGTATCAGAACAATAGCCCTTAGCTAGTAGGCTAGTACTAGCTGATGGCTAGTAGGATCCCATGTCACATTCCATGCAGGAGGAGACAAGGCAGGATGGCCAGAACTTCCTGTTGCAGCAGACCCTGGACCCCTGCCCACCCCCCCCAGCACCAGGGCCGGGCAGGGGTCTGGGGGAGGCAAAGTTGGGAGCAGACATTGGATTTAGGCCGATGTTGCTCAGATCAAAACTGAGTGTTCCACTGTGTTCCCTAAGATCAGCTGAGAACAGCCTCCAGCTAATTCCATCATTGTGCCAAGAATATACAGCTAAGGACCATAGTGAGGCTTTCTTGGTGACTGCCCCATAGCCAGGTACCCGAGTTGACTGTGTTGCTGCAGTTTTCAGTGATTTTTGCAGAATCGGCCAATCCTCGCAGAATCAGCCAATCCTCACAGTGCCATGCTGAAATTACAGTGACACTGCAGTGGGGGCTGTCTGTGGGATCTTTAAATCCTGGCTCAGGCATAAACTTGTCGCCTGACCCCAAACTAAAAGTGCTACTGCAGCTGCTGTCTGTCTGGGAGGTATGACCATGGCCCAAGGGTAAATAGGCCCCTGGGAGATGAATTGTGGGTGGATGGGGTCTGAAGGCCCTATGTTTGGTGAGGGAGGTCTGGGGTTTTAATATGAGGTGGGAATTCTGGGGTGCTGAAATTCCATAGGATTTGAGTTGTGTTTGATTAGCAAAGTTGTGATTCTATGTCAAACCTGTTGAAAATTTCCTTCCCAGCATGCATAGTTATGCAAATCAAGTTAATTATGCAAATATTAATGCTCGCAATGAATTTGCAGAATTTGGCTTCACTGGTTGCAGAATTTAAGATTTTTTGGTGCAGTGAACTTGGGTCCCTGCCTATAGCTCTGGAATTCCCTTCCTTTTGAAATTCACCCAAGAACAAGCCTGATCATCTTCCAGAGACACTGCAAGACTTTCTTATTTGGCCTGGAATTTGGTGGGTGGGAATAGGCTTTAGGGGAGTGATGTTTTGGGTAGGAAGGGGTCACATAATGTGTTTTGGTTATTTTTGTAACCGACCCTAAGCCCTCAGGATAAGATGGGATAGAAATCCAAACAAACAAACAAACAAACAAACAAACAAACAAACCCTGATCTCAAGTCAACAGCCACAGGAGGGCTCCTCAGTGTCCCAGGCAGTAGCCCCCCCCCCCTACTGCCTGGGACACTGAGGAGCCCTCCTGTGGCATAACCAACATGTGTTCCTCCCTGGCCTAGTTGTGCCTAGTAACTGCAAAACTGTGCTGTTAAAATGGATCCTTCTTCACTTCTGAGACACAGTCTGCGCTCTGTGTTTTAATAGCACAGGCTGATCCAGAGCCAGGATGCTTTTAGACTTGGTGCTCAAATGTCTGGCTTGCTCTGCCTTGGCATCCTTGCTTTTGACTAGGTGCTGATGCCATCATGTCTGCCTTTACCATAAAGGCAGGAATGGCTCAATGGGGTCAGAAACAGCTCTAACAGAAGATAAGCTTGTGTTCTATCTCACTCTCTACCACATCCTCTCCACTTTATGGACACATGAAAGCCCCCACAGTGAGGTGAGAGTTTTCTTTGGCGCTCTCTCCATTCACTGTGTGCCAGACAGTTTTTGCGGCAGTGGTCTCTTAGGTCAGGACCAGGTGATGAACACCTTTCTGGATCAGTTCCATGGACCAGGGGTGGGGGGGGGGGCACTCTTGACTCAACTCTGGGCCCTGTGCTCAGTGCATTTCCCAGGTGGTTTGGGTTGGGAGCCTGGTTTCTTGTCTCAGATAACTGTTTCCGTAGGAGCACTTGCCTCTGGTTTCTCTCTGGAGCTGTGGCCTGAGGAGATGCCATTCTCTGCATAGCTTTCACAAGCCTTCTGGCTTGTAAGGCAGGAAGCAAAAACCTCTGGAATGACATCCTGTTTCTGTACTGCCAGGTTTGCAGTATACACTGCACTCAGATAACATAGTGGGGAGGACAGGTCTGAATGATTGATTGCTGAGACACTACAATATTATCAGTTACTTTGGCTTCTAAGTTAGAATGTATTCTCTGTCCGTCTCTCCCATGCAGCTGCCCAGCCTGCCATTGCTCCCCTACACTGATTTCCCTATCAAGCAGTGACTACTGGAGTTTCGGACCACCCCATTAGCCCCTGACACTCCTGATGT
The DNA here is from genome assembly GCA_003113815.1 of Sphenodon punctatus. Taxonomy (NCBI): domain Eukaryota; kingdom Metazoa; phylum Chordata; class Lepidosauria; order Sphenodontia; family Sphenodontidae; genus Sphenodon; species Sphenodon punctatus. Next base: position 346,567 of record QEPC01007054.1, read on the forward strand.
GGACAACTCCTTCAGGCATGGTAGTATAATCAGGAGTCAGTGTTCCAGCCTCAGCAGTAGCAGCCAGTAGGAATGTGCAAACAGAACAGGGTTTGGATGTTTGGCCGTTTGGTTGTTCGGTTTAAAAATTGAGTTTGGGTTCGTTCGTTCGGTTTGGCGGAGTTCAGTCCCGCTGAACGTTCGCCAGAGTTTGGACCCACCGCGAGGCTTGGGAAGCTCCAGGGACCCCCAGGGGTGCCCTTGGTGGCATGGCAGGCCATCAGAGACCCAGAAGCAGCAGCAGAAGAGACTGGGAAGGCTTGGTGTTTGGTACCCCGGGTTGCCCAGGCAGGCAGGCTCAACGCTTGGCCCCTGGAGGTGCCCGAGGTGGCATGACAGTCTGTCAGAGACTCAGCAGCAGCAGCAGCAACAGCATCAGAGACCAGAAAGGCTTGGTGCTTGGAACCCCAGGTTGCACGGGCATTGCAGACTGGCAGACCTCCAGTTCTGTTTGCTCTATGCTGACTGGGTTCTCCATTTCTAGTCGCCATTACAGCAGGCGGTAGGTGGGTGGGTGGCTGGCTGGCTGGCTGGCCATGTGAATCACCACCGGGCAAGGCTACTTGACCAATTTGCAGAAGAGTTGGTTGAGATCTGGTGAGTAGGATGCCAGCCTGCAATGCCCGGCCCAGTATGGGGAGGGAGGAGGCTGTAGGAGGGAGGATGTGGAGAAACCCAAACGACTGACATGACAGACACATTCACTGGCCAATTACTGCATGCTTCCAGCTTTATGGGACCAATCGGTAGTGGCTTTGAGCCTGGCATAGGGGAAGGCCCTCAGGTGGGCATTGAAGAGACATAAATGGGACTTTGGAGATAGCATCCCAAAAATCAGGAGACACAGTTTACACATCCAGGCTGGCCAATAACAATCACATCCTGCAGCACTGTGACAGAAGACATAAGAGAATCTAGATTGGCTCTTTCCTAAACAGATGCTTCTGAGTTCCCAGTAACAAGTGGGGGAGAGATATTGGGATGGTCACAGCATAGAATGAGGATATTTGGTTGATATTTCTCCTGGCCAATTGGCATCACAATCCGATGTTATACCACAGTGACATGTAAGAGAATCCCTGGCATAGGCTCCTTCTCTGCGTATGCTGTGCAGGAATATAAAATTGGGACCCTTTAGAGCATCTTTCTGATATTTGGCAGAAATGATCATGAAAGTGTGATATACAGCCCTGCCACATTTCATGTACACTGGTTGGACTACAAAGTTGTTACAGTCAGATATACATTTATAAGTTAATTGCTCCCTGACTGAGTGGGGAAGGAAGTTGGCATTGCTGGTTGACTGGCATGGGTGGAGCAGCGGCAGAGGCCCGGCCAGGGCTTGGTGGCTGGCACCCCCACTTAGCTGGGTAGTGCAGGTGTGACTCGTATTCAACATAAGTAAAGAAGCTTTCTGACAATTAGTCAAGCCTTGCCCAGTGGTGAATCATGTGGACACCCAGTAGCAGATATTGGATTGCCAGGGCACAGCACCCATGGCACAGCAGAGGCAGAATTGAGAGCAGCAGACATTGGATTTTCCAGGGTACAGAACCCATGGCACAGCAGAGGCAGTATTTGCAGCGGCATATATTGGATTTGCCAGGGCACAGAACCCATGGCACAGCAGAGACGGCAGCAGCAGGATTTGACTGTATGCAGCACCCATAAAGCCAGGATGGTAGGATTTATCAAGGAAGAGCTCCCATACAGCAGCAGATGGCACAAGCAGGGTTGTGTGGGCATATGTGGATTTGTCAGGGCAGACCACTCATGGACCAGCAGACAGCAGTGGAATTACCAGTCCAGTGGGGAACATCACCCAGGGTTGCCAGGGCAGGCAAACAGCTACTTTGAAATGAGAGGTAGACAGGTGGTGGAAGGGTTTGAGCTTTGCCCACAGGGTGGGCAGACAGGCAGCCTGGCATGAGCAGAAGGCAGTAGGGATGTGCAAACAGAGCCGAATTCGGAAATTCGGTTCAGATCGGTTCAAAAATCGAGTTTAGTTTGAAAGTTCATTTCGGTCGACCGAACTATTCAAGTTCGGTCGAATTCCAAACTTTCAGACTGAGTTTGTACATTCAAAACTGGGGGGTTTTGCCTTCCGAACTGCTTCGGATTTGACCGAACAGTTCAGTCGAGTTCAAGTTCAGTTCAAAAGTTCGGTTCGGTCGACCGAACTATTCGAGTTCGGTCTGAACTCTGAACTTCTGAACCACGTTCACACATCCCTAGAAGGCAGGCAGACTGAGGCAGGCTTTAATCTAGGCCACCCGGATGGGTGGGCAGACAGGCAGCATGGCATGAGCAGAAGGCAGGCATACTGAGGCAGGCTTTGAGCTTTGCAACTTGGGCAGACAGACAGGCAGCATGGCATGAGAAGCAGTAGTGAAGGCAGACTGGGACCTCAGCAGGGCACTCAGATAGAATGGCATAGCAAAGACTGTGCAATATCATTTTTGTTATTGTCATTATCAATACCGATACCAATTTCAAAGATTTTATTTTTGTTATCGTTATCAACATCATTTGGTCTCATGATCTTGCGAGACTAAAAACCGGAAATGGTCTTTCGATCGTTTGGGTTCTCATGTGTGGTGGAGTGGTGTATGTGTCTGGCTTGTGCAAAGTGAAGTGTGAAAAATTGGTTGTGAACTTGTGTGTGTGTGCGTTGTGGCTGTGTGGTTTGGTTGAGATGGAAGGTGAAGGAAGAAGTGGTGTTGGTGGGGGAAAAAGAAAAATGAGGCTGAGGAAGGTCAAGGTGGAGGAGGAAGAAGAAATGAAGGCCCAGCCTGGACCATCTGGTGAGGTGGTGGAGGTCGGCTCCTCGCCAGGGAAGAAAGAGGGCAGAGGAGGTTCCACTGCTGCCAGGTTTGCAAAATTTATTTTTGTTTATTGTTCCATATAACTTTGAGGACAAGAAGAATACTATCCTTTAGAGCGAGCTCAATGGTGGGTGGGTGGGTGGTGGGCAGTCAGGCACAAACAGTGGGCATCAGTGGGTGGCAGCAGATGGGCAGGATTTGCACATGTCTTATTTCTGGGTGTGCCAGAGAGAGGGGGGGGGCTCTTCCAGCAGTCAGGCAAGAGCCGCAGCACCCACCCAGACACGTGCCAGCCAGGGTCTCAACATGCCAACACTGGCACCCCCAAGAAGGGCAGGATTTGCACATGTCTTATTTCTGGGTCTGCCACAGAGAGAGAGAGGATGGGGTAGCGGGCTATTCCACCAGCATCAGCAGCATCCAGAGTCTCAACTTGCAGACACTACAGCACCACAGGTGGTGGTGGTGTACGTGGGCGAAAGGGAAAGAGGTGAGTAGGCAGCACTGCAGCACCATCCATCTACTTGGTGTGGGAGAATGGGTATTGGTCTTGGATGGACTAGAGGCATCACCATGAATGCCTGATATTATGTAAGGTTTTTTTGTGTTTTTGTGGCCACTGGCCAGTCAGGCACGAGCAGCAGCAGCACCCAGATGATGGTTCTTGGGACTTGAGTGACTGCTTCTGCATGCAGTGGAATGACAGCCCCCCTTGACTGGAATGATGGCCCCAAAAACCCTGTTGTTGGGTCCTGAGACTAGAGTGCCAGCTTAATGGATGCAGTGGACAGACAGCCCCCCGTGACTGGAACATAGGCCCCAGAACCCTGGTGGTGGGTCCTGGGGCTGGAGTGGCTGTTTTTTGATACAGTAGGATGACAGGCTCCCGTGAGTGGAATGATGGCCCCAGAAACCTGATGGTTGGTTCTGGGACTAGAGTGGCAGCTTCTGGATGCAGTGGATGGACAGCCCTCCCTGCCTGGAATGTAGGCTGCAAAACCCTGATGGTGGGTCCTGGGGCTGGAGTGGCTGCTTCTTGATGCAGGAGAATGACAGCTCCCCGTGAGCAGAATGACGGCCCCAGAACCATGACGGTGGGTCCCGGGACTAGAGTGGTAGCTTCTGGATGACATGGATGGAAAGCCCCCTGTGCCCTGAACATAGGCCCCAAAACCCTGATGGTGGGTCCTGGGGCTGGAGTGGCTGCTTCTTGATGCAGGAGAATGACAGCTCCCCGTGAGCAGAATGACGGCCCCAGAACCATGACGGTGGGTCCCGGGACTAGAGTGGTAGCTTCTGGATGACATGGATGGAAAGCCCCCTGTGCCCTGAACATAGGCCCCAGAACCCTGATGGTGGGTCCTGGGGCTGGAGTGGTTGCTTCTTGATGCAGTGGAATGACAGCCCATGGGAGTTGAATGATGTTTCTAGAATTAGTGCTTGATTGGGCACACTTCATTCAATCACACGATAGGTGGTATCAGGTACAGGAAGGCACACAGGCTGGCACATAATTACGTTGTGTGTGATTCCCATCTCATTCTGGTAGGTTTGCTGTTGGATGTGAGCATTGAGAATGAGAACAGATGAGATCTCTCACTGGTTCTGGCAGGTGGCATCTTGAGCTGGACACACCTCTCCCCCTTCACCCCCATCTCTCTCATTCTAGCGGGGAGCCTTTCTCTCCTTCTCTCTCTGGCCATATACTGCAGGTGACAGCATGGGTAGGATCCTGTCTGTCTCTTCTAGCAGTGGGGAGATTTTATCTCCTCTCTCTCGCCAAGAGCAGCAGGTTGCTACCTAAAAAAAAAGGGTTCTTCACTCTGGCTCTCATCATTCTCACCACGTCGCCCTGCATTCCATCCCAAATGGACTTGTCTTATATCCCTAAAATGGGTTGGATGGAACTGTCACTCTGAAAGGGAGAGTGCTTCTTAGCCTAGAGAGGAGCTCGAGGCCTTCAGGAAAGGCATGCCATGGTGTTGGGAAGTTCCTTGATCATGAGCAGAAGGTTGCTACCTAATAAAGAAAAGGTGGAATGACAGCTCCCTGTGAGCGGAATGAAGGCCCCAGAACCATGATGGTGGGTGCTGGGGATGGAGTGACTATTTCTTGATGCAGTGGAATGATGGCTCCCCTTGATTGTAACATAGGCCCCAGAACCCTGAGGATGGGTCTTGGGACTTGAGTGGCAGATTCTAGATGGACAGCCCACCATCAGAACCCTGATGGTGGGTCCTGGGGCTGAAGTGGCTGATTCTTGATTCAGTAGGATGACAGCTCCCATGAGCGGAAGGATGGACCCAGTACCCTGACAGTGAGTCCTGGGATTAAAAT
>QEPC01007054.1:360922-384400 GCA_003113815.1 Sphenodon punctatus
CAACTATTATAACCCTCCAGGTAAAATTGGGATTCATCCTCAAGCCACAACTCCTGCAAACAAATTATCTCATAGGATCTTAAATGTGAGATAAAATCCGGGTCCAAGACCTTATTAGACCATCCAGCCACATTCCATGAACCCACCTGGCCGTCGGACAGCAGGGCATAGGGCCCCCTGTATCATATTGAAACTAACTGGTCCATATCAAGTAGATCTGCAGCTTGAGAACCCCACCCAGCTGGCCGCCGAACCTGGGAATCATTCATGGAGACAGTCCGTTTACCTTCTAAGTCAGGAGTCCCAAGAATAAGCCTCCCTTCTTGTTCTATTACTCCATCTCCGCGAGCCTCATTCTTAATTAGTCTCCTCCCCTGCTTGCTCTCCTTATTTGCTTCTAGATCTACAGTTGACCCTTTAGTAGGGTATCTTGCCAAGATCTCTGGATCAAACACAATATTTTCCAGAATTAGAACTTCCTCTCTCTCTAGATTTATTATGGGGTCCACATATATCTGATTACCCTGATTCACCTTGATATTACTTACTTCCGCCCCCCTCAATTCCATTCTGTTTACTACACCATCCACTATCTTATATAGGCCCATTAATTGATCAGCCCAATCCTTCTGTATCCTCAGGGTTTTTGGGTCCTCATTCACTACTGGAACAGTAGTACCCTTAGTACCATCAATAACAGCTGGTCTGATCTCCATTGCCTCAGTGTCAGCCACTATGGCATCAGAGGCCCCTACCAACTTCTGTTTACAGTTCTCCTTATCCCCCATTCTTACTTTGGCACTGATATATTTACAGAAAGAACTCGGACTTAATTCCTCATTAGGTTTTGAGGGGACCTCTCCATTTGTTTTTACCAATGGCTCCTTAATGAATAGACGGCACAACTATTAAGCAACTGCTCTGCCTCAAATAATCTCACTACTCACATAGGAGTATTAAATTCAATCTTTATCACCCACCGGTTCTCAAAACTGGAGATATGAGAAACATTCATTATAATTCTGCGAGTCACCGGCAAATTTGTAATTACTCGGAGATGCTCCGCAATATCCAAGGCTGACACCCATACTGGTAAATAACCTGAGGACAGGGGCATCACCATTAATATTATGTTAGTAGGTACATGTCTAAGGGCCCCATGTTCCTCTGACACAAAAATCCTCCCAGGCATAATAGGATCCATTACTGTGGCCACATTGACCTTGGCCACGGGCGACGTCTTATATACATTTTTCCCTCCAGGGGCTTCTAATTGATTTAAACCAAGTGCCACCAATGGTTCAATCTTGGATGCGAACTCATTCAGCCTCTCATTTTGTTGATGTAATAAATCTAAAACTTACGAAACTGTCTGTGCTGTTAGGAGAATATGCTTGGCAAGGTATGAGGTATTATTACACTGATCTATTTGTTGATTATAATTCTTTAGCACAGCAGTAGAATCTAACAAGTCCGGCTTATCTATCACAGATATGTCAAGAATATTTTCCTCCTCAGGTGGTTTAATGGTCAGTCTCTGGGCTGGAGAGGAATGCAGCTTTGGGGAGACAGTAACACTTTCTCCCTTCCTTACTCCTTCACTGTTGTCACCAAGCCTAAGAAAACAGTCCATCCGCCGTTGCTTCATTACCTTAGTCTCAGAAGGGGAGATAAAGGTCACCTCCAAACAGGAGCATTTTAATGAACTCATATTCCACCGCTATCGGAGGGACCTTAGTTCCAATTCAGCAGGGCAACCAAAGAACACAGGGTCAAATATACAGCAGCAAAAAACCCTAGGACCAAAAGAAGAGGGAGGGCGGCCCTGGCCTGTCTGGCACACAAGGGCACACGCAGCCCTTAGGCGCATGGCCCGGGCACGCGCCTCCGGCGCTGCCTTCGGCAGCTCGGTGCTTTTAACTCCAGGCACTTGCTCGTCTGTAGCTCCGCCTCTCAGCACAGTCCCAGGTGCTTTCAATTACACCGGCTGGGGCTGGAGCTTACCTCCATTCACCAGCAGTCCCACACTCCACACCCCCACTTCGGCAGCTCGGTGCTTTTAACTCCAGGCACTTGCTCGTCTGTAGCTCCGCCTCTCAGCACAGTCCCAGGCGCTGTCAATTACACCGGCTGGGGCTGGAGCTTACCTCCGTTCACCAGCAGTCTCACACTCCACCCTAAATCTATCTAATATAATCTAAATAAATGAAACTATGGAGGTAAATGTGTGGGAATGGGTGAAATAGGAGGAGGATGGCAATGGATTGGGATGAACACAAACTGCTGGGAGAGGGAGACTTCTGAAAACACCTGATGACAGGATCAGTGGCTAACTCAGAAGGAATTGGAAGGGGGGAGGGCAATGACTTTTGTTACTTGCTGCGCCCGCCTTACCGCAAGGCCCATTGGCTCTGTGCAGCCTAACCCGTGGCCAATCGCAGACTGAGAAGCCAGTGGGCTGAGGAAAAGAGGGATGGTGATTGGGCAGGCTGGCTGTTATTCCAAGCCTCTCCACCCCTGGCACCAGGAAGTCTGCTCCTCAGCTGCCCCCCCTCCCCCCACCTGAGCCTGCCAGTCACGTTTTTTCCACCCAAATGAGACCAAACTCATCCAAACGAGACCAAACTGTTTGGTCATTTTCGAGTTTGGTTCGATTTCAGTTCAGTCGCTTCAAGTTCAGTTCGGTTGTTCGGTTCGGTCGTCCAAACAGGCCGAGTTCAGTCCAAACAACGAACAGCTGGACCGCATTCACACATCCGTAGCAGCCAGCAACCATGCTCATGAGCCACACACCTCCTGGGGTTCATGAAGATGCATGGCTGATGCTGTTGAGGCTGGAGCAGAGAGTCCCATTTGCCCCAGCTGCTGCATGCCCAATGGAGCAGACTCCCCATCCCCTTTCATCCCAGCAACCAGTGGAGTGAAATTTTTGTCTCAACTCTGCTGGGTTGCCCCTCCCCTGCCCCACTGAAGTCATGATGCCACTGCTGCTGAAGCTGCTCCCCCTCCACCAAGTATATGTTGTGTACTTAGAGCTGTGTGTGTGTGTGTGTGTGTGTGTGTGTGTGTGGTCCTGCCTTGGCCTACATCATACTCCATCTCCCACTTGCTCCCCACCACTACCCTCCACCAGCCTCCCCATGCTTCTCCCTACCCAAGAAATCTTTGCCCCAGCCTCCCCACTCCTCTGTACAGTGCCCACCCCTATCCCAGCAACGTCAGCCCCTACCTTTCCCACAAACACCCCATATTCCCCAGAAGCAGGGAGGAGGGGGTCCTGTTCCATTTTCTGCACCTGAGCCCATCCCAGTCTAGCTACACTCCTGGAGAAACATTCTTTGGCCTCCTCACACCACTGACTCCTGTGCATCTGTTGTTTATAAGAATGTTCTGGCTAGGTATTAATTGTTCAAGACTCCTAGTATCATAACTCTCTGGAGTGAATTGTTAACTTTCCCCATTGCCCAACACAGCACATTGGACACTCAATCTATAGGTGCTGGTCTCTGACCTAAACAGCACAATACAGCTTAGACCTGCTCTGTATCAGGGCTTGACCCTGAACACTTGGCCTCTAGGTCTGGTTGGTGGCTACTTTCCTCTCGGCTTTGGTATATAACAACAGAGAGAACTAAATGAAACATTGATAATACAAATACAAAATTACAAAAATACAAAGATTTTCATATTGTACAATCAATATATAAAGAAAATATCTAATGGACTCAAAATGCAACGTGGCCAATTCCAAGCCCTGTGGATCCCACAGGCAGTCACACCAAACCACATGGATCTCTATTGCGGGCACATTGTCTCCATAGGAAACCACGCACATGCACAGGCATGCAGGATCAACAGGGCTTGCGATTGGCCCCACTGGTAATAAATTATAAAGTACAAATAAAATACATGTATTTCACAACATCAATAGCCAAAGTATTTATGCAGGGACCCATGTTCACTGTGTTTTCCATATTGCTGCCAATGAGGAAAATGCAGTGAACATGGGTCCCTGCTTATAAGATAAAAAATACAATAATAATGAATTATCAAATATAGTTCAAACCTGCTTTGTTGTAGCTTCTGTCACTGGGTCAAACCTTTGAAGTCATGCAAGTAAAGATGGATAAAATTAGTTGCTGAGATACATGTTCCTCAGGACACAGGGACACCCAGTGTAGCCAGCCTGACTCAGAAGAGTGAATTAATGGAAACATGTGGCTCCTGCTGTCAGGAAATCACTTACATAGGCTCTTTCCTCTTTTTGTTACAAGGAGAGTGTTGACAATAGGTCCTGCGTCACAGCAGCTTCTCTGCACTGCCTGATGCTCAACCTGACAGACACTGAGTCTGCACTAGCAAATGCTGCGGAAGAGCACGACACTGTGCTGCTGCTCTGCCCACACACATCCATTGTGCATGGCACAGAGCAAAACAACACAGATGTCAGTCAGAGCAAAGCCCATCCTCCTGCTCAAAGGTCAGCCTGTGCTCTCATTCACATCCTAAGAACTGTATTGTCTTGGTGAGGGCAGGAGGTAGAAAATTCAGGTGAGCAGCACTGACATTTATATTTATTTATTTATTTAATAACATATCCTGCTCCCTCCAGCCGAATGGATCACAAAATACAATTAAAACAATCCATAATATAAAAAGAGATCACTCAAACAATACAAAACAACCTATAAAAAGGTAAACACACTGACAAACACACACATCCTTGCCCCCCTCCCCCAAAATCCCAGACAAACAGCCAGATTTTACATGCCCAATGAAAGTCCAACAGGCTGGGAGCCAGGCAAGCTTCCTCTGGGAGGGAGTTCCACAGCCATGGTGCAACCACTGAGAACGCCCTCTCCATCATGGCCCCCCAGTTCACCCGAGGAACCTCCAGGAAGGCGTCCCCGGCAGATCACAGAGATCACTCCAGGTCCCGGGAAGTGAGGTGGTCACTCGGGTAGGAGGGGCCCAGACCATGTAGGACTTTAAAAGGCTTTAAAGGTCAAAACCAGCACCTTGAATTGGGCCCAGAACGCTATATGCAGCCAGTGCAGAGCCCGGAGCACTGGTGTAATGTGCTCACAGTGGCCTGTTCCAGTCAGGAGGCAGGCCGCTGCATTCTGCACCAGCTGCAGCTTCCGATTCATCACCAAGGGCAGCCCCATGCAGAGTGCATTGCAGTAATCTAGCCTTGAGGTGATGAATGCATGGATGAGGGTGGCCAGGGTGGAGTTTGAAACATATGGCTGGATCCTCCGCACAAGATGTAATTGGTGAAGAGCTCCCTTTGCCACTGTCTCCATCTGACGATCCAAGTGGAGCCCAGGGTCCAGCAGGACCCCCAAACTCCACACCTGCAGGGCCAGTAGGGGGAAGATCTCTCCATAAGGGGAGCCATCATCTCCGCTGCCCTACCCACCAACATCACCTCCGTCTAATCTGGGTTCAGCTTCAGTCTGCTCAGCCTCATCCAGCCTGCTCAGCCTGCTGACAAGCACTGGGAGAGCACAGAGACTGCAGGACCTGGGTCTGTTAAAAAATAATGGTAGAGCTGGGTGTCATCAGCATACTGATGGCAACGCACACCAAACCGTCTCACGACCTCACCCAAGGGTTGCATATAGATGTTAAATAACAATGGAGACAGGATCAAACCTTGCAGTACGCCACAAGCGAGATCCCAGGAGAAAGATGTTTCTTCCCCCAGCACCACCAGTTGGCTTCTCCCCAAGAGGACCAACTGGACATGGGGGCAGAAAGCTGCTTGTAGCTGTTGATGAAACTGTGTCCTCTCGAAACACCTCCCCAGTATGGGTGTGCATGATTGTGGCGAGTTTTGTCTTTTTATTTCTCAAATTTTTGTTTTATGTCTTTTGACTTTCATAGGAATTTACTGCAAATAAAGCACAAAATGCACTTTACACACAAAATGAAAAATAATACATAAAGAATGGTATATAACCTGCAAATATGTATTTTTAATTAAGGAGCTTTTCATTAGCAAATCAGCAGTTTCCTATGAATGACAACTCTGAATTTGCACTCTCTGTGCTATCTGTACTATATAATAGTGTCTGTATGGTAATTGGCCAGCTTTGTGCTGCAAATTGGACAATTATGGTAGAGCTAGCTCTCTGCTCTGGAAGTAAATACAGAGGGAGCTATCACTCCTCTAGTGTTGAGCATAGGGTTGAAAGGAGAGAAGGCAAGAAAGTGATCTCTGTGCTCTCTTCTGTCTGACCTCAGAGCAAGGAGGGTGAACGTATTCACCTTGGAATGACTTCCTTGAATTGCTGGGTTTTCTCCCCCTTGTTCAGGAAGAGGGGGGAGAAAGGGAAGGACATAGGGATCTCACTCTGCTACCCACAGCCACTCCAAGGCACATCACACAGCCTGACTGATTCCACATAACTAGGGCTGAAATTATAATCAAATTGGATTTTCATGAGATATCTCATGAGATTTTGGCCAGGACCAATATCTTGTTGAGATCTTGGTCTAGTGCGAAATCTAAAAAAAAACAAAAAACCACTGTACCTTATGATCAGGATTTGGGATTCCCCACTCTCTGGCAGTCCCTCAAAACATTGCTGGACCAGTCACAATACAATTACCCTGCTTACAGCAACCACTGAGCACCACTATCCTCACAGCGTGCCAGCCTGTAAGAGGTTAATCCTCTGTCGTCTGTATCTCAGGGCTTCACAGTCTTCAGAAAAGTAAAAAGGGGTGAGGCACATCTTGGTGGCTGACCAAGATTCCAAACAGCACAGGGCCAGTAACCCCACAGGCACACACTCTATAATGAGAAAGTTTTATATAAGAATTAAGACAAATAAAAGATTGGTTCAGAGCGACTACAGAAGGTGCACCATTTATTTATTTATTTATTTATTTAATAAACAAACAAACAAACAAATAAATAAATAAATAAATAAATAAATAAAGTAAATGTATACCCTGCCTCTCTTGCCAAAGCAGGTCGGGGCAACTAACAATTAATAAAAATACGATACAATAATAAATACAAATAAAACATATCATAAAACATTTCTGCCACATGGAGACTGTAAAAAAAGAAATACATCAACCCCAACCACCCTAACCCAGTCTCCCCACCCCCACCCCTTCACCCATCTCCCTTGCCAAAAGCCTGGCAGAACAATCAGGTCTTCCATTGTCTCCAAAAGGAGAAGAGGTTTGGGGCCACCCGGGCCTCTGCCGGCAGGGAGTTTTACAGCCTTGGTGTGGCCACCAAGAATGCCCTCTCCATAGTTGCTGGATACCCCCGGATACCCGGGGGACTTCGACAAAAGCGCTCCCAGTAGACCACACGGGTCAATCCAGAGCCTGGGTAATGAGGAAATCCTGCAGATAAGTAGGGCCTCCTTAAAGGCTATAAGCAGCCAGTGCAGAGAGTGGAGCACTGGTGTAATGTGCTCCCGGTGCCCCGGCCCCGTAAGGAGATGGGTTGCCACATTCTGCACCAGCTGCAGCCTCGAACTTTCACCATTAGTAGCCCCACGTAATGCATGTTACAATAGTTCAGTCTTGAGGTGATGAAGGCATGGATGATAGTGGCCAGGTCAGAGTCTGAGATGTACAATCAAAGCTGCCATAACAGATGTAGCTGGCAAAATGCATGCCTTGCCACAGCCCCCACCTGTACATCCAGGCGGAACTGGGAATTGAGGAGCACTCCCAGACTGCAAACCTGGGAAACCAGTGGAGGGTGAACCCCATCAATGATGGGGGATGCCAACTCCCACTGCCTTCCCCACTAGCACCACCTTTATCTTTTCAGGATTCAGCTTCAGTCGGCTCACCCTCATCCAGACCCCTACAGGCTCCAAACACCGAGAAAGCACCGAGGCTTCTGGGTCTGGGTCGGATGAAAAAGAGAAATAGAGTTGGGTGTCATCAGCATATTGATTACACTGAACGCCGAACCTTCTCAAAACCTCACCCAGCGGCTGCATACACATTGTACATGAGAGGGAACAGAATAGAACCTTGTGGGACTCCACACGAGAGGTTCTGGGGAGATGAAAAATTATCCCCAAGCACCACTCGCTGAGTTATTCCAGCCAGGAAAAACAGAACCATTCAAGAACAATCCCACCCACCCTGGCTCCTGCAAGCGAGTCACCAACATCTCGTGGTCAATGGTACAAAAATCATTAACCATGATCCAATTCAGGGCCGACATCTCTAATAGAATCAGCAGGGTTGAATGACCCTGATCCAATTAATTTCATTTTCATAAAATGAAATCAAGAGTGTGCAATGCTAGCTTAGGAATGTGCACCAGGGATGCATTACTGAATTCATAGTTTTGTTATTATTTCATTATTACGTAGCTTCAGATTTTGTGATTTTGTTATATATAAATTCTTTATCGTTACTGAACTTCTTTTTTTCATTGATTTCTATGGGAAATTCATTTCTGCCTGTATCTTCTTCATATTTTATCCAATTTACTTGATGTTTTGGACGTATTGTACCCATTATTGAAGGGATCATCCATGCCAAATTTAATAAAGATCGGATAAAGGGTCCCAATTGTGCAAGTGATTGAGGTTTTGTGGATCACACACACATTTGAAACTATTACGTCTTTGTTTTTCCTGCAGTTTTGGTGAAATTAGTACTCATTGTAACCATCCTGAAAGGGATCACCCCTGACAACTTTTAGGAAGTTTGCATCAAGGGTCCTGATTTCATAAGCAATTTAATCATTTCAAAGTTTCAACACAAATTTCCAGGTGTAGCATCTTTGTTTTCCATTGAGTTTGTATTAAATTTGTTCCCGTCACTCAATGGATCATCCCTGTTAATTTCAAGGGTCCCAGTTTTATAAGCAATTTCAGTTTTGTGGTTTCAACAGATGTTGTGGAGATATTAATTCTGAAAATGTTGGGACAGAAATGAAAAATCCAGAAAGGGACTTCAGAGAGCAAGGAAGAGGAGAGGAGGAAGTAGTCAAGCAATCCAGAGACATGATGGACAATAGCTGGCCTATTGGCATTCAAAACATTTGCTGCAGCACTGTCATAGAGGACATAAGAGAATCCCATAGTGGCCCTTTCCCTAGCAGATGCATCGAACTTCCCAGTAAGAAGCATGGGGGGCGGGGGTATTGGGTGGTAGCAGCAGGGCCAGACTTAGGTATTTTGTGTCCCATGGCTCTTCTCAGGCTGCTGCCCCCAAACCCCACCCCCAAGTTAAGCCCCATCTCCACACTACGTGTTCATGGGTGGGGAGCCCCATGTGAACGGTGTAGCACATGCACCCGCAGTGACTAACACTCATCCCCGCTCACCCTCCCTTGTCCCCACACACGGAGCAACTGGGGGAAACAACAGTTGCTCCATGGGTGTGGATGATTAGGTGGTGAGTGGGGATGCGTGTACACGCCCCACCCATGCACCAGTGTGCCCATGGAACTCCCCCCAACCTGGCGGAGCCATGTAAAAAGGGCCTGTGTGGAGTCACTTGAAGAAGAACAGGAGGCTGCTGCCTTGTAAACAAGGTTCTTCGAGATTGCTCGGAGCATTCTAACAACGCCCACCCTTCCATTGCCACATGGAATTTTTTTTCTTATATTCCTAGAAAGAGTTGGAAGGAACCATCATTCTGAGGGGGGGAGTGATTTTTAAACTAGAGGAGCTCAAGATCATCATGTGGTCTATCATTTGAATATGGTGATCATGCCATGCCAAGCCCTGCGCCCAAGCACCACCCCCAAGTTAAGCCCCATCCTCACGTTGCACGTTCATGGGTGGGGGAGCCCCGTGTGAACGATGCAGCACATGCACCTGCAGTGCACAACCCAGTTGTGAGAATGTTAGGACCCATTTCAAAGAACCTTCTTTACAAAGTAGCAACCTTCTGATCACTCGCATGGGGAGGAGTTGTTTGTAAACAAACAGCTTTATCTCCCAGTCTGATCAGTGTCCGTGTGTCCCGCTGCTGCTCCTGCAGCGCTACTATCAGAGAGACAGCAGAGGCAGGTGAGGGATGGGGACCCAGGCAGCAGGCTTCAGCTGCATGCAGCAGCCTCCAGCCCTGCAGGGAAAAAGGAAGAAAAAACAGAGTGGCCTCACTGTCACCAGGATTTCTGCCCATTAGAAAATGCCACCCAAGGTCCAGGCCTGGGTAGCAGCATAGGATAAGGATAGAGAATTTACATTTTCACTGGCCAATTGTCATCACAAACCCAGGCAGGCAGGTATGGGCATTGGTACCTGAAGACATGACAGGGTATCATCTTGCAGACATCACTCCGGGGGAGGGGGTAGAGGACATGATTTTTGTTGGAAGCCACCCCGAGCTGTTCTCAGGAGGGGCGGGGTATAAATCTATAAATAAATAAATAAATAAATAAATATGTACATGAGAGAGAGAGAGAGAGAGAGAGAGAGAGAGAGAGAGAGAGAGAGAGAGCGCACTGGCAAGAGCGGTGGGCACCAGGTGGTGGTGCAGGAGCAGCAGCAGCAGCAGGTGGGTAGGTAGGCAGTGGTACAGGATTTGTTTGTCATTTCAGGGTGGGTTCCCCAAGTTATTTCATTTATTTATTTATTTATAATTAAATTTATATGCCACCCCCTCCTGCTTACAAGCATCGTGGGGTGGCTAACAACATTCTAAAAACATATAATAAAAAACATTTAAAATCAACATTATTAATTAAAAAACCCAATACCCAAACAGAGCACCTTCCTTACCCAACCCTCCCATCCCATCTCCTTTGGCAAAGGCCCGGCGGAACAGCCAGTTCTTACACTGTCTGCGGAAAGAGGGAAGGTCAGCAGCCAGGTCAATCTCCAATGGGAGGGAGTTCCACAACGGGAGGTGCAGTCACAGAGAAGGCCCTCCTCATGGTCGACACCCAGGAAACCTGGGGGACCTCAAGGAGGGTACACCCGGCCAACCACAGAGGCCGATCCAAGTTCCGGATGGTGAGATGGTCCTGCAGGTAGGTGGGGATCAGGCCGTTTAGGGCTTTAAAGGTCAGCACCAACACCTTGAATTGGTCCCAGAAGACTATCGACAGCCAGTGCAGAGAACGGAACACTGGAGTAATGTACTCGCGTCAGCCTGTCCCCTCCAGAAGATGAGCCACCTCATTCTGCCCCAGCTGCAGTCTCCAGGCCATCATCAAGGGTAGCCCCATGTAGAGTGTGTTACAGTAGTCTAATCTCGAGGTAATAAAAGCATGGATGACTGTGGCCAAGTCCGACTTGAGACATACAGCCCAAGTCAGTGTACCAGATGTAATTGGCAGAATGCACCCTTTGCCACAGCTGCCACCTGGACATCCAGGTGAAGCTGCGAATCAAGGAGCACCCTCAGACTATGGACCTGAGAAACCAGAGGAGGATGGACCCCATCAATTATGGGGACCATCACTCCCCCAGATTTCCCCACAACCATCACCTCCATCTTGTTAGAATTTAATTTCAAGTGACTCACCCTCATCCAATCCCCCAAAACTGACAAACCAGGTAAATACCGACACTGTCAGACCTGGGTCTGATGAAAATGAGAGATATAGGGCATCTTTGGACATAACAAAGATCGGGTGTCAAAACCTCTAAGCATGTGTTTGGCCATTGTGTGTAAGCATCATAACAATCCCAACACCAGTTTGGCCACCTATGGAACACACAGTGTGAATACCACTGCATCACAAGGACAATCTGCGTGAACATGTGGTCAACGTTTTGTCTAATGATGTTGTGTGGCGTGTTAGTAGGTCAAGATTCAAGATAGGTTTATTAGGCACAGCTTTCGTCTTATGCCAAAAGAAACAACAAACAACAGCAAACAACAAGCAAATGATAGGTAAGTTACACCAATCACATCTCTCCTTGTATGATTTTAAAAAGAAACTTTTTACATAATAAATAATAAAACAAGACTAGGCAAAGTTTAGTCTTACATTAAAATCCAAACATCCAATCAGTTACCCATAGCTAATTAGCTATAAATTGAATCCCCGTAAGGGGATGGGAATAGGAGGTAAAGGAGGGAAATAGCATTCCCCCAGCTAGCCCAATTAACTAGGAGGGCTACGGCCATCCCTCTGTTCTAACCAGGATAGCTGCCTGGCACGTTTGACCTGTATTGCACACCGCTTCCTTGATGCCAAATGTGTATATGAGGCAAGAGCAATTATTGCCTCCTTTTGCGTCAATACCATCAAATCGCAAAAGCTACCATCTAACTCCCCCCACCCCCAAACCCTTCGGCAGTAGCGGAGCTATCCATACTGCCCGAAGGGCATCGAAGTAAGGACACCGCAATAGAAAGTGGCATATGTCCTCAACTTTACCCTTATAACAAGAACAGAGTCTATAGACCCGTGGAGTGGAGGTATACCTGCCCTCCACATTTGCCATTTTGACCAACTGCCAGCGTAGTAAAGTGTAGGCTCGCCTTAATTTAGAGCTGGTCAAGATATCCAAATAGGGCTCGAAAAGAAACTGGTTCTTATAAAAGGTTAAATGGGGAGCTGCTTTCCATCCCCTCAACTGTGTCATGTCCTCCTGCCATGCAATATCCTGGATCCACCCCAGAAATTGTGTCTTAATAGCCGCTATTGATTTCCCAAAAAAGTGCTGCAGAGAGAAGTCACTCTCATGGAGCAAGGAACCAAGGAATGAAAGCCAGGGGTAAGCACGGGGGTCCGAGTACTCTAGTTCTTCCCTCAGACATTTGGCTGGCATGACTGTCTCCTGCTGTAATAACAGCCTCAACCAAAAGCGTACAAAAGACATCCTTGCTAAGGATGCTATCGAGAGGACAGCCACTTCTGCCCTCAAGACAGCCTCTGGTACACTGGGGGGGACCCCCAACAGCCTTGTCAAGGACAGATTTTGTACCATTTCCAAGGGGAGGATAACTGCATCGGGAATCAATTCCACCCCAAACAGCAAGGTTGGGGGAACCTTAGCCCTGTATACTTTAAGCATATCTGATATAGCAATACCCCTAGAGGGTCTATCAGCCTTCAGTAGAGCACACGCTGACCTCATTGCTGTGGCTACTCCATTCTGTACATGGGCATTTCTGGTCCCCCTGGCACTAATAGTCTGGCCTAGGTAGGTAAAAGATTTGACCTGCTCCACCTGGCCCATGCTCAGATGCCAACTACGCAACCTAGACCTTCCCCCAATCACCAAGATCTTGGTCATGAAGAAGTTTAGAGCAAGCCCGTTTGACTTGCAATAGCAGTGGAATGCCTCCAATGCAGTCTTAATGCCCCCTTCGGTTTGGGACAAAAAGACGACGTCTTCCGCAAACTGCAAAAAAGGGCAAGCTAACTCCACCTATCCTTGGAGCATGCATGTCCACCCCTGTCATAAGTTCCTGCAGGTCTGAAAGGTATAGATTAAAGAGGAGAGGGGCAATTACACACCCCTGCCGCACTCCTCTCTTGATATCAATAACCTCAGTAGACTCAGCTGCCTCTGGGCATTTAAACCGTGCCTTGTTGTTAGAGTATAGAGAGTGTTAGTAGGTAGAGCATGGGGGACAAGGTGGCAGCACCTGCATGCTGAGATCAGGTGGTGAACAAGATGGGTTGTGTGTCCCATCCATTGATGTTATGTCTAAAGACACCCAGAGTTGGGTGTCATCAGCATATTGACAGAGTTGTTAGCTTGCAGTGACAGCCTGGGTGGGGCAGCATTGGAAACTCCAATGTGTGGCAGAGAGAGAGAGTGTGTGTGTGTGTGTGTGAAGGGGTGTCTTCAGCTCTCAAAGAGATTGTCCCATAGGGGGCAGCCTTGGGAAGCTCCCGAGTGGTGGAGCATCTTGAGCTTGCAGTGAGATCACCCCAAAGGGGGCAGCCTTTGGAAGCTCCTGAGTGGTGGGTCATCTTCGGTTGCAGAATGATAGTCCCACGGGAGGAAGGGCAAAGGAGAGAGTGAGTGAGAGAGTGAGTGGTTTCACTTCATTTAATCATCATGATGGGTGGTAGCAGGTGCAGGCACAGATCTTGTGTCTCTGTTTCATTCTGGTGGGTGGCAATCGGTGTGGGCAGTGAGCACAGATGGTCTCTCTCTGGTTCTAGCAGGTGTCAGCTTGGGCAGGGTGCATCTATATATCTCTCGTTCTAGCAGCAGGGTGCATATCTCTCTCTCTCTCTCTCTTGTTCTAGCAGCAGGGTGTCTCTCTCACTCTATGATTAAATCTGTCATCGTGCTGCCGGCCGCCACTGGAGGTTCCGCTGCCCTGCCCCCCTCCGCTGCCTGTCACAGTTTCAGCCAGGGGAAATGAGGGAGAGAGAGAGGCAGAGGCCTTGCCTCTCCATCATTTCCCCTGGTCGAGAGCCTGACAGGTAGGGGGATGTACCCATGGAGTGCGGGAGAGGCGGGGCCTCTGCCTCTCTCTCCATCATTTCCCCTTGCCGATACTGTGACAAGCAGCGGGGGGGGGGGCACGGAGTGTGGGAGATGCGGGGCCTCTTCCTCTCCCTCACTCCTGCTGTTCCTCTCCACTGTCTGTCAGTTGGAGTTGGACGGGGGCCCTGCACTCGGGCCACTGTCAGGCCCGGAGCTGGGGACCCTGAGTGCAGGGCCCCCCCAGGAGCAGGGCCTGGGGTGGCCGTTCCGAACCACCCCGCGGTAGGGCCAGCCCTGGTTTTCCCCCTGATCCCATCATGTTCCCCGATCCTGCTTGACTAAAGACTGCTAATGGACCTATCTTCCAGAAATTTGTCCAAACCTCTTTTATACTCAACTATAGTACTGGCCCTTACCTAAGCCTCTGGAAGTAGATTCCACAACCCAATTATACACTGAATGGGGGAGAGGGGGGAATCTTTTATTTGTTTTAAACTTACCACCCATGAGTTTCATGGAGTGTCCCCTAGTTCTAGTACTAGGTGAGAGGGTAAATAACTGCTCCTTGTTTCTTAGTTCCACGCCACTTATGATTTTATAGACCTCTATTGTATCTCCTCTCAGTCATCTCTTCTCCTCATACAGGAGCCCTTCCATGCCCTTGATCATTTTTGTTCTCTGTACCTTTTATCGTTCAACTATGTCTTTTTTGAGATGGGACGACCAGAACTGCACACAACATTCAAGGTGCGGTCGTACCATTGATTTGTATAGAGCCATTATGATATCCTCAGTTTTTTTCTCTATCCCCTTCTGAATAATTCCTAACATTCTGTTTGTTTTTTTGACTGCCGCTGTGCACTGCGCTGTGTATTTCATTGTATTGTCCACAATCACCCCCAGATCCTTTTCCTGAGTGGTAACTCCCAGCTTAGGATCCAGCATTGTGTACACATAGTTTGGATTATTTTTCCCTACATGCATCACTTTGCGCTTGTCCACATTAAATCTCATTTGCAATTTAGATGCCCAGGCACCCAGTGTCATAAGATCCTGTTGCAGTTCCTCACAGTCTGCTCGTGTTTTAACTACCTTGAATAACTTGGTGTCATCTGCAAATGTGATCACCTCATTCTTAACATCCTTTTCCAAATCATTATTGAATACATTAAACAGAACTGGTCCTAATACAGATCCCTGAGGCACATCACTTTTTACATCTCTCCATTGTGAAAACTGACCATTTAGTCCTACCCTTTGCTTTTATCTTTTAACCAGTTTCTGATCCATAGTACGACACTACCTCCTATCCCATGACTTTTTAATTTTCTCAAGAGTCTTTCATGATGGACCTTATCAAATGCTTTCTGGAAAACCAGGTACACTATATCTACTGGGTCTCCCTTGTCCACATGCTTATTTACACCCTCAAAGAATTCCAACAGGTTTATTTTATTTTATTTTATTTCATTTCACTTATATGCCGACAGCATCTCGGGGCAGCTTCCAACAAATATAAAAACAATCTAAAACAACATAAAGCCACATTAAACTCTAAAAGAATTTCAATATTATTATTTAAACAAATTTAACAACCCCCCCCCCATACAGCAATTTAACCCACCCTCCCCTCCCCTGCCTGCCTCCGAAGACCTGGGAGAACAGCCATGTCTTACAGGCCCGACGGAAGACCAACAACCTTGGGGACAGCCAGGCTTCCTCTGGGAAGGAGTTCCATAGCCGTGCCCCAGCCAAGGAGGATTCCCTCTTCATTGTCGCCCCCCACTTTATGTGGAGGACCTCCAGGAAGGCACCCCCGGTGGACCGAAGGGGCCGTCCTGAGTCACGGAGGGCGAGGTGGTCCCTGAGATATCCAGGTCCAAGACCATACAGGGCTTTATAGATCAAAGTCAGCACTTTGAATCTGGCTCAGTACGTTACAGGCAGCCAGTGCAGTGCATGGAGCACCGGTGTTATGTGCTCTTGTTGGCCCATTCCTGTTAAGAGACAGGCCACCGCATTCTGCACTAGCTGCAACCTCCGGGTCAGCGTCAAGGGAAGCCCCACATAGAGCACGTTACAGTAGTCCATCCTTGAGGTGAAGAAGGCATGGATCAAGGTGGCCAGGTAGGTTCTGGAGATGTATGGGCGCAGCCTCCGTACCAGATACAGCTGGCGGCAAGCCACCTTCGCCACTGCATCCACTTGCTGATCTAGGCAGAGGTCTGCATCCAATAAAACCCCCAGACTCTGAACCTGCTGGGTAAATAACTGCTCCTTGTTTCTTAGTTCCACACCACTTATGATTTTATAGACCTCCATCATATCTCCTCTCAGTCATCTCTTCTCATATGGAAGCCCTTCCATGCCCTTGGTCATTTTTGTTCTCTGTACCTTTTATAGTTCAACTATGTCTTTTTTGAGATGGGGCGACCAGAACTGCACACAATATTCAAGGTGCGGTCGTACCATTGATTTGTATAGAGTTATTATGATATCCTCAGTTTT
This sequence comes from Sphenodon punctatus, assembly GCA_003113815.1. Taxonomy (NCBI): domain Eukaryota; kingdom Metazoa; phylum Chordata; class Lepidosauria; order Sphenodontia; family Sphenodontidae; genus Sphenodon; species Sphenodon punctatus. The sequence goes on from QEPC01007054.1 coordinate 377,785, forward strand.
ATTCTCTATTCCCTTCTGAATAATTCCTAACATTCTGTTTGCTTTTTTGACTGGCGCTGCGCACTGCCCTCTGTACTTCATTGTATTGTCCACAATCACCCCTAGATCCGTTTCCTGAGTGGTAACTCCCAGCTTAGTATGAAGAAGTTGGTCAGATTCAGCACGAGTCCTACACCAGGGTCGTTCTAGTCACCTGCCTTCCTGCTTCCTACCCCAAAGCCCCTCAGTAAACCAAGGGGTCCTGTGGTGTCAAGACAGGGGCAGGGGATGACTTGGAGCAACCCTGTCAACAGCCTCCCCAAGCAAGATGTTCCAAGCCTGGACGAGTTCATCCACAGAGTGGCTGACAGGGTCCAGGGTTAAATCCCCCAGGGCCTCCTGGAACCGTTGAGGTTTCATCAGCCTCTGAGGGCAGACCATCCTAACTGGTACCTTCCCCTTCTGGGTGTGATGCACTGAGAGACTGGTCTGAAGAAGGTAATGATCCGTCCATGACAAGGGCATAGCTGTTACATCCCCCACAACTGGATCACCCACCTCAAGGCCAGAACAGAACACCAGGTCGAGGGTATGTCCCCCCACATGGGTCGGGCAGCTGACAACCTGGGACAAATCCATGGTTGCCATGGTGGCCATGAATTCTCTCTCCGCCCCCACAAGGCCGGTTTTGGTATGGGCACTGAAGTCCCCCAGGACCAAGGTCCTAGAGGAGCCCAATGCCACCGAGACCAGCTCCGCTAGAGTGGAGAGGGATGCTGCTGGGCAGGAAGGGGCCTTGTACACCAGCAGTATCCCCAAATTGCCCCCAGCCAAATAAAACACCACATGGAGGGCCTCGATCACAGGAATATCTGGAACTGAATACCTCCTAACTGACCACGTCTTTTTAAAAATTACAGCTACATAACCACCACCACCCCGGCCCCCGGCATGAGGCTGATGCTGCATGGCATACCTGGCTGGAATGAGATCGGTCAAGATTGGCCCCGCCTCCTCATCCAGCCAGGTCTCTGTTATACATGCAAGGGCCGCTGTCCCATCCAGGATCAAATCCCAGATTATCAGGCCCTTATTAACTACGGACCTCGCATTCAACAGCATCAGTCCCCCACTGAGGGACCATGGACCCAAATGCCCTAGACTCTCAGGTGGTTGACAGGTTCTCTGAAGTTCCACAAGTATCCTAAGGACCCTTGTCACCCGGACCCTCTGCCCCCATTGACCATACCGTCCATGACCCAAGATGACCGCAAAGGCTATCTCCTCCCCCCCATCCACACTATCCTGACCCCCTCCCGTCGGCTGCTCCCCCAGAGTTCCCACCCAAAACTCCCCCCACCTCCAACCCCTGTCTGGCCGGCCATCCTGCTGCCACCAGGGACTGATACCAGACACCCTATTCCCTCTCCACCCAACCTCCCCCTGCCACTGGGTGTTGGGTAGAACCCCCCACCTGCTGCCACCAGGTGGTCCTCCCCCATCCCTTTCCCCGCTGCACCAGAGGTCGGTACTGGGGGAAATTTCCCCCTCCCCCCTAACTGACCCCATTAATAACTCCCTTATTCCCCTCCCAGCACCCCACATGCCACCCCCCTTAACCCTTAAAAAAAGTCTCACCAAGATAGTGCCCCCCCAGATCCTCTACAGTCCCTGAAGGGCAGCGCCCTTTGGCTGAAAGCCCTTCAGCTCGCGGCCTATGGCTTGTAGCCTGCAGCGGAACCACTGGCAGCCCTGCTTTATGCTCCCCCAGTCCACTTCTGGGTTCAGGATCAGGGGGCAAGCCGGCCCAAGTGCCCAGCTTCTTTGCTTCCCCTGCCCTCCTGGTACTAACTGTAGTTGTTTTTCTTCCCCAGCAGGTCTTCGGCAGGGATTAGGAGCCGCAAGCAGGGTCCCCCCAGCAGATCAGCATCAGCGATGGCAGCAGCAGCACAGCGATCCCCCCAGGAAGGTCCTGGCCACATGACACATACCTGGTAAGGTTAGTGAGGCATGACTTATGTTTACTAAATCCATGATGACTCTTCCCCATTAAGCCATGTTTGTCAACATGCCCTGTAATTCTCTCCTTAAGGATGGTTTCCACCATTTTGCCTGGCACAGACATCAAACTTACTGGTCTGTAGTTTCCAGGATCGCCTCTGGATCCTTTTTTAAATATCAGGGTTACATTTGCCACCCTCCAGTCCTCGGGTACAGTCAGTGGCATATTTTAGTGACAGGTTACAAATTACGAACAGTAGGTCCGTGATTTCATAATTGAGTTCCTTCAGAACTCTGGGGTGAATGCCATCTGGCCCTGGTGACTTGTTAGTATTCATTTTGTGAATTTGCCCTAGAACATCCTCCAACATCACATTGATTTGTAGCAGCTCTTCCAATTCTTCACCCACAAAGCAAGGATCTGGCATGGGTACCTCCCCAAAATCCTCCGCAGTGAAGACCGATGCAAAGAACTCATTCAACTTCTCTGCAATGTTCTTATCCTCCCTAAGCGCCCCTTTATTCCCTTGTCATCTAATGGCCCAACTGACTCCCTAGCAGGCTTCTTGCTTCTGATGTATTTGAAAAAGTTTTTTTGCTTGTTTTTGCTTCTTTAGCAAACCTTCCTTCGAAATCTCTCTTGGCCTGCCTTATTAATTGTTTACATTTACGTTGCCAGTGTTTATGCTCTTTCATATTATTTTCATTGGGACTAGCCTTACATTTCTTAAAGGATGCCTTTTTGGCTCTAATAGCCTCCTTCACCTCCCCATTTAGCCACAGTGGAAGACGTTTGGTCTTCCTGCTTCCTTTTTTAACTTCTGGGATGCATTTAATCTGGGCTTCCAGAACAGTGTTTTTAAACAGCCTCCTCGCCTCTTGCAAACTTGAAGCCCTTGCAACTGTGCTTTTTAGTTTCTTTTTAACTAGTTTCCTCATTTTGTCATAGTCTCCTTTTTAAAGTTAAATGCTACTAGTGTACTTTTGTTTTCTTTCTCCCTCCAGAAATTATGTCAAGTTTGATCATATTATGATTGCTATTGCCTAGTGGCTCTGCCACTCAGGGCTTCCAGAATGTTGTCCACAGTGTGGCTTTCATCCATGACCTGGGCATGAAACAGGGCCCACCTGTAGTCTTTGCCCCTCACCTCTGCCACCTGCTGCATCTTCTCCTGCTGCCCACACCTGCCACCAGTGCATGGTCAGGGCCAGGTAGGCATACTGTACATTTCTTCTGTTCCATATATCGGTGGTGAAATGCACAACCTCACCTCTCCTGTCCAGCCCCTCCCTCACCCATTCCCTGGCTGGGTGAGGGAGGGGCTGGAAGGTGGGTGGTGCCCCACCTTCAGCAGGGCACCACCCACCTGCTGAAGGTGGTGTGTGAAGGCATCTTGTACTGGGGCACCAGCAGTTCCATCAGCCTGCAGAAGCCAATGCTTTTCACAAGGGTGAAGGGCTGGTAATACAGCACAATCATCTCACCCACCCACCTGTTGATCTGCATGGCCATTGAATGAAGCCCTTCACGGCGTGGCACCTGCCCCCACCCCAGCTCCTCCATGGTGGCTTGGCGATGCTGCTGCTGCTGCACATGGGGGGCTTAAGATGGTGGCGGTCACTCTGCCTCCTTCCCCTGGCTCTGAGCACAGGAGGAAAGTCTGGCAACTGCAGCAGAGAACCCACTACTATCCACTCTGCCTGCCTGCTCCTGCAACAGCACAGTTCGGTGGTATGCCTTCATGTGGGTGTTCATCCCCCTGTTGCTCAAGCTCCCCATTTTCTGCCCACACCTGACCACCTTCCCACATTAATTGCACACCACCTCTCATGCATCATCAGCAGTGTGCCCTCAACAGTGTGAAGCTACTCCACACACCCAACCTGCGAGATGTCCTGCCTTGCTGGGTGCTCCCGCCTTACTGCCACTGCTGGGGACTGTTGCATTTGTCCCCGAGACGGTCACAGGAGGAGAACCTGTAAGGGCATCCATTGAAAGAGCAGGGGTCTCTCCTCCTCCTCCCTCCCCTCAGTACCCATATCCTTCACCAAAGGGCTACAGATGGAGCCTTATCCCAGACTTCTGCTGCAAGTCCTAGTACTGCTGCTGATGCTTCTCCTCCTGACAGACTGGGATTTCTGTGTAACAGAAGATCCTGCCCTGCTGCTAGCAGCTGAGAGAGGATTATTAATGGGTTGCTGCAGTTGCTGGTAATGACAGGGGGGGGACTCTGAACCCAAACAATTCCTCCCCCAAATCCGGCCCAAGTGAGGTTGTTCCCGGGAGGGTAGTCTAATGAGGGCAAGCCTTTCCAAAAGGATAGATTGGTGGTGCCCCTTCATCATCCACAGCACTCACATCAGCACCAACATCAGGACTGCTCACAGCTGCCCCCACATTGGCGCTGCCAGTGCTAATGGTGGATGCTTCCAGAAGGGTGTGCTGCACCCTCCCTTTGACCCCCTCTCTAGTGCTACTTCTGGTGGAAGGCTTTCCCTGCCTTATTCAGATCCCAAGTCCAACATTGCAGCTGCTTTCTCTCCTGACAAGCACTGCTTTTGCTTGAAGGGACAGGCTTCTCTTAATTTGGGCGGGTGCTGCTGCCAGTGGCAGGAGTGCTGCCAACTCCTCCACGTCCACACCCCCTCTGACAGACCCCGAGGAGCCACCTGTCCCTGGATTTGCTGACCAACAGCCAGAACTCCCTTTCCTTCCCTTTGCCATGGTCACACAGACAAGTAATTATTATACATACCTACTACCTAAAAATATGTACCTATTTATAATATATCTAACTTATCTATCTGCTATCTATCTCTATAGATAAATATCTAAGTTATCTATCTACCATCTATCTCTATATTTTATGGTCTATATCCCTATCCTATACCATATAAGAGTGTATATAAGTTATTGGGATTAGGTCTGAAACACAAGATTTGTGTAATGTGTGGATATGGGTGTTGTGGTGTGATGGTTTGAGGAATGGATGATGAAAACGAAACACTGAGGGCTAGGGAATTTGCTCAAGAGCCCAGCACTCTAGTTCTGAAGATGCCACCTGACAAGTCAGAGACTAACCCAGAACAAGAGCAAAAAACCTGGCTGTGACACTATAAAGCTTTGCACTGTCCACCCCATAGCCCTTGTGATTGGTTCTGGGAGGCTGGAACCATGAGCAATCAAGGGGTGCCATCACTATGTGAGTGTCTGGGATGTACTTGCGATGCTCGTTGGCCAGCGTAGCCATCAATCATGTCTCATGGCTCCAAGATATCTGCTCCACCCCACCCTCCCAGGACTTGTTTATCAGTTTTTCCCTCCCAAATGGCTGTCTTAGGGCCAGACAATTACAAAATAATTATGAATTTTTACGTTTTGTAATTATTTCATAAAAATGTGTTTTTTAATTAAATACAATAATAAAATAGCCAAATTTGTTATTGTAATTATAATTATGAATATGAAATGCACACTGTAGCAGGGAGCAGTCCAGGGGGGCTGCTACCCCTTTAAAAAGGGGACTTCAGGGGGTCAGCCTGATGGCTGAACCTGCCTAGGGGTGTGGCAGGGCCAACTCCAGCATTGGGGAAGAGTCAGTGGGGTTAACAGACTCAGAAACCCCTGAGGCAGGGTGGGCAGGGTGGCCCTTTAAGGCTGGAGTGAGGAAGCCTGGCCATGCCCACTCTGCCTGTATAAGAGGAGGGCTGAGTGAGCGAAGAACTCAGTTTCTACCAGGGGGGGCGAAGGAGCCACATCTCCCTGAGACAAGCCTTGCTGGTCTATGCTGTCCTAGGTTCTGCAGGACTAGAGAACCAGTGGGATCCAGGTAGAGCAAGGAGGTTGTGCCCAGGAGGGAGCTTCTTGGCCTGGGGAAGACTTAGCCAGAGTCTGGGGTCTGAGGGCCTGGCTGAAGGGACTTTGGGGTGTTGTTGTGGTTCTGATGCTTCCTGGTGACTCGAGAGACAAACATGGGCCTGCAGGGTGTAGGCGGATGAGCAGGCAGCCCAGTTACAGTGGACAAGTGAGTCCCAATAAAGGACTATAAGGAAAGACCCTCTGGACTGTGCAGATTGTGTCCTAGGAGGGTACCCCCTGCCTGGAAGGAGGACACTGCATAGTGGAAGGAGGACACTGCACTGCATTGCTTGAGGTGGACACTGCATAGCAGGGGGTGAGCTAATTCCCCTAAGACACCCCAGTGCCCCATGTGGCCCTGGGGGACCCCCCCTGATACACACACCCCTATGCTAGCTTAATTTAGGAAACTTCCTTGTCTAAGTCCTTACCTAAGTTCTAGAAAGCAAAGTGTCCCATCTGTCATGCAGACAGGCTGATTCAGGTGTTACATGCTGGCAGCTTCTTCCCCGGAAGTGTGTCTCTCTCTTCAGGTGCTATCAAGTCCCTTAAATATTTGTGTTATTATTATTATTATTAACAAACATTTACATAGTGCCAGCAGTGTACCTGGCACTTTACAAAGTAATAAAATAGACAGGGTCCCTGCCCCTAGGGCTTACAATCTGAGAGACAGGAGCTGGGGGAGAGACTTAGGAAGGGGAACAGAGGGAGAGACAAGGGGTCTAACATTCATGAAGATGCGAGGTCTCAAGTGCACGTACTTGGCTTGGTTAC
>QEPC01007054.1:401795-411972 GCA_003113815.1 Sphenodon punctatus
ATACTACTACTCTAATGAATCAAAAAAACAGGGGAAGGGAATGGGGAGGGAATATTCAATGGAGGGGGGAGGGAAGGAGGAAGATTGAAGATTGAACACAGGGAGGGATAAAAACAAAAAATAACAAATAAATCTATCTAAGGTAAGCTAAATAAATGATAATATGGAGGTAGATGGGTTGGATGAGTGAAATGGGAAGAGGATTGCAATGGACTGAGGAGAACAAAAACTGCTGGGAGAGAGGGAGCCTTCTGAAATGCCTGCTGTTCAGGAACAGTGACTAGCTCAGAAGGTATTGGGAAGGGGGGAGGCAGACAGTTTTGTTTCTTGCTGATCCCGCCTCACTGCAAGCCCCATTAGCTCAGTGCAGCCTAACCCGTGGCCAATCGCAGACTGCCAAGCCAGTGGTGTGAGGTGAAAAGGGATGGTGATTCGGCAGGCTGACTGCTGCTCCAAGCCAGTCTCTACCCTCCACCCCTGGTGCCTGGAAGTCTGCTCCTAGCTGAGTCAGACGACTTTCCCCCCCTGCTACATTTGGCCTTCCAGTGACCTGACAGTAGACCACGTTTTAGCCACTCGAACTCAACCAAACGCAATCCGAACTGACCAAAGTGTTCAGCCATTTCGACGTTCGGAATTCAGTCTGTTCAGTCTGTTCGTGTTTGGGTTTGTGTTCGGGTTCGATCATCCGAACTGACCGAGTTCGGACCAAACACCGAACGTCCGAACCACGTTTGCCCATCCCTAATGATGACTGTTGTTTGCTAAAATAAAACTGCCGTGTTCTTGCAGGGGTTCAGTACTGTTAACGTGTTTTAGATAGAAGACAGGGACACGAGTTCACCGCACCAAAAAGTCTTAAATTCTGCAACCAGTGAAGCCAAAATCTGCAAATTCACTGTGAGCATTATTATTTGCATAATTAACTTGATTTGCAAAACTATGCATGCTGGAAAGCAAATCCTCTGGAATTTCAGCACCCCAGAATTCCCACCTCATGTTAAAACCCCAGACCTCCCTCACTGAAACATAGGGCCTTCAGACCCCACCCACCCACAATTCATCTCCCAGGAGCCTATTTACCCTTGTATCATGGTCACACCTCCCGGACAAATGGCAGCTGCAGCAGCAGTTTTAGTTTGGGGTCAGGTGACAAGTTTATGCCTGAGCCAGGATTTAAAGGTCCTGAAGACAGCCCCCACTGCAGTGTCACTGCAATTTCAGCATGGCACTGCGAGGATTGGCTGATTCTGTGAGGATTGACTGATTCTTCAAAAATCACTGTAAATTGCAGCAATGCAGTCAACTCAGGTCCCTGATAGTAGATAAGTTAAATTGGAGTCATCTCTTTAAGAAATGGGGAAGCAACACCCAGTGGAAAAACAAGGAATGGCACGTGCTGGGGTGGCATCCCTGGGAGGGGTGTCTCATGAAGGTGGTTAGGGACAGGCATGGTCCCCAGCTTTCAGACAACTGACTCCTTACTCGGGTCTGTAAAGGACATTGTCCCCTTCAGTCCTGCCTACCGGGCCTGGAACCAAGGGGAGACGTTTGTGTTGAAAAGAATTGGAGCTTACAATGGAGGGCATATTACAGTTATTGTTAACCTGCTATTGGCTGCTTGTACTGGACCCAAATTGCCTAGGGCAATTAGCCCATCAGCCTAATTTTGTTTTGATTAAAGAGTGCGGCTGTTAAAACCCCAATACTTTGTCCTGTCTAATTCTGGATGTGTCAACAAAAGCGGCTTGATGTCATACCATCTCTGCCTTCCATTGCTCCTGACCCCATTGCACCTCCCACTAACAGCATTTCACAGCTCCCCACTGAAATTCTCCAACCATGTGGGCCTGCTCATGGTGCTACGGACAATGCATCCAGTCATGACTAGCAACTGGCTGCAACTGAGGGGGAGGCAGTCACCCTTACAATGTAACACCTTCAACGCTTGAACCTGCCACTCTGATGATGACCCAGATGTTTTTGTCCTGGACACAGAGGATGTAGTTACTACCTTCATCAAAGGGGAGGTAGCTAATTGATCAGTGTAATGTATAGAACAACATTGTGTTAATTATATGATGTGAATTATTGATTGTATAAGACAGAATGAAAGTAATGGCAAAAGCTTAGAAACTGGAACAGGAAACTTAATCCAGACAAAGGTTTCTGACCCAAATTCACATCCAAGCAGCCAACGTGCCCTTAGCCAGGTACCAAGGGGAAAGCCAGAGACTCCTTGGCTCCCACCTCGGAATGAGGTTGGAGTTGCAGCTTGTGCTAACCTTCTCCCTTGTTGGAGGCAGATCTTCAGTATCACATAATCTTGTTTGCACCAATCCGCAAGGTTCCCAGGCAACGTTGGCCAGGACCTGGGCTTCCCACCCAGAATACTCTCTCCCCTTCCTCTTTCAAATCTTTTTACTCTGCAGCCACTTCGGGTGGCATAGCAGAGTGCAGACCCCTCTTCCTCGTGTCCCACTCCCTCAAGGAGTGTGACAAAGGGCCCACTTGCCGCTATTACTGGTTGGCAAAGGGCTATAGCGATGTGCCAAGGAGCATCCATAGAGCTTGGTTGCCACTATAGCTGCATCCACATATAGAAACTGTACAACAGTTCACAGTAAGGAAAGATTTGCATCCCACAGGCTGATGAGAAGTTGTTGTCACAGTTTCTTATGTAACCATGCACAGATCCTTTGCACCCACAGCACATGTATATCCCTGTGTAGTCTAGCTTCACCATCTCATCTGAGATTCCCTGGAACATCCAAACATTGTGGTAGCATTTAACAAGGGCACATTGCACCTGGTTGTCACCCCAGAGGCAGAGGCAGATGAAGTCCTTGGTCTTTCTTGCCAGTGGTGGCTGGTGAACCTTTGGGCTGGTTGGGCAGAGGGCAGGGCCACCAGGAGGGCATGGGCCACCCAAACTTAACATTGCTATTAACACTGCTTAAAATGGATTAAAGAGACCACACTCAGAATACTAACAAACAATAACTTTATATAATCCTCACCTCCTCCCTCCCAATGACACTCAAAACACTTCAGAAAAACATTATACTACAGTAAAATAAAAACTCAACTAAAACAATTAAAAGGGGCAGGAACAAATATATGAATGGGAACCAGGAGACCTTGGACTCAAGGCTAGAAAGGGTTTATCAAGGGTTTAATGCTTTTAAAGAAAGTGTGCCCAACACTCTTTGTGTAGCAAATAGTTCAGTTGTCCTATGATTGAAGTATGAGATTTCTTTAATCATCTGCTTTTCTATGGACAGCCTTGATAATGTGTTTAGTCTTTCTTCTGACATTGTGTTTTAAGGAAAGTTTTTATTCTCTGTAACTTAAGAGAATGATCACTCCAATTCTACAGTTGTCATCAGGGTGGTCACAACAATTCAGTTTCTGCAAAGAAAAACCTGCAGATTCCTGTCCAGAAGTGTGTGCAATAATGTGGAAGTATCCTTCACATTATAGAATTCTTGCCTCTTATACAAGACAGAAAGCTCTGTCCTCCATCTTTCTTTCTGAAGCATTGGGTAGGATTGCATTGCCTTAGTTATTGTTTGATCTCTATACACTTCAAACAAAGTCCCCTGTAATAATATTGTAGTCACCAGATGTTTAGTGAATGCAAAACATTCTTTGCTGGTGCATCTTAAATGAGACAGGACTACATGAGTTGGATTTAAATGGCTGCACTCTTTATTCAAATTACTAAACAGCTCCTGATAAGGATGGGTGGGGAATCACCTGTGAGATTTGGGTCCAGTACCTCAACTAATACTAAGGAGTTGGCCTGATATACCCTAGGGTTCCAACTCCCTATAAACCCAACATCTTCCCTTCTCTTGCGTCAGACTGTGGAGATGGGGACAAAGTGCTTGTGGACCCAAAGAAGGAGTAAGGAGCCGCAGGCTGGAGACAATACCTGTCCCTTCTACCCTCACTTGCCACCCCTCCCAGGGAGGATACCCCATTACTTGCCATACCCTGCTTTTGCGGCAGGTGTTGCCTTCCCATCTCTTATGGAGATGCCTCATCTTATCTATTCTTTCTAATCTATGGCACAGTACTAGACTTGTGCCTCTAAGGGGCTGCTGGTGATGCTGGCCCAACCCCCATCTAACCTCTCTTTAACATAAAATATCCCAAAGCTTATCCTTCAAGATGAGTAAGTAGCACTCGTTGCCCACTGGGGACTAATGAACCCCATCAGTGTGGATGAGCTCAGATTTCTTGTGAGAGATATCATGGTGGCTGATGATCTCACCAACCAAACCCCTCATCCATCATTAAATATCCCTATTAACTGTTCTCCTGGTTCTGTCTATCTTACAGGGTGGAGCCACTTTGCCCCAGGTCATCCTGTCAACCAGGTTGGTACATACAATCATCGTACTAGGGAGCAGCTGTTTGATTTCCCATACATCACTCTTTATGCTTTTGAGGAGCTGTACTCCTTTCAAGTGAACCAGATTGTTTCCCCCTAGATGCAGCACTAAAATCCCTGGTTGGGGGCCCCTGGCAGCCACCCTCAAAGTGGGGAACAATTGCTGCCACCTCATGCCTCTGCAGCCTTTCCAGCAGATCTCGAGGTGAGCTGACAGCCCCAGCTGGGTACCCAGTGCGATTTCCCAGTCACCTTACTGGCCCACTGGACCAGGCTGTGGCCAATGATCCACACCAGCTCTCTGCAGTGGGGAAGAGGACCTGAGGAGACAGACAGACCAATTACGAAGGGGTCAGGGGCACCCGGACATAGGACTGGTAAGCCTAGGAATGCCACCTGCCTATTCCACATATGCCCTACTCGGACATGCCTGAAGCTGCAGCAAAACTAGAAGCCCTGATTCTGAAGGAATGGGACCCAAATAATTCTGGTAGGAGCTTCAGGCTTGCGAGCATAGCCCCCATTATGGCCATGAATTGATATCTCGTCAGGAAACCTCCACTAGTATGCCAGAATAAGGCACCCAAAAGGGGGGGAGGGGAGACAGATGGCTAAGTAGTTACCCAGAGCCTGTAAGGGAACCAGCCCTACTTAGTTGCACCTACTCAGTGTGCCACCGAGATGCAGGCAGATGATTACAGCCTGCTAGTTAACCCTAACATCCTCTTTGGTCACTGCCCTATCCGTATTATCCCAAGAAGACTCCTCCACCAGCTCACGCACCCTGAAGGTGCCAAAGAATGCTGCTGTAAACAACAAAATCACAAAACTATTTACACAAATCCTAGATGACATGGTGTTAATGATGTGGACCACCGCTTGGGTATGACACTAGAACAGCACAGCATGGTTGGTGATCTCTGTCAACTGAACCGCCACCACAATGGCAAATAATTCCAGGAATGTAAGGTCCCTGGCCACCCTGGACTCTGCCTATTCAGGTGACCAGGGGGCCACAGACCAGCTGTCCCAGAAGAACACGCCGAAACCCAGTCCACCTGCTGCATCAGAGTGGACTTGGAGTTCAGCCTCCACTAGGAGCTGTTCCCTTCAAATGCTAACCCAGCTGAACTCCTTGAGGAAGGAGGCCCAAGTATCCAGAACTTCTCTCATGTCCCTGGTGATGCACACATGGTGGTGTGGCTGGGGGCTACCTGCAAGCCTCGCATATAGGTGGGACAGGAATGCCTTGCTTGGGGAGACCACCCTGCAAGTGAAATTGAGGCACGTGATGAGCACGCTGTGTGCTCTGTGGCCAGGGACTTCCAGGTTGGAGGCATAAAGGAGCCGCTCTGTCAAGGTGGCGCTGGAAGCGCACGCTGTTGCCAGCTCGCCTAAGGGCTGGACGCACAAGGACACACCCTTGTGCGCGCGGCCTTAGGTGGTGGCCGGGCGTCGGGGCATATTGCTAGCCGGAGTGGACTCTGACTCGCCCCCAAATACAAGGAAAGAGGCTGAAGGGAGCTGAGAGAGAGCCTGTGAGGGCCCTCTATGAAGTAGTGTTATGCACTGTACAGACTCATTGAGTATGTAATGTATGTATTTCACTACAGACTCCTCTTCTATTTGTGATTCCCCCCATTCCCATATATATGGGATGTATATATATCCATATATATCGATATATATATCCATATCTATATCTATATCTATATCTATATCTATATCTATATCTATATCTATCTATATTTGGATATGGATATGGATATCGATATGGGATGGGGGATAGATAGATAGATAGATAGATAGATAGATAGATAGATAGATAGAAGAGAGTTGTAGGAGTCAGCTTAGTGATAGAGATAGCGTTAGTGATTTAGTTTTAGAGTTTGTAGGAGTAGGTCTGTGTACTTATTAGATAATCCATTTAGTTCATAGCATTTAGAATAGTTAATAGCAGTTAGATTTAGTGTAGATAGATAGATATAATATTAGATTAAAAAATAAATAAAATACCCCATATAAAAACCAAAAAACCAAATAAAAACCCAATAAAAAACAAAAAACCATATAAAAAACAAAAAAAACCCATTACAACACTTCCCAAATGGCCGAACGGCTGAACCGAACAGCCGAACGGCCTAACCGAATGGCCTGTTCGGACTACCGAACCGAACCGCCGAACCCGAACTTGGCAAACTAGCTGAACTGCCGAACCGAACGGACGAACCGAACGCAGCCGAACCGAACGGACGAACCGAATGGCCGAACCCGACCTGCAATCTGTTCGCCTATCCCTAATATTAGCTCGACAGAGCTTGAACCCAAACAAAATTGCTGTAACTAGATTGTAGAAGAATAAGAACGAGAAGCGAGTCAAGAGGCCAAGTGCAGTTCTCTCAAGAATGACGTAAGAGGGCATTGAAAGAGTATGTGCAGCAGGTCCTCAATTTGGCCTGAATTGGAACAACATACTCTTTCCTCAAAAGGGGTGCCATTGCATCTCCCTGACAGAACATGGGATGGGAGTAAGTCGAATCGGAGCAGTGTCATGGCTCTCCGGAGTTTCTGGTCCTCGCACCCAGAGGTGTTCTTAAATTATAAAATGGGGCACAATGGAGAGATCGAATTGCCCCTATATCTGTCTGAATAGCTAAATCTGCCACTGCCTCTTTATAACCTGCTTTCTCTTAGCAGCAGATAAGGGTTTGGGGAGTGACATAGACAATCCAAGTTTATGTAAGTTGGACACCACTCCATTCCACCATTGCCAAGAGGAAGTCCAGGAAATGGCTTCCTCAAAGCACAAGTGGGGGAGCCTATCCTCCGACATACCCTCCACCCTAAACCAATTAAGTAAGGGAAAAGCAAGCAACGTAGTTCTCATAGGCAGAGAGCCAGTTTCAAACCATAGGAGGCAGGCTGGTGTCCAATTGGGAACCCCTAATAAGGAGCACAAAAAATAATTCTGCAATGATTCAAAGATATCCAGGGCATCAAAGCCCCATAATTCACCCCCCCAAATGGCACAAGACTTTGATATTAATTCAAAGATTTGCAATGCGGGGGAGATAGTGCGGCCTCCATGAAGTCACCAAAATCTTAGCAGACACATCACCGCTTGCTTCATTTTAAATTTGGATGCAAGAATATGACATTTCCAGGAGCCAGTGGTGTTATATAGCAATCCCAGATATTGATAAGATGCCACCTGCTCCAACACAACCCCATCTAAGAGTCAAATGTGGCGGGTAAGAGGTTTGCCAACAATGAGCACCTTGGATTTATCATAATTTATCATCAATTTCGAATCCCTGAAAAATTGGCCAACCGTCTTTAGCTTCCTGTCCATCCCTAGTGCAGGTGTGGACAATAGAACTATGTCGTCCGCATATAAAAGCACGGGCACGGGTGTCATCTGAATCTTAACAGGAAGAAAAAAATCACCATCCAGAGCTGCAATGATTCCATTAATAAAAAAAAATTAAGTAAAAAGGAGACAAGGACACAGCCCTGTTTAACTCCGTTGGAAACAGGAATTGGATTAGAAATATGGTTTGTAGGTCCGACTTTGACTCTAAGTACAGACTGGGAATAAAGAGCATGGACCAAGAAGATCAGCCTCTGGTTGATATTGGTCTTATAGAGCCTTTCCCATAAAATGGTTCTATCAACCAGATCAAAGGCTGATTTCAAATCTAAGAAGGTCATGATTAACCGACGTTTCCTGATTTTAACGTACTTATCTACCAGATGACGTAACGTAAAACAGTGGTCCAATGTCGAGTAACCCGCCCGAAAACCAGCCTGTTCCTCCATAAAGAAATTAGCCACAGAGGCCCAGTCCTCCAGCTTGGCTAACAAAAACCTGGTGTACATTTTGGCCACCACACAGAGCAGGCTGATTGGGTGATAATTTTGCGGCAGATTTTTGTCCCCTTTCTTAAAAATAGGAACTACAACGCTGATATTCCAACCAGCTGGAATCATGCCACAATTGTTGATGGAACTAAACAATTTAGCTAGAATTGCAGACCACCAGTCAGAATTCTGTTGGAATAGATCAGCAGGGATACCATCAATCCCTGGAGCTTTATGGGCCTTAAATTTACTGAATAAGGATCTTATGTCATCTTGTGTCACCGGCGGCCAGGTAGAGGTATTCCTAAATAAATTAAAATCCAAACCAGTTATATCCGGCACCCTATTAAAGATGCCCTTGAAATGAGAGTGCCATAAAGTCAGGTCAGAGAGGACAGGTGAATGACGGGGACAAAAACCTAGCTTAACAGGGGACCAAAACTGACTCGAGTCACCTCTCTTGGCTGCATCATTAAAAGATTTCCAGGGGCAGTGTTGGAAATGAGACTTCTTCTCCTTAATTAACTTTTTAAAATTACATTTCGCCTCTGTGTACCGAGAAGTATTAACTGAATTTGGGGAGTAATTGAATCGTCTCGCACATTGTCTAAGAAAAGTGCACAGTCTATGGCAGTCTTCATCAAACCACTTCGGGGGAGGGAAAGAAGCCTGAGCCAAAGGTCTGGAGATGATAGCACTAGATAAACCATTTCGGAAGAACTCTAACAAATCCTCAAATTTACTGTAGATTAAACCAGGGGCATCTAAACCAGGATCCAAAAAAGACTGCTTCAAGGATGAAAGAGAATTGCAGCCATTTAAAAATGGCTGCAATGCAAAAAAATCCGGTACCCCGGAATCCGGTACCGGGTCCGGATTACCGGGCCAAATCCGATAATGCCGGTACGCCCGATACCGGCATTATCAGATACCGGATTCTACCGGTTTCCCACCCCTAGTGATCACTATATCCCTCCACTAGCACACTGAAATCCGAGCAGTTGTCGAGAAACAAATCCTGGATGCAGAAGTAATCAATAACACTTCTGCCTATAGATGAGACATAAGTAAACTGGGATCAGAGGCCCTTCTCCCATTCAGAACTCTCCAGTAACCTGCATAAAGGAATTTGAGTAGATGCAACCCCTTGGAGTTTAACTCCTCATCCCTGGAACAGCGAGGAGGGTAAAAAAAGTAATCTGTTTCATCTATTCCCAGGATTCTGGCCTGCCTGTTGGGGTTATTCCCAATTCCCTGGGAGTTGGTTAAGATCCCTGGCTAGAATAATTGGCTGGCCGGGATAATCCGTCTCTAAGGCATCTATATAGTCCTTCAGAGCAGACCAGAATGACACGCAGCTTCCAACACTAGCTGGCAAATAGATGTTCAACAGGAGAATTTTATTACCTGAATCAAAGGAAAAAAGGACAGCTAAGATGTTCCTGGGAGCATTAGGCAGTAGGGCTCCATGCACGGATAGAGAGGTTTGGGCCAGAGTTAAAAGACCCCCAGAGGCACAGCCAAACTTGGCTACCCACGTGGCAGGAAGATGCCACACCTGAAATTTATTTATTTATTTTAAACATTTATATAGCACCAGTCCTGTGACCTGGTGCTGTACAGAACATAGAATTAGACATGGTCTCTGCCTGTGGCTTACAATCTAAAAGACAAAAAAAAGGGGGGGGAGACAAGGAGAGGGGACAGTGGGAGAGACAGGGGAGAAGACAAACAAACATTCAAGCAGATGCGAAGTCTCAGGTGCGTGTGCTTGGCTTGCTTTACAGAGAGGTTGGTGGAAGCAGTCAGCAGAGGAGGGCCGGCAGTAAGAGTAAGGGGAAAGACTAACAGGCATTGGGAAAGGCAGCAAGGAAAAGGTGGGTTTTGAGGAGGGATTTGAAGGAGCGGAGGGAGGGG
>QEPC01007054.1:438778-452834 GCA_003113815.1 Sphenodon punctatus
TTTTTTTGGTTCCGCTGGGGGATTGGCGTCCAGACGTTACTTTTGCTTGGTTCCCTGTGGGGGTTCGTTTGACCACGCTTCCCGGGACCTTCCCCCGGCTAGCCCGGGAAGCGTGGTTGAACCTGACCCCATGTGGGTATTGAGCGTGATGAACATCTGGCGCGCGCCGTTCAGACGTTCCGGGCCCTTTGGCCCCACGGGGGGGTTCAGCGTGGTTCAGTGTGGTTCAGCGTGATCTCGTAACATCTGAAATCACCCAGAGATGCTTTAAGTCCCTCACTCCTATCTGTGTCCATGGCTTTTCACCCCTGAACAACAAAGGGAAAGCAAAACAATACCTTTTTGGTAGCACTGCCACATAGCTAGTCTTTCTTCTCGTACCATGCTCTGCCAAACCTCCATGTATAATTTTTGCCTTTCTCTTGTGCAGCTTGCTCAATTGTAGATCAGGATGATCATGTCCCGGATCCTTAACATGACACTGATAAGTGTCTTGAGAATGGGGTTTCAAGGAGTGCATCTACAGTGTTCATTTTTGATAGTTGTCATCACTGTTTTTGTCCTGTAAAATAAATGGGGGTGGGGGGGAGGGTGTACTCAATATTCACAGCATACAGGAAGGGCACATTTCAGAGCCCCAAAATATCAATGTAGAGCTCACAAAGTGAGAGGCCAGGTCAAACCCTGAACTGAGAAAAACCAGGGACAGTGGGGGCTCAAGGAGGACTACATACTAAAAATATATTTTTTCACAGCAACTCCAAAAAAAGAAAGAGGCACATTTAAAAGCCACAAAATATCAATAGATAAAGAACTGTTGCAGGGCAGATTTGCAAAGGAATAAATGCTTAATATTCCCAGGCCAACCCAGGGATTACCAGCGTACAAAATATAGAGAAATGACAGAGTAGATCAAGCTGGTGGTGGGATGGCACTATATGTGAGACACAGCACTGAATCAAGCAGAATTAAAATTTTAAAGGATGAAAACTGTACTCTGAAATCTCTATGGACAGAAAATTTACGTGTAATGGGGAAGTTTATAGCAGTAGGCCTATACTATCAACCTCCTGACCAGGACAGTGAAACTGACTTTGAAATGCTAAGGTTAGACAGACTGCTAAAGTCAAAAACACAATAATAATGGGTAATTTCAATTACCCTAATATTGATTGGGTGAATGTCTTCTCGGGGAGGGTTGTGGAGATAAAATGTCTAGATTCCATAAGCGACTACTTCTTGGAGCAGCTGGTCCTGGACCCAACAAGAGAAGGAGCTACTTTGGATCTAGTCCTAAGTGGAGCACATGACCAGGTGAAAGGGTATTGGAGCCACTTGGCAATAGTGATCATAATACAATCAAATTTGACATATTTACAGGAGAGAGAATGCCAAATAAAAGCATTGCACTAGTAACATTTAACTTTAAAAAGGGGAAACTATGCAAAAATGAGGAAACTAGTAAGAGGGAAACTAAATGGAGCAGTTGCAAGAATTAAATGTCTGTAAGAGGCTTGGAGACTATTTAAAAACACCATCTTGGAAGCCCAGATTAAATGTATTCTACAAATTAAAAAAGGTAGCAAGAGGCCCAATCATCTGCTTGTGTGGCTACATGGTGAGGTGAAGAGAGGCTATTAGAGCCAAAAAAGCATCATTTAAAAAAATGGAAAGTTAGTTCCAATACTAAATAGGGAATAGCATAAGCATTGCCAAAGTGGATGTAAAAAGTTAATCAGGTAGGCCAAGAGGGAATTTGAGGAGCGACTTACTAAAGATGCCAAAACTAACAATAAAAACTTTTCCAAGTACATCAGAAGCAAGAAGTCTGCTAGAGAGTCAGTTGGGTTGTTAGGTGACCAGGGGATAAAATGAGTGCTCCGGGATGATAAGGATATTACAGAGAAGCTGAATGAATTCTTTGCTTTGCTCTTCACTGCAGAGGAGATTGGAGAGATAACCACACCGGAGCTAGACTTTGTAGGTGATGAATCAGAAGAACTGTCATAAATTAACATGATTCTGGAAGAAGTTCTAGAGCAAATTGAACAATTGAATAGTAACAAATCTTCAGGACCTGATGGTATTCACCTCAGAGTTCTGAAGGAACTCAAATATGAAATTGCAGAACTACTAATGGTAATTTGTAATCTATTTCTGAAATCTTCCTCAGCACCTGAAGATTGGAGGGTAGTGAATGTAACACTGAATGTTTAAAAGGGCTCCACAGGCAATCCTGGTAACTACAGACCAGTGAGTCTTATGTCAATGTTGGGGAAACTGGTGGAGACAATTGTCAAGAACAGAATTATTGGGCATATTTATAAACATGACATAATGGGGGGAAATCAACATGGATTTAGCAAAGGGAAGTTGTGCTCTGCTTATCTATTGGAATTGTTTGAGGGAGTAAATAAGCATGTGGATAAAGGTGAGCCAGTTGATATAGTGTATCTGGATTTTCAGAAAGCATTTGATAAGGTCCCTCATGAGAGCCTCTTGAGAAAAGTAAGTAGTCATGGGATAAGAGGCTGTGTCCTATCATGAATCAGTAACTGGTTAAAGGCTAGGAAACAAAGGGTGGGACTAAATGGTCAGTTTTCACAATGGAGAGAAGTAAATAGTGGAGAGCCGCAGGACTCTGTACTGGGAACGGTGTTGTTTCATCAATTATCTGGAAAAAAGAGTCAAGAGTGAAGTGATCTAATTTGCATAAGACACAAAGTTATTCCACAAACAGACTGAAGAATTGCAAGAGTATCTTGTGAGACTCGATGATTGGGCATCTAAATGGCAGATGAAATTTAGACACTTTTCAAATAGACTGCAGTGGGTGGGGAGATGGGTGTGCACCCATTCCCATGGGCACACACCCATCTCCACCCACTGTCATGGGGACATGGGGGCAACACACCCATTTAGGGGGAGATAACACACCCATTTGGGGGAAGATGATACACATTTCGAGGATACATGTAATGTAATATAAAGGGTTAACAGATTGTAAGCTCAGTTGGAGCAATATATGGGAACCAGTTGCCAGAGTGGGGGGAGAGATTCCCTTTGATGTAACAAGTGGACAGTTTATTGCCAAGCAATGGCCAGGTCAGCCCTGATTACAAGGACAATAGCAACAGGAGACAGGAAGTCTCTGAAGCCCCTGGGAAGGGGGAAGAGGAGATAGGATCTCTAGAGACTTTAACGACACTTCCATCTTGGACTTGAAGGAGAGAACAACTCAGTAGAAGAGCTGCTACAAACATGGACTAAAAACTTTCATATTCTCTAAAAGACTTGGGCCTGGCTTGGACATCAAAACCGCGAAATATGCGGATGAACTTGAACTGAACCATAGGGTAAGGGGACAGTTAGGGAATCTCAGTATATCTTAGAATGAGTGTACTTTATGTTTGATTTGTTGACTTGCACTATCTGATCAACAGCCTTGTACTTGTATGTACTCAATATATGTTTTATAACCAAGCCTAGCGTGCTGGTGTGTTTATTCGGCCTTGGGGGGTTCATTAGAGGGGCACTCTATCTAGGTGAGTACCTAGATGAACCTTTTTACATATAAGACAACCTCACTGCAAAGTCTTCCAAGCTACAGGTGGCCAGAGAACGTTCTCTGCGTTACGACTGGGCTGGGGGATCAAAAGGAGGCGTTTCTAGGGGGCGCGGGCCTCTGAAAGCTCCCTGATTGCAGTGAAGGTTTTCTGATCCCGTGGGGACCCACGTGGGCACAGGCAACTGGGTTGCTGCTGTCCTGGTTGGCAAACGAGGGACAGCCTCTAAAGGAAGAGAGGGCCCTAACCCCGGTGACACCCACGTCCACCCATCTCCATGCATGGAACAACTGGCATTGGAGCCTGTTGCTCTGTGTGTGGGTGATGGGGGGAGGTGGGGGTGATGGGGAAGCAAGGGAATGTGCACGCATACCCACCCACCATAGCTGCCATTCCTATGGATGCCCCCTCCCCCCTGGCCCAGTTCCTATGAATGTCCCCCCACTGCACAACCACCACAGGCAGCATTTGCACGGGCAGCCCCTCCCACTGCAAATGTGTGCAGTGAGGTGGGGGGTGCCCATGTGAGAAGGTCTTTAATGTGGACAAGTGCAAAGTGATGCACATAGGGAATGATGCAAACTATATGTACACAATGCTGGGTTCAAAATAAGGAGTAACCACACAGGAAAAGGTTCTTGAAGTCATTGTGGACTTTCACCCCAGAAAAAAAGATACAGTAGAACTTGAAAAGATGCAGAGAAGGGCAGCAAAAATGATCAAGGGCTTGGAATGTCTTCCATATGAAGAGAGGCTTGATAGGTTAGGGCTCTTCAGCTTGGAAAAGACAGAAGGGATATAACAGAGATTTATAAAATCTTGAGTGGAGTGGAACAAGTAGAAAGGGAATATTTATTTACCCTCTCAAGTAGTACTAGAACTAGGGGACAGTCCATTAAACTAACTGGTGGCAGATTTAAAACAAAAAAAAGGAAATATTTTTTCACTCAACACACTGTCAGGTCCTGGACATGAACCCTTGGCCTTGGGATGTGAGAAGGGCACTTTTGGGGCCTGCACCACCTGGTGGACTTGTTCACCTCCTGCATTTCTCCTCTGTATGCCGTCTCCTGTCTTACTGCCCTTTGCATGGCTGCACCCTCTTCCAGCTGGGGCTTGTTTCCCTAGCCCCCCCCCCCGCGCTTCCTGATTGGCCACAGATGGTACTTAAACACTGATGTGGCCTCAGGAAGCTGGTGGAGCAATGTCTCACACCTGCCCTAAGGTTTGATGCTTGGTCTTGTAGCAAGTGCCTCTTCTCCTGCTGTATGTTTTGCCCTTTATCCCTGTTTCCCTTATAGTCTGCATTTGCTTCCCCCGCTCTGGTTCCCTAGCCTCTTGTTTCTTGTTCCCTGTTGTTCCCTTCATCCCTGTTGCTCCCCTGATCTGGTTCCCTAGGCTCTTGTCTCTTGTTCCCTGTTGCTCCCCTCATCCCTGTTGCTCCCCTGCTTTAGTTTTCTAGCCCCCTGTCTTTTACCCCCTGTTGTGCTCCCCCAGCTCTGGTTCCCTGTTGCTCCCTTCATCCCTGTTGCTCCCCTGTTCCGGTTCCCTAGGTCCTTGTCTCTTGTTCCTTGTTCCCTGTGTCCCTGTTGTGCCCCAGCTTTGTTTTCCTAGCCCTTTGTCTCTTGTCCCCTGTGGTTCCTGTCACATGTGGTTTTGGGCTGCTAAATGTGTTGTTGGAAAATACACTTTTTGGATTTTGTTAAATGTTTTCACTAATGAATCACTGGTGTGTTACAAGCTTTCATACATTCACACAAAGGGAAGGAAGTCCATTTCCTCACAAAGTTCCAGAAAAGCCAGCTAGCTGCAGGACCTGGCTCATAAGTCCATTTCCTTAGAGTGTCAGAAAAGGCATCTAATTGTAGGACCTGGCTCATGCCAAAGGGGGAAGGTTTACACAATCACACCTGTAGGGTACATGAGGCACTGACCCTGACTTAAGTCTCAGACTTGGTCCATGGTTATTAAAACTCATACATTCACTCAACCAATATGACAATGTTCTTTTAGATACTGTGGTCAATTCAAGAGATCAGAGAGAGACTGGAAATATATTGGCAAACCTCTTAGCTTTATTTAGTACAAAGTTACTAAACAAGAAAAAAACAAAATATATTCTTATTACTCTATATGTTAATACAATGTTATTCTCTCAACATTAATTCATCCTTTTATACATTACCTATCCTCCTGTCAAGGTGGTCAACCTGTCCATTGATGTTGAGATGGTACCACGGGCTGATGCTACAGGCGTCTGAGTTTCAAAAGACATCTGTCCCATATTTATAGGTTACTGGCTTCATAGGTTGTGCATATGCTGTTGCAAGGCAGAGTCGGCCCTCCCATACCTTCCATGAGTCATTTCTACTAGGACGCATCTATCCTCCTATGGTTCCTCTTTTCTGACCAGTTGAACTTTGTTCCATTTCATAGATGTCTGTTTTCAGCCTTATGCCCAGAACTGTTGTGTAAGCAATTAATGTCCAAAAATCAAGCTATGCTTGCAAATATAATGTAAGTTCAAGCTGTACTGGCATCTTGTGTAAGTCTTAATAATGCGGTTTGCAGTCAAAAGCTTGCAAGCTGCAAATTAAAGTCTGTGCATAGTTCACTTAGGGGCTTTTGGCTTCAAGCAGTTAGTTTCTTGCAGTTTTAAGCAGTTTCTTGCAGTATCTTCAGCCTGGACAATTCTAACTTTTATTATCATTCATACACCTGTCATTCTACACCTGACATTCATCTTTCATACTCCTTGTCTCTGGTGCTCCCCCAGCTCTGTTTTCCCTAACCCATCGGCTCCAGCCCCTTGTTGTTCCCCTCATTCCCATGGTTCCNGGTTCCCCTTGTCTCTGGTGCTCCCCCAGCTCTGTTTTCCCTAACCCATCGGCTCCAGCCCCTTGTTGTTCCCCTCATTCCCATGGTTCCCCCCACTCTGGCTTCTTAGCCCCTTGGCTCTTGCCCCTTGTGGTTCCCCTTGTCCCCGTGGTTTCCCCCCACTCTGGCTCCTTAGTCCCTTGGTTCTTACCCCTTGTTGTTCCCCTCATCCCCATTGTTCTCCCCGCTCTGCTTTCCTAGCCCCTTGGCTCTTGTCCCTTGTTGTTCCCTTGTTCCCTGGGGCTTCCCTTGTTCCTCATCGCCCCCTATTATATTTCTCTCTTCCTTGGGGAGGATCTTGGTGTGTGGGTCTTCAGTCTGCTCCTTGACCTCAATGATGAATCAGACCCTCTCTGACATAGGCTTCTAGGCCTCAAGATGAGAGCAGGCTCTGGAGACTCCGAGATGCTCTGAGAGGTCCATTTCGCCTACAGACTTTCATAGACTTCCCTTCCCAGGGTCTTTTCCCCCCTTCCTTCCTTTGGAGGCGTGGTCCTTCCCCCATCCTGGTCCCCCTGTTACCCTGGCCCCGTGACACACACTGTTAAATTGTGGAATTTGTTGCCCAGGGGGTTTATTTATTTATTTATTTTAAATTTTTATACCCCACCCCTCCTCCCAGGCAGCCCGGGTTGTCAGGGATAGTAGTATAGCTGTGTTTTTAAAAGGACTGGACAAGTTATTGGAGAATAGGTCCATTACACCAAGGCCATTGTGGTGTTTACTGTATCAGCAGATAGAATACATGCTCATGGTCAGAGCTGGTGGGATAGAATCTTGATGTATAAGGCTAGTGGATGACTGGGCCTTCTGTTCCTGCCTATATATTTTGTGTATTATATTTTATTGTGTTATATATGTTTTAATGTACTTTTGACATGGCTATTTGGCCAGTTCAATAAACTGAAACTATAGGTCCATTAACAGCTATTAGCCAAGTAGATTACGAGATGGTAACTTGTTACTATTGGGAGTAGGGAGCGATCAGCAGGGAATGGATTGCCCCTTGTGACTGCTAATAATTCTCCCATGTGACCGACATTGGTCACCATCAGAGACAGGATGCTGGGCTTGATGGATCATTGGTATGACTCAGTATGACACTTCTTAGGTTCTTATATTCAGGGATGAAGCAGAAAAAGCCTGGGCCCGATGCTTGGTGGTGGCATCCTCCCCAGCCTAGATTCTCCCCCTGTGCTGTGAATCATCCAGATGCAGACAACAGCTGTGCTGTCTAGTCTGCTGCCCTCTTTGACAGCTGCAGCTCATGCTGCATGCAAAGCTTCAGATGCAGTTGCATGAACCTGTCCTAACAGCACCACATGGTGGCTAACTGGACAGGACTGCCACCGGAGCAGGAGCCAGGGGAAACACACGCACCACAGCAAGCTCTGTACAAGGAGAGTGCAGTGAGGTGGTGACAACAAGCAGAGCAGACGACAATCCAGCAATGACCTGGTCTGAGGCAAGTGGAATTTATGCCCCCACCACCACAGGCACGGAGGCGCCAGGCAGCTGCATCAGGTCCCCCCACCGTACTTTATTGCTTAAACACCAGAGTTGCCCTCCCCCTTCTGCCATTCCCTCCTTGCCTTGGTGGGGTGGGAGACTGGGGGGCTATGTAAAGGCATTCTGTGGGAATGTTGTAGGTGGATCTGTGGGAATGAAGTGGTGAGGGGGCACTGTATGTGGGAAGTTAAGGGGCTGGTAAGATGTGTATACCTATGGTCTGTGTACCCTTATCCTTGCCACATGGACCTGCCTACTGTTATTCTCAATGTAACCAAGCCAAGTACGTGCACCTGAGATCTCGCATCTTCATGAATGTTAGACCCCTTGTTACTCCCTCTGTTCCCCTTCCTATGTCTCTTCCCAGCTCCCGTCTCTGACTGTAAGCCCTAGGGCAGGGTCTGTGTCTATTTTGTTACTTTGTAAAGTGCCAGGTACACTGCTTGTGCTATATAAATGTTTTTTAATAATAATTAATAATAATGTGTGCACCAGGGCTGAAACACAGTATTCAGAATTACTCAGTTTACCTTTTACTGAATATCCCAGTACTCAACTCAGTTTTACCAAGTAATGGGTAACTGAGGAATTGGCCTGGTATTTAGTACAGTACTCGGTATGCTGTAACTCCTCAATTGAGCAAAGGGGGAAGGGCAGGGAAGAGGGCCAGGGGCAGCAGGGAACAAAGGGATGGGGCAGGGGGAATGGAGAACAGGCAGCAAGCCAGGGTCATACACCCCCTTTATAGGGGCTTTTCCTGCCCCTATATAAGGGGACTTGGTACTCATTACTCAGTAAAATACAGAGTATTTTAGCAAGCACCAAGTACTGAGTATTTGGCCATGTTAACAAGGACTGGTCAAACACTCCGACCCGATACGCGGAAACATGGGCCCTTTTTACATGAACGTCACCAACCCATGAACACTTATAGACAGTTAAAAACCCATCGGATGTGTGGGAGAGCGTCTATGTAAATGTCCACAAGTGGGTGGGTGCGCACTCCCAACCCACACACCAATGCTCACCAACACCTAGGGAGCATCCGGGAGAGAGACGGCATGCTCTGTGGGTGGAGATGGGTGTTCAACACTCACCCATCCATGTAAAAACCAAAACACCCACACCCACGGGGAAGATGCCCACAAGCAGATACACCCACCGGTGGAGATACCAGACACCCATCACAGAGCCCTTCAAGGAGAATCGAAACATGACATGGGTGCCCCAGCTCCCAAAATGTCAGGAAGGCAAGCGACTGACAAAATGAAGGGAGCCAGTGCCACGGCACATACAGGATGGGGCAGGGTATGCAAAGGGACCCCGGGATGCCCAGGGGAGGGGGCCCCGGGCCAACAGCACATGGGGGGGTACTGACTAATCACAGCACACCCCTCCCATCACAGGGCTGAGGGCATACCACTGCACCGGCACTACCCGCATCCCCCCAGCTCACCACAGCCACGGGGCACAGGGATGAGAGCTCAACAGACAATGATGTAAGAGTGAGGGTACCCTAACAACCAGGGAAGGGGGGGCTGGCACAAGAATGCCAGATATCATCCTGAGGGAACACAGGGTGCAGCTGACATCAAACCATGCCCCCCCCAGGAGAGCACCCAGACACAGGAGCAATGCACCACTGGGGAAGACAGATGAGGGCCTCTGTGGCAGTCAGGTAACCCAGCGGTGCCACCAGGGGCAGGGGGAAAGGATCACGCAACAGGAGAAAAATGGTTGCAGCGGGACAAAAGCTAATCCCCATGCAATATCCCCAACAGGAGACCACCTGCTCCATATCCACATCAGCCACCGTCCGAACCCGTAGCCGCAAAGCTGGATGGCACCCAACATGTGGTACCCAAAAGGGGGAGCCCTGGTTGAGGCAGGAGACCCTGGACTTCAGACATATGTGGGGGGACAAAAAGGTCCAGCACAACCTGGTGTGAAGCTACAAGACCAAACAGGTCTAGAAGTCATTGCCCAGGAGATGCAGCAGCAGGGGTACAATAGGAACGTAACCCAGTGCATGCAGCAGGCAAAGGAGTTGAGGTCTGGATATAAGTATATCAAGGACAATAATCCCAAGTCTGGTTGTGCCATGCACACAGTGGAGTTCAATGACCAGTAGGGATGGGCGAATGCGGTTCAGATGTTCGGAGTTCGGCCTGAACTTGGCCTGTGCAGATGACCAAACCTGAACCTACCAAACTGTCAGGCTCCGGGGTACGGAGCTGGGGGAGAACAAGGAGGAAGAAGGAAGGCCAGGACTATCAGGCTCCAAGGGACGGAGCCGGGGAGAGGGAAACAAGGTGGGAGGAATCAAGGCCCAGGTGGGAACAGGGTGTCCTCAAGGCGACCCGCTTAAACCTCTGTTGCTCTCTCGTACCCACAAGATTATGTATTCAGCATAACTAGTGGAAGGGGAGTTAGGAAGAACCCTGCCACAAAGCTACAGGCCAGGATACTCAAGGCAGGGAAGCTGGTGGGTTAACCAGTATCCTGGAAGCCAAGGTGAACTAAGCATAGTTTTACCTAGAGTAATGGGGAACAAAGATATTATGTGGCATGCACAAGACAAGGGGGACTAACAGGCATGGAGCACACACACACAAGACAAGGGGGACTAACAGACACGGAACACACACAAGAGAAGGGAGACAAACAAGCATAGGGCATACCCTTGGGGAGGGGATAGCCAAGCCCGAATGCAAGGGCAAGGGAAGGGGCAGGACAAACACTCACCTTACGGAGAACATACAAGAGGAAGGCAGAGGGCAAAAGACACAGTTTTACCACATGCAGAGGGGACACACACATACAGAAATCACACATGCACAAAGAGTCTGAGTTTCCCACACACAGAACATACAACACGAGTACTCCTCAAGCACAACAGACAAGAATGGGAAGGGGGTAAGAGACGTTGCTCCACCAGCTTCCCGTCGCCACACCAAGGCTTAAATACTTCCTGTGGCCAATCAGGAAGCTGGGAGGCAGGACTAGAGTAACTGGCTACAGCTGGGAAGGGGCATGACACACAGGGAGCAGGCACAAAAAGGAGACAGAAGGGAGAAAACCCCAAACCCTCAAAAGCCCACCAGGTGACATAGGGCACTGGACAGGCTCTCCAGCCCCCCAAAGGCCATGGGTTTAAGTCCCAGCCCTGACACAAACCAAACACAATTCCTAACATTGACATGACCAAACCGTTCAGTTGAATTCAGGTGGTTAAACATGGTCTACTGTCAGGTCACTGGAAGGCCAAACATAGCAGCGAGGGGGAGTCATCTGACTCAACTGAGGAGCAGACTTCCAGGCACCAGGGGTGGAGACTGGCTTGGAGTAGCAGCCAGCCTGCTGAATCACCATCCCTTTTCGCCTCAGACCAATGGCTTGGCAGTTTGCAATTGGCCACGAGCTAGGCTGCACGGAGCCAATGGGGCTTGCAGTGAGGCAGGCGCAGCAAGAAACAAAACTGTCTGCCTCCCCCCTTCCCAATACCTTCTGAGCTAGTTGCTATTCCTGAACAGCAGGTGTTTCAGAAGGCTCCCTCTCCCAGCATTTTCCAGCTCCCCAATCCAGCCATCCTCCTCCCATTTCACACATCCAACCCATCTACCCCCATATTCTCATTCATTTATTTAGCTTAGCTTAGATAGATTTAGTGGTTTTTTGTTTTTACCCCTGTGTTCCCTGTATTCAATCTTCCTTCCTCCCTCCCCCCTCCATTGAATCCTTTCCCTCTACCATATATTCCATCCGTGATTCCCTTCCCCTGTTATTTCATTTAGAGTAGGATTATTAGATTGATTTAGGTTTCATTTAAGTTTTGTACCCCTCCTTGTGTTGTTTGTGATTCCCGCCGCCCATCCCAGATGGATAGATAGATAGATAGATAGATAGAAGACAGTTGTAGGAGTTAGTTTAGTGATAGAGATATCATTTAGTGATTTAGTTTTAGTGTTTGTAGGAGTAGTGTGTACTTAATTCATTTAGTTAATAGCATTTAGAATAGTTATTAGTTAATAGTAGTTACATTTAGTGTGTGTGTGTATATATATATATATATAATCTTAGATAAAAAAAATTAATAAAAAAATATATTTAAAAACATTATTTTGGAGGGAGAAATGGAGACAGGAAGGAGAGGCCAATCTGCTGCATGTAGGGGAGGCAATGGGGCACGTGCCAGAGGCGGGCGGGGCTGTGCCAGGGGAGCGGCAGCAGGCAGCAGCAGCAGCCAGAGGCAGAGCACATCACACACACACCCTAAACTCAGCAGGCCTACATTAGGACAACAGGCTTCAGTGGCTCAGTGGCACCTCCTGGCAGTGCCGTCCTCCACTGCCACGCAGGGCACGGGAAGGGCTGCAGAACTTGAAGCTGCATCTGTCTCTGCTGGTGGTGGTGCTGGAGCAGGTGCTGGGGCTGCTTCCAATGTTCCTCCAGGGCCACCAATGTCCCCCACTGTCGAGGCAATGCCCAGCAGTCCAGAGCTGGTGGATCCCACCCCAGCTGCTAGTGGCAGGGCTCGATCCCCGGGCAATGTCAGTAGTGAGAGGAGCAGCAGCAGCAGCACTAGCAGCTACAGAGGGGGGCACAGGGAGAGTGCCAGCAGCATGGCAGGCACAGGCAGTCTAGCTTCAGGGTCACAGTACTCCCCTTCACGGAACATCACTGTGATAGCGGACAATGAGGAAGAGGCAGACACTAGTGCCGCAGAGGAGATGTCTGTACCCAAGGCAATGTCTGACCCTCCTCCCAGGGCTGTGTCGCCAGTGCCATGAAGTTCTTCCCCTCCCAGCAGCGCTGGCAGCAGTGTGTCTGCTGGGGCGGGCAAGAAGGTAGCAGGGGAAAAAGAAATCCTCAGTCTGCGGACATATGATCCCAGAGAGGTTCAGTGCATGCTGTGCAAGAAGATGGTGAAGCATGGGCAGGTGCTCACCAACCTTGGCACAACTGCAATGGCGAGGCATCTCAAGGCATGCCACAGTGCTGTGTTGCTCAGTGGGAAGCCAGGGGAAGTGGATGCCAACGGGTTCTCGACTCCAGCGGCCAGTCACCTAGCAGGCCAGCATCCTGCACCAACTGCTGCTGCCTCTAGCAGCAGGAGCACTATGGGAGCAGAACAGCAGCAGGAGCCTCGCCGGCAGTGCCGGCAGTCCACCATGGAGAAGATGGGGTGGGGGATGTATTAAGGCCATCGTCAGGGCTCTGTGGCACAGGCTTCCAGGAGAAATCCAAGTGCCTGTTGGTAGAGATGATTACCCTGGATGGCCAGCGCTTGTCCACTGTGGAGGACAAGAACTTCCAGAAGCTGATTGGGTTCCTGGCCCCCAATTTTAAGCTGCCTTCCCACTCCACCCTAAGTTGGGTTGTGGTGCCACAGCTCTACAGGGCTTTGAAGGAGCGGGTGAGGGAGCAGCTTTCAGGGGCTGGGGGGACAAAGGTCCACTTCACAACCGACCTGTGGTCTTCCAGAAACACCCAGCATGTCTACCTGGAAGTGACTCTGGCCACCATGGTGAAAGAGTGGGTCACACCAGGTGCGACCTTCACCAAAGGGTGTGTGGTCACGGACAACGCAGCCAATATCCTAAAGGCAGTCTGTGACACACAAGCACCCGTTGCACCGCACACACCCTCCACCTCATGGTGAAGGACACTCTGGGATTAGGGGAGAAGGGGGATTTGACCAGGCACCCTTTGCTCCCTGGTCGACTGAGGGAGGAAGCTGGTGGGCATCTTCAACTGCAGCGTGAAGGGCAGCGAGCTCCTCTGGGAGAAGGAGGCCGAGCAAGGGTCCCCGGTGCACACGCTCATCCAAGATGTCTCCACCAGGTGGAATTCCACCTTCCTGATGCTCGAGCGGCTTCTTGAACAGAAAGTCACCCTGCATCAGGTGGAACTGGAGACAGACATTGAGGCACCTCCAGGGTACAACATGGAGGATTGGGAGATTATAGCCCACACAGATTTTGTACTGAGACCATTCCTGGCCGTCACAGAGACCTTAAGCAGCTCCATCACCACCCTCAGACAGGTGACCCCGCTGGTGCATAATCTCCGCAGCAGCCTGGATGAGATTCGGGGGGGGGGGG
>QEPC01007054.1:452923-469178 GCA_003113815.1 Sphenodon punctatus
GGGGGGGGGGGGAGGAGGGAATCGTGGCCCTCAGGGCAGGAGGATGTCTGATGAAGTGATTGACTTTGCGGGGAAGCTGAAGGCAGGGCTGAGTGCGTGCTTTGATGAGCTCCTACGCTGGGATGAATATGTCCTGGCAGCCATGCTGGACCCGAGGATGAAGGGCAGCATGGCACGTGAGACTGCAGTCTATGGCCTCCGGAAGGGTATGCTGGTGCGGAAGGTCAGGCAGGCAGAGCGGGCCATGCAGCAGGACACCCCTGGGGATGGTGGGAGTGGGAGCAGCGACCCCTTCCAGTCATCCAGCCATCTGGATCTATCCCTGCCCCCAGCCCTAGCAGTAGCAGCAGCACCAGCAGCAGCAGCAGCAGGACCCCTACTGCCAGCAGCTCCTCCTCTGTGCAGTCAACTCTGCGGAGCATGGGACCCAGCACAAAAGGGCAAACTGCGGCTGAGGGCCGTGGGACAGGTGGTGCTACCAGAGGGAGTATGATGGCACCTCAGCAGCAGTGGAGACCTACCTGGAGGAGGAGCCATGCATTGATCCCAGCAGCGATCCCTTGGCCTACTGGGCCGGCAAGGCCAACATGTGGCCGGCCCTGTCGAAAGTGGCCAATGGTATCTTGTCCTGCCCACCAACCAGCATCCCCAGCGAGAGGGTGTTCTCCACCGCGGGGGACCTTTGCGCCCTGCACCGCCTGAGACTGGGGGCCAGGTTGAAGGAGCAGTTGCTTTTCCTGAAGGTGAACCTTCTGCTGCTGGGATTCCCCGAGCTGCCCCTGGACAAGGAGTGATGGTGCAGTGGCACACGTCATCCCATGCCAGGGGCCATCTTGGGATGGGGCTCCTCCTCCTACTACTCAATCTGGGCTAGGGCTACTGCTCCTGTGCTGCTGAGGTGCTGTCCTCCCTCCCAGTGCCTGGCACCCGCCCTGCCAC
This sequence comes from Sphenodon punctatus, assembly GCA_003113815.1. Classification (NCBI taxonomy): domain Eukaryota; kingdom Metazoa; phylum Chordata; class Lepidosauria; order Sphenodontia; family Sphenodontidae; genus Sphenodon; species Sphenodon punctatus. The sequence continues at coordinate 453,863 of QEPC01007054.1, forward strand.
TCCCTCTCTCTCTGTCCCTCCCCCCTCTCTCTCTTATACTAGACAGCCTCGGCCGCCTTATCTGACTGACCTCATGATGCAGGGTAGCACTGGGAAACAAACTGTAAGCCTGCGAGCCTGCCTATGGCTACACGATCTTGGCCTGCCTATGTGGCACTGACCGGCTGTCGCTCTCTCATGCTGCACAGTCTTTGCTAGCCTATATGAGTGCCCTGATGCCAATGTCCCAGCCTGCCTGCCCTACTGCCTCCCATGCCATGCTTCCTGTCTGCCTTCCCAGCTTGCCACCAAGCTCAAAGCATGCCTCAATCTGCCTTCCTGCCTCCCATGCCAAGGTGACTGTCTGCCCACCCAGGTTGATTAGCTCAATGTCTGCCAAAGCCTGCCTTCCCTACTGCCTCTCATGCCACACTGACTGCCTGCCCATCCGCTGTGGCCAATACCTAGAAGTCGTCACTCTAGTCCCAGGACCCAACGTCATGGGTGTGGGGACATTATTCCTCACACCGGGTGCTGTCATTCCACAGCAACAAAAAGCAGTGACTCCAGTTCCAGGACTTGCCATCAGGGTTCTGGGGCCAAGTTACAGACAGGGAGGGCTGTGGCCAAGATTCAGAAGCTGCCACTCTAGCCCCGTCACCCACCGTGATGGGCCTGGGGCCATCATTCCTCACACTTTCCGATGTCATTCCACCGCATGCCAAGAAGCAGCCACTCCAGCCCCAGGATCTGCTGTCAGGGAGGGCTGTACCCCAGATCCAGGAGCTGCCACTCTAGCCCCAGCACCCATCATGGGTCTCAATTCATTATCTGTGAGGGCCTCGTATCCAGCCTGAGGGGGGTGGATTTCTGCCTGCCCCTCCCCTTCCCAAGCACCAGCAAGGCCTCCACACACCCCACCAGCTTCAGGGCTGGGGATGCCCTAGTCCCAGCTCTACATGTGAGGCTCAGAGGAAACTGGGCCATGAAAGGGGGGGAGGAGCTTTGAGCAGCAGACACAAAAGGCAGCTTGTGTTTTAGGACAGGGGACCTGGAACCAGCAACATTCAAACCTTGGGAACATCCTGCAGGGTTCTGCTCCCAACATAGAAGCAGCGAGCAAACCCCCTGCAGGGTGGGGTTGGGGTATCTGGAGAGCTCTCTCTCCCCCCTCCCCCCACCAGAGAAGTGTGGGGACAGAATGCATCTGGGATGGACCAAGGCAGGGAGAGTGGACACACTTGGCCAGGAGATTCTGGAGAGCCAGCAAAGTGGCTCAGTCTGGGGGAGCACATTTGCTTCTTGGAGGGTCCCTCCAATTTTAATCCATAAAGCTTTTGGAGCTTGCTGACATATTTCCTACCTCATATTATTTCCTCTCAAAATAGCCCATAATTCCACTCACAGAGAGTCATCTTTCTATCCACTGTCTATCCACCTTTCTATCCACTATATTTAGAAGCTTCCACTCTAGCCCCAGGACCCACCATCAGGGTTCTGGGCCCATCATTCCACTCACAGAGAGTCATCTTTCTATCCACTGTCTATCCATCTTTCTATCCACTGTATCTAGAAGCTTGCCTTCGGACAATTTGGAGCTGGCCCAGGATCATCCTGTACCCGACTACCTTTTGATCGGCTGTGGGAAACGGAGGCTATCGGTGATCGCCTGTCCCTTCTCAACAATGCTCGTCGATCTCTTAGGATTGACTGCCTAAGATATCCTTGGCCTATATGCTATCCGTGCCATGATGCCATGGCAAAAAGAAACAGCTGCTGCCGCCAAACTGGCTGTGTGCTGACATGCTGTCTGTGTCAAGTGTTCTGTACCCCAGGTTGCCAGCAAGCTCAAACCCTGCCTCATCCCGCCTTCCTGCCTCTCATGCCAAGGTGCCTGTCTGCCCGCCCAGGTTGCTGACAAGAGAGAGAGAGAGAGGGAGAGAGAAAGTCCACCCACTGCTTGCAGGAGAGACAGACACGTTCCCACCCATGCTGTCACCTGCACTATATGGCCAGAAAGAGAGAGAGAGAGGTTCCCATATAGAAAGAGGGAGATGGGGGTTAGAAGGGGAGAAGTAGGTATATCCTGGCTGCCACCTGCCAGAACTAGGAAGAACTCCAATTTGTGCTCATGCGCCCATTAATGCCCATTGGCCACATCCAGCCACATCCAGCACACAGCAAACCTACCGTAATGAGATAGAATATGACACACAATGTATTATATGTGCCTGCCTGCCTGCCTGTGTGCGTCCCTGTTTATGCTGCCCTGCTACCACCTATCGGCTGATCGAATGAAGTGTGCCCCATAGGCATTAGTCTGTCATTCCACTATCCCTGATTCAGTCATGCCCGGCCATCCCAGGAACCATCAACGAGATTCTGGGACCATCATTCCTGTCACTGGGGGCTGTCACGGAGAAACATGGGGTCACACATGTGTAACACAGGACTACATGTTTGGTAAATGTGTGGTGCCAAGGGTCTCACATGTATGTAATGTTACTAAACATGCACACTATGTAATGTCAAAGGTGCCACATGTTTGTAAGGTTAAAAATGAGAACTGTAGAACTCAAATTAGGCCTCTCACACATCACCAGTCTACAGGAACTACAGAGATAGCAAGATGTGTTTTGGAGGAACACTTGATAGACGGCCTCTTGATATGTAGATTGACTTCCATGTTTACCCGACATTGACTACTTGCAGAAAGACAGGGAAACCTGATGAGCGAACAAAGGGAATTCTAGAAGCCTGGAGAACTTAGTAGGAGTTTCCTCCAGGAGATATAAGGAGAGAGATCCCAGAGGGGAAAAGACTTTGGCTTGCAAAACTGCTTCGAGAGGACAGCTACATACGAATGAGCAGTCTGACCACAGCAGGCTGGGGACAGCATGAAGTGAGAGACAGATCCCGCTCTCTAAGCCAAAGAGCCCAGCCAGTCACCTTATGGCTGAGAAACCAGAACTTTTGGACTCGCTAGGGTAAGATGAATAACTTAGGAACTCAACCAGTATAAGTTAGGAATGCGTTATATTTACCTTTGATTTCTAGTTACCACTCTGTTTAACTATCTTGTTTATGTAATCAATAAACTTACTTCTTATTTTATGAAGAAGTGGTCGGTGTCTAATATTGGAACACAAGTGAGCTACAAGAGCCCTCAAGCTCTTGCGAACCCAGAGAGTAAAGAGTCTGTAAATGGGAAGGATTGGGCCCTTGTGTGACAAAGGAGTTTTATTTGAATTAGCCAGTGAGAGAAATTGATTCAAGAGAACTGTGCACAAGGGAAACTGAGGCACTCAAACCCGTTAAAGTGGGAGTGTGGACTCCCAAACCCATGACAGGGGTTTCATTCCATTCCACTGCATCCAGAAGCCCGGTGCCCCCACGCCAGCCTGCCGCCCCTCCCCCAAAGCCTACTCCTCTTCACCCACCCGCTGATGCCCGCTGAAGCTGCTGAAACTAAAAGCCCCTCCAACCACCGGCTCCCACCGCCTGCTGTCCACTGCCAAGGAGCCTGTATCTCTTTCTCTCTGTCACACCCACCCACACAAACACAAGCCCTGCACCTCCTGGGGGGCTTTCTGCTAGTTGAGACCCTGCTTCTGGCACAGCACATCTTTGGGTTAATAAGTATGCTACATGAGCTGGCAAGTGCTGCTGGTAGGAATCGACAAGATGTATGAGATTCTGCCACCTGCCAGCCAGAACTTCAGCACATAGGGATAAAAGATTGGCAGTTCAAACAAAGCTCGTAACAATAAATATAACAACTTTAATTAAAACTATTTACATAACAAGAAAACAACAACACAACAACAGGAACAACAACAACATTTATTAAAACAAAAGCAAACATGTAAAGGAAATTTATTAATTAAACTAAGAGTCTCAGCTGCCACTGGGCCTCTCCCCCGGGAATTGGGGGAAAGGCAACAGCCATTGGGGTACATCACAGGCCTCAGGGCTGGCCACCCGGGACTCATCCAGCACATAGCCATGGGCCACGGCAAACTCCAAGCCCTCTTTTGTGTCCCTATGCCACCTGGAGACCGCCTGGTGATACATCTGCATGCAGTACAGCTCAGTGGAGACATACCACCCGTATGCCTCCATCTTCTTCCGCTCCACTTGGACCACCTGTAATTGCTCCACCAGGCGGTTCTCCATGGTGGCAACAGACTGCTGGATCTCCACCACACAGTCCCGGGTGTGCTGCAAGTTGGCCCGAAGGGCCTTGAGCTCTGCGTCCTCCCTGGACAAGAGGGGTCTCATCCACATCAGGGCTGGAGGGGGGGGAAGGGCTTATATGCTGCCGTTTGTGGGTTGCCTTCCCCCCCTTCTTCTGGTGCTGGGGCTCCATGGCCACATCAGAGTCCTCACCCTGCCGCCTCACTTTCAGGCCATGCCTCTGCTTGATGTGGGTGATTAGCCCAGATGTGGTCCCCTCCCTCTGGTGCTGGATTATTTTGTGGCAGATCTAAAAAGAGCAGAAAAAGATAGGCTCTGCCTGCATTTTGTCTCCACAAGTGGGTGGACTGGGGTGGCCATCCAATCTCTCTCTGCAGGGGACTTCCATTCCTAACAGGCCATAGGGCAATTCATTCCCTGTTTTTCCAGTCCCCGTGTCATACCTTGCACATGGCGATTCCATCACCCTTGTGGTAGAACCTCCAGACATCCAACATCTGGTGCCGGATGTCTGGGGGGTCACTGGCTGTGGCAGTGACCTCTGTCTATGCCTAGGGGTCCTCAGAGTCTTTGGCCTGGTCTTAGCAGAAGCGCTGGGGCCGGCATCCGATTCCTCTCTGAAATGGGAACACATCAAGAACACCAAAATAATATCATGCATTTATGATGATGCCTCTACTCCTCCCTCCTTGGGGTGCTAGGGATTGCAACTAGAAAGCACGTGCAAATCCTGAGCTCCCTGGGGTGCTGCTTGGGATGACAATGGAGAGACCCTGGCTGGCTGGCACGTGCAAATCCTGCCCTCCTTGGGGTGCTTGGGATTGCAACTAGGAAGGCCCTGGCTGGCATGTGCAAATCCTGCCCTCCTTGGGGTGCTAGGGATGGCGACGGGATATGTGACCCTGGCTGGAGGAAAGACCCTGCCCTTATTTGTGTATGCGTAGGGAATGGGATGGCAACTGGAGAGTGGAGACCCTTGCTAGCCTTAGCCTGGCACATGTTTGGGTGGGGGTGCTGCTCATGCCAGAGCCCCCCACACTACAGTACCCTCTCTCTCTGTGACAGACATCCACTGCCACCCGCTGATGCCCACTGTTTGTGCCTGACGAATGCCCACCACCCAGGCATGCACCCACCTGCACGCCAGTGAGCTCGGTAAAACAGATAGAGCTGATCTTGTCCTCAAGGCAAATTTTTTTTTTACAAACCTGGCAGCACCTCCTGAGCCTGCCGCTTGCTCATCCAAGGAGCCGGACACCACCACTAGAGGTGTAGTCCCCACCCCAAGCTGTTTGCAGGAGGGGCAGGATATAAATGTATTAAATAAATAAATTAATTAAATTAAATTAAATAAATATAGAAGGGGCAGCAACCTCTACCTCTACCTCTTCCTCCTCCTCCTCGACCAGCAAGTTGGCCCCCAGCCAGGCAATCAGAACTGCAGCCTTCTTCATTTTTAAAATTATTATTTATTTTAAAAAAACACTCACATACAAAAAAGTCACCCACAACAGACACCAACACACAGCACAACCAAACCCAACACAAACACAGCCAAAACACACAAACCAAACAGCAACCCAGTCAAATACACACTCACTCACCACACAGCTCCGCACACACTTGAATTTCCAGTTTCCGGCGCGATTACAGCTTCCCATGCTCTCGCAATATTTTTTCCCAAACAGCCGAACCCGAACCGAACAGTCAAACTGAACGGCTGAACATGAACCCGGCGAACCACCAGAACGCATGAACCCAAACGCACGAACCGACATGGCACAAACTGACATGGCAAGCAATATGACTAATGGGGTAACATGTCTTCCACAGAACAGCACACTGGTTCTGCAAGGGGTGATGCCACCAGGAGTGCCAAGAGGAATCGGGAGATGCGGGCCAGAATCAATGGAGGAGAGAGGACCTGGGGATGGAACTTCTTGAGGAAACCAGAAGGTTATCTGAAGTACACTCTGAGGAACGCACCCTCAACAGGCAGAAGCAAATAGGGGAGGGGGGAAAGGGACCGGGAACAGTTGGCAGCAATGCTTACCCAGTCCCACACCCAATACCTGTGGGACAGGCACCAGGCTGCCACCCTCCTCCACAAGCAGCACTTCGACTGGGGGAGAGGGAGATGGCCCATGGCACGATAGATGGAACAGCCACACCGGCCTTTGATTGCATAGGGGAGGCATTGGGGGCCCTGTGGCATGGACCCCAATGTGACATGGGCCCTACAGGTGCAGAAGGAGGGATAGCAGCCGACATGCACCATCATGCCCTCCCACTGGTGCAGGTGCCCCCTCCCCAGCCCTTCGGCCAACACTGGTTTCCTCAGAAGCACCCTTTCCACAGGGTCCCCCCCCACATAGCGCCCCCCAAAATAACCAGGGGGGGCGCCCTTCCAGCCCACACCCTTCTCGGTTCCTTGTCTGCTGCCACCAAAACCCTTCCTCCGGGGATCACAACCTCCACAGAACATCTCGGCACCTCCAGTGACCCAACTGCCCATGCCTGTTGTCCCACCAGCTCAGGTAATATGGATTACAAGGTGTGCTCAAACCGGGGGGGGGGGGAGGGCAGGAAGAACAGCAGGACCAAAACATACGCAAGAAAGGGAAGAGGGCTGGCAGCATGAGGATGCTAGGAACACAGGGAGGGCTACACAGAGGGTGCTGGCTCAGGGGAGCCATCCCAGGGAACAGTGTTCTCTGCACCAGTGGGGGGTTATCAAGGGCAGCTCTGCCGGTCTCGCAAATGTTGTTGAGAACGCAGGCCACCAGGACAAGAATGGGGGTGTGCTGTAGAGTGAACTGGCTCCTTTTCATCAGAAGGCGCCAACGCATCTTCAGGTGACTGAATGTCCACTCCACCACATTCCGAGCAGATGAGAGGCGCTTGTTGAAGAGCCTGTGCTCACGGGTGTGAGCCACAGGATAGGCCCTCATGAGCCATGGGCTCAGCGGGTAAGCAGGGTCCCCTATCACCACTGAAGCCATGGAAACACCCTCTATTACCCGGAACAGGTTGGAGGCTGTCTCACCATGAAACATTCAAGCGTAGAAGGGTGATGAGGGCAGAATACGTGCATCATGGCTCCTCCCAGACTGGCCAGTGTACACGTCGGTAAATAGGCACCTATGATCCACAATGGTCTTCAGATTTACAGAGAATGCCTGCTTCCTATTTAGATAATTCATCTTTGAGGGGTGGGGTGGGGGCGGATTATAGGGATGTGGGTGCTGTCTATCGCAGTCAGGATCTCAGAGCTGGATGACCCACTCTAGTAGCAGTTCAACAATCAGGTCACACACATCATGGAGCGCCCTGTTCACGGTAGCAGTCCCCACTCCGAACTGCTCCCCAACGCTCCAGCATGAATCGCGGGTGGCCAGCCTCCACACCGCCATGGCCAATTGTATCCCTGGGGGCAGCGGATACCTCATATTGGTAGCATTCCTCCAGAGATGAGGGTTGAGGATCTCACTGAAATGGGTCAACAGGGAGTGGTTCATGCGGAAGTGGTCCATCCATTCCTCATCGGTCCAGGTAGCCAGCATGTTTTTCCACCATTCATTGGTGGGTGAACGCATCCAATTCTGCCACCGTGCTAGAACTGTCACACGATGGCTGTAAAGGCTGAGGGGCCACCTGGATAGGACAAGTTGGATGTGCTGGGACACTGCTGTTCCAAACATGGCAGGTCGCCGAGCTGCAATCCTCCATACCCATCACAATGAAGCAGCTCAACACATGCTGGCCACTCTCTTGTGCCATGGCCCATGGTTGTAGAAGCGGGGGACTGGGAGGAGTAGCTCGGTCCATTGCTGGTACACCTGGGCCAAGTTCACGAGGTATGTGCCCAGGACCGCTATCAGGATGGCTCTCTCCTCTGGGACCTCATCAGCAGGCAGCATGGTACCACCAGCAAGCCCACTGTGAGCTACCACCACCACAACCTTTGATGGATCACCACACAGCTGCCCAACATGGTACCAAGTGAACTGGTGGCCTGCCCCAATCCCTGCAATTCTGTGCTCGTGGTCCACTCACGCACCCGCCCAATCTATGCTGTGCCTAATATCCATCACCCGGTTGCAGCTTGGGACCCCAACACCCAGCCCTGTGCACCCGAACATCGACACCATGCTTCACCTGTCCCCTGTCGCTACAAAGCCTGTCTCCGGCTGGGGCTTGTCAGTTTCAAAGGCGACCCGTGGCTTACCCCCTCCCCCCCACACACATACATACAGTGCTCTGATAGGCACAGCACTCCCCCCTCCCATAGCATCTATCACCTAAGAGGTGGGGTGTGTGGGGGAAGTGGCCTATGAAACATACAAACCCCAGTTGGGACCACTGTGGATCTGGGCCCTGCAGCAGTCGCAGATGGGCCTGTCACTTTTAAAGGACAACTGGCACATTGGAGCAGTCATCAAGTCCCATTTGGGCATTTATGGTGCCGAAATGAGTCTGGGTCAATTCGGGCACTGCAGGTTCATTTGGGATGCCCAAATCTTCAGGTGTCCGGGTGCAGCTCTACACTTCATAGCAGAGAAGGATTTCCCCAAAGAAACAGGAATAATGTCTCTAGTATAAATGTGAATTCAGATTGGATCTTGCAGCTCTGCACTTAGCAGGTGATGGAGTGAGCATGCACCCAATCAAGTGCCAACCTGGCAATATGCCCAGAACATTTTATTTGCATGAAATGGAGTGTACTGAGTCCTCTCTCATATATAAAGTGGAGCTCCAACTGGCCGCAGGAGAGTACATCCCCCAGTAAGCAGTGATGTTCCTTGCCTCCCTCCAGCTCTGGTGCACACCACAGGAAGCCCATTCTAGCCAAAACTGCCCCATGAAAGAATTAGACACTGTAGCCTAGTGCTGCTGATCTGAATGCCCAAGGAGCAGAACCATGGGAAGGGCATTCAGCTCTGCTGCTGGTTTGTAATATCTTTTAGGTCCTGTTTAAGTCTGAAATAATTTCCCAAGCATTTCCCCGTGGGAGCTGGGGTGTGTGCCTCTTATGCTGGAGGAAGTTTACTCTAGCCTGATATTGATTAGTGTTGTGTGCATTTCAGTTTTAAACAGGGAATGTCTGGGTGCACTTAACAGATCTATAAATAAGTTCAATTCACCAGTCTCTTAAATGATTTCAAAGAGCTATTTCTAGCCCAGTTGATTTATAGCTAGGTTGTCCTTTTTCACTATACTCCCTGGATGGTTTTGACTTTACGGTCAAAACCATAACTTTACGGTGGGGTACACAGTAAATTTATTTTGCTGGCAGGGCCCGGGGCCATGTTTCTGAATAACTACTCTGTAGCTGCATTTAGATTTTAGCATCAGGTTTCAGTGGTGCAGGACTAGACCACGAGCCTCTGCAGTTTTCTAGAGAAATGCAATTGGGAGGAAATAGACTTATTGAATTTGGACTGGGATGATGCTGGTTTCAAGTTAATTTGTCTTGGGTTTTCGAGGTAAAAGCTGGGCGGGAAACAAATTTTCCATGAGTAATATAAAGAAATACCCAGGAATATCGATAGCGAGTCAGCAGTGAAGTGCAAACCAGTATCCATAACGTTCCACCCAGATTTGTCCCAACAAATTCCCAGATGAACCAAAAGTGGAATGGAACAAGAAATCATACAAATCTCTTTTCAAATGGATTTGCAAGTGATCAAGGAGAGAAAGTAGCTAGCTTTTTGAACTCTGCTACTTAAATGCAATAGACAGGAATATACAAACCCTATGCCTCAGGCCCCTTTTACACGGGCAGCAGTGGATGGGGGGATGGGTATACTGCTGCGGTGGGTGGAGGTGGGTGTGTGCCTGTTCCCACAGGTGCACACTCACTTGCACCCACAGAGTCTCCTCTGGTTTTCTGGATGGTTCCGTGGGTGGGTGATGGGAGGACATGGGTGTTGTGCAGGAGTGCGCACGCACCCCCACCCACTGCTCATGCTGTTCGCACAGAACAACCATCCCCCCAGACTTCCATGGTATATTTACACACATGCTCCCCTGCATTGCACATCCACCTGCACACCCAGCAGGGGTGGGCTGTGTCTGTGTAAAAACGGCCTCAGTTCAAGCCATTGTAAGCCAACCATGGCAGGCTATGGCTGTTTTTAGACAAGATAGTATCATGCAGATCCACCCACTCTGCACCCAAACACCCATTTGAAGGTGGGGGTGGGGGTGCATGCTACTGTGACCCACACACTGTCCCCTCGTGCCCACTTACAAAGCAGCAGGGAAAAATCCGGGATGCTCCGTGTGGGGGAAGGCAGAATGGATCGTGGAGAGAAGTGCCCATGCATCCCCAGCCCATGGGAAGAGTGGCAGCCAGCCATGTTGGCTGAGTGGTCCACTGTTAGTCACTGTGGGTGGGGAAACAGCCTTTGCATGGCAGAGGGAACCAGACGGGATCCTGGGGAGTCTGGGTTCCTCAGTGCTCAGCTGGGGTATGTCAATCTCTGAGTCCAGCCCAACACACTTCCCCCTTCCCCATGGTCCGTGACAGGGGAACACATGGAGTCTGCTGGGGTACCCATCCACACCCAGAGAGCAGCTCACTTGAACTCCAATGTGCAGGTGGTCCATGGCATCTCGGTGAGCCTGGGCCCACCCCCAGCATGTCTGTTTAAAAATGGTCCAAGTTATATGAACTTTACAATTTACTAGGTAAACTGATCAGCATATGCAATAAATTATAGTTGCTATAGCTATAGTATCATCATAAAATACAAACAAAGCTAATATACAGTAAAAAATTATCTACACGTAGGAACTGTAAGTGACAGTATGACATATTAATGTCAAGAAAAAGAGAAAATATTCTCCAAAGAGACTTTCACAGTAAATTCAGTTCAGGGAAGGAACTTGATTATTCTTACTTTTGTGCAATTGATTAACAATGCACCTCTGCCACATGACAATCAGAAAAGATTAATGATTGCTTAAAGTTTCTTCAGAAGGTATGCACCCTGATGCTGGGGTGTATCAAACTCACATGGGTGCTCTGATTGCATTTTAACAAATGCACAAAAAAAAAAAGACAATCACTGGTAAGCACTGTTCCCCTTTATCCCAGCAGACACCAGTGAAGCTTAGAAAGGTTTTTAATATTCAGTAAACAGCCTTCAATACTGACAGACAGTTAAAAAAAAAAAAAAAGGAAGTTCTACGTTCCTTTTGCCTACTTTGGCTTGAGAAATCGAGACTGATTCTATCACTGTCCCAGTCCTGTTTGAGTGGCTCCACTTCTGTTTCTTGACAAACATGCTGCTGTCTGTCACATGCAGGTTAGTTCTGCTGATCCTCTGGTTGTTGAGACCAGCTCTTTTCTCCTTATGAGAGTAAACCATCACTGGAAGCTTTTAACTGTAATGTTGCCGAGTGCAAAATTGGACTGAATGCCTATGACCAGTTTTTCAGGTTTACTTATGCTGCCAGAAAATTGCACTGTAGCTGGAGAATGTCATGTTTATTAAGATTTCAGAAATTCAGTCTTGTTCTTTAAATACTGTTTTCCATTCATTTTCTGTCCTTGGATGGTAGTTCAGTGAACTTTGATGGAATATTTCCGAAGTTTCAAAAACTGGAAAAGTTTGTCTTTTGTCCTCTGTTTTAGAGCCATTAATGCCCTTGTTTTATCCTCCATGTCCTGATCAACAGCAAAGATTATTTTAGCTCTTTCCTCTGCTTTCTTATCTCCAGAGTTTTTAAAGAGCTTCTGAAGTGATTCTTGATCCAGACTTTCAAATATATTGGCCAGTGCTTTCTTACGCAAGGCAGTGTCAAAGCGGTAGCCGTGGACTGATGGACTCACTCTTAAGGATGTGGACATGGCTGGAATTAGATTGCTTCGTTCTCTTTACTTTCATCTATAGCGAACGCTCTGGTGTTTTCCTCCTAGGACTAGTCAAAGGGTTCTGTACAGAGCACATTCATGGGGCTGCTATTTAAAGGCCATCCAGAAAAAAAAGCAGAAAGGTCAAGTTACAGCAGTGACATCAGAGTGATCTCAGCATCCAGTTGTCCTAGTGAGATTTAACAGTTAAACTGCCAGCTCATAAAAGTGAGACCAAAATTTATTTTCAGGACCAGATGGGTTTTTTTCCTTTACATCTGTGAGGAGCAAACTTTATACGCTGTATTCATTTATTTATCTGCCAACTCAAATAGAAACTTTTGCAAACAAACAACAAGGGAGTTTCTAATTCTGTTAAAATAGAAACTTTTTCATAGCTTAGCACTATAATGTGGCAAGCTGGGGTGCGAGTAGGTGTGTTTAGCTGCATCCACATGCCTCTGCATGCCATTTCTGGCTGAGTTAAAGGACTTTTTAATAAAGAAACCACATGCTCTCAGCTCTGACTGGCATATACTCCAAAGAACGAATAACCTCTAGAACGTCACAGAGAGTGTATGGTCATGGTGCTTGAAAATATTCATTAACTCCTGTGAGGTAAAGAACTATCTTTCCCCCACAGATCTCACTGCACCACTCACATTTTTGTCCTCCAAATGAGGCAGAGCTAGGGCTGATAGGGATAGGAATTTCGGTTTTGGATAAAACGGAAAGTTCCTGAAAATGGTCATTTCAGATTAATCAGAAAATTCGGTTCTTTTTCGGTTTTGGTATTATCAGATCTTTTGCATTGATTTTTTGTACCGGATTTTTAACATTGTGGTTTGTCCCTCATTGAAAAAATGCAATGTTAAAAATCCGGTTCAAAAATCAATGCAAAAGATGCAATAGTACCGAAACCGAAAAAGAACCGAAATTTATGAGAACTGAAACCAATATTGACTGAAACCAAAATTTTGCCCAGAGTCCCATCCCTACTGACTATACATCTTTCCCAGAAGCCAACATGACTGGGCACTAATGAAAATCCCCTGCTCTTTGGAAGTCCTGTTGAAGTGGGATGCAGGAATCAATACACAGAAGGTCCTAAATACTCCTGCTTCTGGGTAGGTGATTCAGGTTCTTCAATTTCAGCACTATGGGCTGCCAATCTGACTTCTTGGGAGGGCTAGTGAGTCACTAGAAAGCAAAGCAAGAAGCCACCACCATCTACTTTCTTTCCTCTCTCCAGGAGTAGGGTCCATTCTGTGACATAAACATAACATCAATGGGTGTCTGAATGTGTGTTTTGACCTTTATGAATACAGATTTGGCCCTGTGTTCACCGCGTACTGCTGCTTACACACACAGCCCATCTTGGGGCAAATCAGTGTTTTGTTCGCTACCTGATCTGAACATGCAAGCACTGCCATCTCATTCCCCGTGTTTTACCTACTAAAACACCATGTGATATTAGACACAATGTTGTCCATGTGTTCAGCTGGAACACGTAAGTTGTCCTTGTGATGCAATGGTGTTCACATCGCGTGTTCAACAGGTGGCCAAATTAGTGTTGGGATTGTTATGTTGCTTACAAACAACAGCCAAACACATGCTTAGGGGTTTATGCCCAAAGTCTCCAGAGTTCCAATATGGATCCCACCCCATCTTCCCACCCACTTCTTTTTGTCTTTTTAACAGCAATATAAAGATAAAAGTGCTTTGTTTTCTGGAGGCATCAGAATGTGACATGTGGCATTGGAGCAATATTTATTTATTTATTTATTTATTTATTTATATTTTTATGCTACCCCCTCCTGCTTATGCATCTCAGGGCGGTTAACAACATCATAAAAACACATAAAATCCCACAATATAAAACATTAAAATAACCCAAGCAGAAAAATCCCATCCCTAACCCAACCTCCCCACCCATCACCCATCTCCCTCACCAAAGACCCGATGGAACAGTCAGGTCTTACACTGTCTATGGAAAGAGGGGAGGTCTAAGGCCAGACAGACCTCCAACTGGAGGGAGTTCAACAGCTGCAATGAGACCACTAAGAATGGGCATTTTTACACACACGTTAAAGTTCCAGATTTTTCAATCTTCTGGGTTTAAAAGTCCACTAGTAAGTTACGGATTCATTTTTCACACAAACATTGCCCTGAGGCAGTCTAAAGTAGCTGCAGCTGTAGATGTGACAGACTGCAATGGAAAGCAAGTGACCATAGCTGCCTGGAGCAAAGACGTTTACCAGGAGAACTTTTTACACACAAAAGTTCTGGGAGAAATTCTATGCAGAAGTTCAAAGATCCGGATATTTAAGATCTGTGTGAGTGATTTAGACTCACAGAAAGTTCAGGATGTAACAGCAAACATTCAGGAGAAATGTGTGTGTAAAAAACACCAAATGTCCTCTATATAGTCGACACCCGGGATACTCAGGAAACCTCAAGGAGGACACCTCTGGCCGACCATAGTGGTCGATCCAGGACCCGGAGGGTGAGGTGGTCCTGCAGATAAGTGGGACCCAGGTTGTTCAGGGCTTTAAAGGTCAGAACCAAAACCTTGAATTGGTCTTGGAAGACTATCGGCAGCCACTGCAGGGAATGGAGCACCAGAGTATTGTGCTCGCGATGACTCATCTCCCTAAGGAGATGAGCTGCTGCATTCTGCACCAGCTGCAGTCTCCGGACCATAATCAAGGGTAGCCCTACATAGAGCGTGTTACAGTAGTCTAGTCTCGAGGTAATAAAAGCATGGATGATGATGGCAAGGTCCGTGTCTGAGACATACAGCTTAAGTTGTTGCACCAGATGTAATTGGCAAAATGTGCCCTTTGCCACAGCCACCATCTGGACACCCAGGAGGAGCTGCGGGTCTAGGAGCACCCTCAGACTACAGACCTGAGATACCAGGGGAGATGAACCGCATTAATTGTTGGAAATACATTCCTTAGTTACATCTCCCCTAAGCACCTTATCCTTCTTGTTTGCTAGAAACAGCAGGAATAGAGACAGTCAGATCAGGGAACCCCTCCCCCATCCACTTTGTTCTACTCCTGCTAGGACCTGATTGGTTAGTCTCCTCTCCTCAGGATGTTTCTTATCTCTTTGTGTCTGAGATATTCAGAGAGCTTCTCCTACTTCCCTCCTGAACACACCTAGTCTTAGGACTTAGTATAGATGTAGGCCTTGCCTATCCTACATGCATTTCTTAATAAAGCTACTTAAACTTAAGTATGCTTCCTGCCTGCTTATTAATGATTAGCTACT